>JAOPTO010000931.1:308385-681713 GCA_033822845.1 Tetrapedia diversipes | reverse complement strand
GTTAGGACATGTCTTTTTATATGTATAGATATTAAACCTATTTAACTCTATTAACAAAAATGTGTTATTTAATAACTGACTTAATTGAAACAATCAATAATGTGTTTAAATAATTTTGATTAACACTAAGCCATTACTGTTGCAGGTATAAGGGCGACCACGTAATAAATTACAGTCAAAGGGGAGGTATCAGCGTAGTGACTGAAAAGCAAACGCGAACTTCTCATCTCTTGATATCCAGGGCGTCACCTGCTGATTCTGGAAATTACACATGTGCCCCGTCTGCGTCTAAGTCAGCCAGTGTATTAGTCCACGTACTCAATGGTGGGTGAGTCAGGATAACAAAAATTTAATGAAAGTACGATTCGCTTAAACGAAAATTTCCAATCAGTAATATTAATAAAGTGTAACTTATCACACTGTTGCAAAGAAATTTTTAAAAATTCTTCTTCGATTTATTTAATCCTTTCGCTACAAAGGATGCATATATTTCTCTTCAATAATCAAGTACGCTACATTTTTCCAAACGTACGTAGTTGTTTTCTACAGTACGAAATTTATATTCTCATTCAAATTTGTTATGCTGTTAATTTTATACTTTTATATATCCTCGTACAACGTATCTGAACTTTTTAATAGGTATATTTTAGTTACTTACATCTTTCCTTAACCATATTTAATCATCTCAAACATGTAGCATGAAACAGTTGCGCGGAATATCCCATGGATAATTTCTAAACGTTCATTGTAACTTTGAGCTCACTTGTAGTTAGGAATTGCTGGTCGTCACGTTCAGGTGCATTTAAACAAGTTCAGTTCACTGGACCAAGTAAGTTTGCTACAAAAGAGAAGTTTATTATACGTAAGAAGTTACACGTTGTTCTCTTTTAAAAGTCCATTGCGAATCTTCTTAAAACCTGCACGATTTTGTTCTTATATCATCTTATGAGAGATTGAGAGTTTGTATATAGTGCCTAATGGATCATACATGGATTAATTCTTTTGTCGACGGGAAACAGTTTTGAAGGTGTGAAAACAACCTTCAAAGTTTTATCAATTCTCCATGCTTTGAATACTTATTTTATAACAAGGTGATACAGCACTAAAAATTAAACGTTTTTTACCTGAGAGATTTCGCTTTATCACGCACCATTATAAGATTATGTTTAAAACACAAGAAAAAGCATTGAATCTTTCTACGTTGTGTTCACCTCTTTAAAATGATATTTCAATAACAAAAATTAATCCATACATATACGCTCTATATACTGATAAAGCTTTACTGAAAACCTTTGTTGAAATCAGAATTTTAGGGTTAAATGAATTTATTTATAAGATAGTGTACGAATACTTTTTGAAGCCACTGAAGGTCACAAGAAGTTCTCAATGGTCACTTTCGATACTTGCAACCGTAGCCTTGTCTACATCCTTTTGGTATGTGACAATAATCGTGCAATCGACTCTCACGAGACCTTAACATAACATGTACTATGTTTTTATCTCGATGTACAACGCGTAGATGCGTACTTCGTTTCGTCATTTTGTTTGAGAATGTTTTTCTTTCATATACAAAAGGTAAAGTAATTCAATATTTAAACACAAGTCAAGGTTTAACCCTATACTTGAAGAGAAATTTCCAAAAATATCTGCTACTTTAAAAGTTGTACTATTAGGTGTACAAGTTAATTTTAGTCTTTTTTTTTAAGCAGGTTCAGAATTTATTTAAATTTGTATGCCCAAATATTAGTGGATGAAGTAATCTCTCTCACTTTCTATAACCTTTGCCCATCTTTCGGACAACAGATGCTTAATTTGAAGAAACTAGGCTGTTTTATTTCAATGAACTGATCTAAAAAAGTGATTGCAATTCCTCAACCTCAGAATCGTTGTGGTTGTCCAGGTCGTTTTTTATCCTGAAGGTCGAAATTTCCTTCTCAAAACCTTTGGTAGCAGTATTTACTGGTGGAATGAGTTACAGCATTCTCACAAAGAGCATCACAAATCGTTTCTGAAGCTTCAGCAGCGTTTCTTTTTTAACTGAAATACGAAGAACACAAAATAACGAATGTACTCTTTGATACACGCCATCGTTTAAACTATTGTTTACCTAGATTTTGTGGACCAATCAAACAGTCTTCTAATGTTTTGGAAAGCTAGATGTCTAAACTCTAAATAAGACTCTAAAAATATTGTTACGATATTCAAATTGTAAATAACCTTTTTCATCACCGAAAAATGAAAGACTAAAATTAACTTGTACACCTAATACTTATGATTTGATTCGTATAAACAAAAAGTTTAATATTATAGTAAGTTGAATTTAATTAATTTACAGCTAGTGAAACAAGTCTCCGTACATCTGTCAAATTGCAGGCACTTATTTAAAACAGATAAATAAGGATTTCGGATATTTTATGATCATGAATCAACATATTGAATAAAACTATATACACGTTCTAAAAAAGGGACGATATTTTTTATGTTTGTTTACAAGAGAATATAAACAAATTGCAAGTATTTAGTATCATCAGGGGTGAAGTTTCCTGTAACAATAAAAGTAGGCGAGGCCAAGCTGCCGCAAAATTAAAATAAAACGATGTCTAGGAATTTCTCTAGAAATCACAAGGGGTGGGGTGCATAAGCTGTCCAAGTCAGATTTTTCAACAAGAGCTGAAAAGATTCGAGATGTGGATAATTACAGAAAGCACTAGTTGTACGATACTCCAAATCATAGATAATTAGGTTAGTAATTTTACAAAAGGTGCAGCTGAACGAAAATTCAAATATTAATAACGTAGGTATTTTAAAGTCAATAAAATTTGTAGTTATAATTACTTCAATAATTATAATAACAAATTTTGTGCACTTTAGTATACTCAAGATAATCACATAGTAAATTTTGTTGTTTTGTATTTCCGATTTATTTGTATCTTCTAATGAAAAAATATAAGAAATATCACTAATTTTTAGAATCTATTTATCTTTAACTGATAAATTACATAAAATGCTAAAAATCCTTATCTCTTTGTTAGTATTTTAAACTTGATAAATATATGAAAGCGCTTGTAGCTATTTACATCTAAATTAATCTGTTGAATAATACGTAAAGGGGGCTATTTAATCAATATTTCAAAATCAAGATCTTCAAAGATGTAAATATTCCAATAATGTTAATTATTAGATTAATACTTTATGAAGTTACACCAGTTGTTCTTAACCAGTATCCTGTAGAAAATTATAAAATATTACATGTTCCATGAAAAAAAGTGTGATTTGTTACAGGTCAATAGATTTTTACAGGTTTGTTTTAGTCATTATACTTTTCATGAATACTATACTTTTTTAACCATTGCTTTCTTCTTTAATTACTATCCGATATTGTAACCGTAATTTATAATAATTATACGTATGTATAATTTTTAGTGAAAGATACGTATATTATATTTATTTCTGTTTAATCCAAAAGTTCAGTGTTCCTTAACTTTTTCCTGCAATCAAAGGTTTCGATATTTTGACAAAAGTTAAAAACCTTTTGGTGGACTGCGTATTAATGACGTTTCTAAATATTCTACCATCAAAACTTTCGATGAGAATTAATAAAAAAAAAGGGCAGTAATACACAAGCTACTGAAACAGAAACTGGAGCGAAGTCGAAAAGCGTAAGGGTAGAATTTTACGAATGTCATAAATCCCCGGTATGATGAACCTGGTAAGCCTAAGCACAGATAAACTAAACGGCCGAAGGTCATAAAAAGGGAGGCAGAATACGGGCGTCAGTGTCATCAGCTTCTGACATTGCGTGTGCTGTATAGATGGCAATAAACTTGAATACGACTGCCATATGTCAGCTAAAATAGGAATCTTCCAGTGAAGGATCGGTTGTTTAATTCTCTGAAAGAATCGCGTAAATAAATACCAGCAAACGAAAACATTTAAATATTCCTAGTAGAGGTCAATTCTATAAATAATACGTATTTTTATTTAAATTTTTACAAAAGATTAGTAAACACAGGAATAATGTTTTAGAGATTCATAACGTTTATCATAAGAGTTTTATGAATTGTAATGATTATGATTCACAAATCTTGAAATTTTAACAAATTTTAAGAATTTGCTGGTATTTAACTACAGAAAATATTCAGCAAGTAAATAATACAAAATATTTTTAAAGTAATTAGATTATGGTTTATTTAAACAAACAATTTATCTTTCTTGAATTATTTCATTGTTTAACTGTTAATTAAAATAATTTTTCATATAATTTTTTACTGTAGCTGACACACACATTATTCACAGATAATAGTATTATATATACTACATATGTACAGGGTGTCCAAGGTAACACCTTTCATGATTTTTCAAGCACTTGCTATAATCTCACGAAAATATATTTTAAACAAAAATTGATCGGTTTTCGATTGACTATATAGTGCAATAAAAAAAGTTTCAACATATTTTTTTTTCAATAATTGTCAATATCACCTTCATTCCTCTGAATGGCATTTTATTTAACAGTATTGTAGCTTGACATATCAAAATGAATTTAACGCCCTAGTATACCATGATCTTCGGACGACCATGATGGCAAAGAAATGAAAATTTAACAAAAAATGACAATCAGCTTGAATAGGCGATAATAACTTGCACTTGTTATTACATCAATTGAGGAACCTTGCCTAAATGTTGTATTACTAGAAACTTATTTATGAACTGTCGACGATTCACAACAAAAAATGTTAATATGTGATAACTTAGCTATTAAAACAGTTCTTGTGTATAGTTTTGAATTGTCACCAAAGCAAATTGTAGTTTAATATTAACTTGTGTAAAATGTATATTAATGTATTTTGCCTTCAAGATAATCCGAAAGTCATGATATACTAGGTCATTAAATTCGTTTTGATACGAGCTACAATACTGTTAAGTCAAAAATATAATGTGCCATTTAAAAGAATGGTGACATTGACAATTATCGAAAAAAAAAATTTTGACATTTTTTTTATCACACTGTGTAGCCAATCAAATACTGATCAACTTTTATTTAAAATATGTTTTTGTCAAACTGTTACAAGTACTTAGAAAATCATAAAAAGTGTTACTTGGGATACCCTGTATATGTTGCATCTGTTACTCTCTTTAGAAAAATTAATACAGATAAGAAATTATTTAGAAAATGAATTATTTGACGTGTTCAAATTCGCTCCACTTCAAAACGTTCATCTGTATGTACAAATACTCTACACTTCCAAGTGCGAAAAGCAATTAGCATTAATTATTCATTAAACTATTAGCTGTTTGCACCAAAAATTCAGTGCAAACATATTCATATATGTTTAAATATGTTCGATACACTGTATAAGCTAACAAAGTTTGTGTAATAAGTGAATAGTACATTTGGGGAATTACCTTCGTCAATGATGGTTATTTGATGTAATGCTATATCGTTAAACAAATTAATATGTTGTAGATATGTGCATGTTGTATGTGCATTGGAAAGAAATCATGAGCGATGTAAAACACATTTCATCAACTTCACTGCACAAGACTGCAAAACCCGTATAAGAATTAGACACTCAAAAATGGTTCACTCCCATTTATTATCAGAGGAACCTGCTTCAATATGAGAACGTTGCAATACAGCAATTACAACAGATAACCTAATTCTCAACTGCCCAAAATATAATATTTTTCGTCGTAAATACAAGCTGTAACATCTACTTAAAGACTCATCGACAAAAAGTTATACAACCTACTGGGATTCGTCAAAGAAACAAAATGAATTGACAAAATATAATTAAAAATTACCCATTCAGTGCTGCTAATCGTAGATAAAATAAAAAATAAAATAGAATAACTGAATTCAGCATCCTATTACAAAAATTGATACAATTTAAAGAAGCCTCTCAGTATTGCACAAATCAAAAATTTAATAAATTGATAATTATAACAAAAGGTACTAATTTCAGAAATAAATATTTCAAATTTTATTCAACGACAAC
The DNA here is from genome assembly GCA_033822845.1 of Tetrapedia diversipes. Lineage (NCBI taxonomy): Eukaryota > Metazoa > Arthropoda > Insecta > Hymenoptera > Apidae > Tetrapedia > Tetrapedia diversipes. The sequence continues at coordinate 675,714 of JAOPTO010000931.1, read as the reverse complement.
TTTTCTGATTTCATTAAGTATTCATTATCTAACAAGAAATGTTTGTTATTAACATTGGAAGCATACTAGCTTCTGTTATATGTTGTGGTTCTTTTATTGCAAAAGACGGTGTTGTTATTTATAGGACTTTATTCACACGGAATATCTTTGCAGTGCTAGCACGTTAAACGTAATAATTCTAGGCAGAATCAAAGAAGTATAAAGGAACACCTTCAACATATAGTAAACATTAAAGACCTCATTCGGTGGCAATATATACAAGTAGCCCTCCTACAACACGGCATCTTATAACACGGTTTCGCTATAACACGATTCATAAATTGCGATAATCCTCATACAACACGGTATCCTATAACACCGTTTCGTGTCTTGTACGACACTGTACTTCTACAGCCGCGACGAGGCTTGCCGCCTTAACCGATTGACCTTCAAAGACTATTGAAAAAATTTAGGACGTTCAAGATTTATTAGGGAAAGAAGAAATTGACAAAGCGGATTTGATGGAAATGACATCTGAAGCTGTAAATCGCATAGATTCTGAGAACACTAGCATTGATAAAGATTGTGCAATTAACCCCTTAACCTACAATGACGGGCATAGCCCGCGTACAATGGTCGGGCAAAACTTAAATATTACGGGCATAGCCCGCGTACGATGATCGGGCCAAACGTAAATATTACGGGCATAGTCCGCGTACGGTGATCGGGCCAGAAGTGAATATTACGTACAATATTTGATACGCAATTACAGCAATGTCCCGAACGCTGCGCGAGCTTGCATACGATTTCGGCACAATATCTTCGAATCTAAATCGTAGGTTAAGGGGTTAATAATAATTTAACATTAAAAAAATTACAAGAAGGCGATTTATTTTTCTTGAAGAGCAGATCCTTCCGCTGAAAGAAGCCGAAAATTCAAAAGGGAGCTGCAAAACTGTTTAGCTCCATATTGGGAAATTTACAATGATTTGGTAAGAATCAGCAAGCAAAGTGAAATCACAGGTTTTTTTAAGGGGGAAGAAGATGCAAGAATTTTAAATGATGAAAAAAGTTCCTGCAAGGGTTATCTGTACTAAATACTAGAATTATCGTAGATTACTTCATTATAAACACTTTTAGATTATAGAAGAATGATCAAATTTCATATAAACAAGAATAATCGTATCAATAGATACTAAAAATATTAATCAATACCTACATAACTAGAGTACGGTTATTTATTAAATTACGGAAAATTTTAATGTGTAAGAAGCACAAAATGCATACGTATTACATAGGTATATGTAATATTCAGAAATATAAAAAATTGATAAAGCATACGTTATAAGATTTTAAAAATAATCTAGTACGAAATATTTAATAGATATAATAAAAGTAAATATAAAATAATATAACAGAAGAATGAAAAGACCGAATTTTGGAATTTTAAGGAGCTGTGAACAAGTCAGCATGTCAACTTAACAAGGAAATTTCCTGAGAAGGAGGAAAGTCTCAAGATGAGTGACAGCGAAGTATCAGAAATTTAATAAAAGTTCAAGCTAGAGATATATGATAAAGTAAGTTATACAAAACGCAAAGCATTTTTATCTTCGACAATACAAGTGAGTTTTTTTTTCTAATATTTCCAGTTCTCTTTGGATTTAGACATAGGCGATGATTCGAAAATCATTTTTAATTTAAGGTAATTTTTCCAAACAGAATAACAAATGCAATGTGCATAGTACATACATATTAAGAAAGTATTTCTGTAAATATTTATTCGAATACAAAACAAAATAGAAAATCACTTCGTTTAATGCATAAATAATGAAATGTTTAAAAAAAATTAATTAGTTAATTTTAATTGTATATATTTATATTGAAGTAACTTCTAATCAAATATAATGATACATAATTTGAATCTTATTATACATGATGTTCTGTACAACTAGAAATAGCTATGTATATCTTTAAAACTATTAGGGATAGCAAAAATTTCATAACGATAAATTAAATAGCATTGAACGATGCACAGCCTGAATATAATTTTATTCATTTTTTACGAATCCATGTGAGGAAAGAAGCTGTAGCAGGGGGCACTAGGAAAGGGGGGGAACTCGACAGGAGACATTGCTTATTTTTTCCTTGGGAGGCAGAAAAAGTGTGTATGTGGTGAGCATTGTGAGATCGTGGTTTTGTTAATCATCTTTTGCATTAGAAGACAAATAAAATGTAGCCTGGCATATTCTCGTGTTATTGCTCCTACCAGTACTCCGATAATCTTTACATTGATGCATCTAAACAAATGTGACATGATTGCACTATTCCACATAGTTTTTTAATCTCTGCGAAAACGTACTTATTATGGTATTTATGTTTTAAACCTAAGAATTCAAGAATTATTGTAGAAAATTAAAAATGACAAATTAATGGTATGTGTACACTATTTTTCAACTACAATAGCAGACATAAGTTTAAGTGGCCATTCTACTGTGACGACCCGAAATTAAGACGATTTTTGGGAATTTTTTGTAGGTAAACTATACAACATATCATTTTACGGCTTAGGATATTTGTTTACTATAACCTTAAGTTGATTTAAAAATTTTTGCGAGCCAGGAGAGCATATGTGTGTAAAATTGCAGAACGTTTTTTAAGACGTTGTAAAACAAACAGCCTTCTATGGCTGCCATGATTCCAGCTGTTGTAGTGATTTGAAAACAGAAAATGAACAAGATTCTTAATTTGTACGACCGGGGCTATCGTCGGTACCAGAATGGTTTGAAAATACTGAACAGAAAATAAATGGCGCTGGTATAAAGAAAAATTTTTTAATTTTGGTAAAAAAATCGGAATCTTTTACATTCCCAAAATTCGAAAAAAATTCCAATCGAAACAATTCTGGTAGGGACGAAAATGACACATCTAATGAACACATCTGCCAAGCGGGAAGTGAATCGGTAAATCCGTTACGGAGCTATCGTGGCAGCCATTTCGAAAAATGTGGTTTTGAGAAAAACGCGTTTAAAGTTTCAAGTACTGTTTAGGTGTATATAGAAAGTTTTGAACATACTAATAAACTAATTAGCTATCCCAGGGCCGTACAGTACACCTTCCTTCTCTTTCTAGAATTCCTATAGTGTTGATGCTGCAGTTCTACGAGCTGTCCGAGCCTCTTTCGGCGCCTATTGGCTTTTTATCGCTACGTGCCTTTTGCGGATGTTATCGCGATTATCAGCAAAAATTTTGGTTATTGGGCCAATTACGATTTTCATACAGAGTTCTTCATATTTTCAACCGAATAGGTGTTTCGTAAAATGGCTAATCCATAATATGTGGTCAAATTGTTGATATCGATTAGCTTCCCGGATCCTTTTCCTCCTATACCTTTATTATTTTTCTTCACACTTCTCAATCAAGTTCCAAAGCTTTTCTTCGCATGTAGAACACATTCAAGCTTCTTCACTATCATATTATCGTAAGGATTCAAATTTATAATAGAATTCCGAGCTTGCCGAGATAAGCCGACCGCTCAGCTAGCTGCGCGCGGCAGAACGGCGCTTCGTGTGAAGGCACATAACACCGTTAATTTTTCGAATTCTGTTAAATCCCTTTGGGAACAAGTTTTTAATATGTTAAAGTATAAGAAAATGCAAAAACAAAAATTAGATTTTTTCAATCCGTCACAGTAGAATGGCCCCTTAAGACAAAAAGATGTTACAGAACAGAATATCATGAGTAAAATACAATTATTGTACAAAACGTATACAAATTTGTTTATTGTGTTATTTCTTATATGTATATGAATCACTTTGCTTTTGCAGACCTTTCAGTTTTCAGCTTTCGTCCGCTACTGTACTTGTATTGCTGTTCCTACTATATCATATACAGTATGGGACAAAGAAAAATTCAAATTGTTTATATGATCGAAAACTATACACACTAGCCCAATATTTGCTGCAAAACTGACAATGACAAACTGACGGCACACTCAAGAAAATAATGAAAGTTCGTCAGAGAAAATAGACAGAGATGCTTTTCGAGGGCAGAGGTTTCCGAACGACGTCGTTACCGCGTGATGTGGCATAATATCGTTGAGCTAAATTGTGCAAGTTGCAGGAAACTCGAGGTACATGTAAACTAGCACGTATCATTAGACGATCAAGAACGATTGTACATAATGGCAGCCGCGTAAGGATGTAATATATCTTGCTTTGCATTTCAACTTCGCTGGAAGACTTTCCACTTTCTATCGGAATAATGCCAGGAATAATGTTGCGGGATTCATTAAAATGCACGATAGTGTGCACAATCGATGCGATTGCTGCAACTCGCGAGCTGAAATTCCGGTTATGAGGTCCCTGGCGTTTCATAATCCACCGGTATGTGTGATTGGTTCACAGAGTATGTGTACAATTTCATCAGTTCCCTGTCAAAACCTATTAACTGGTAATCTGGATCAAAATTAGTGTTCCGCCGGCGTTGAAGGTTTATTTGATCTGATCAAGAGTCTCGTAGGACTTACATTTGCGTGGAATTGCTCGTAGTAGTAGTAGTAATTACGACTATGATGGTGGTGATGTCATTTTCTTTGAAACGCGGTGAAGTCTATAATAACGATTGTATTTGCATTAAACGTGACGAAAGATAAGCAATTAAATGAAATTTTCGTTATGGGTTAATGAAATAACGATACGATCAACAGTTATTAAGCAATAATCCGCCTGTAAATAATTGACAGGACAGTCATACACGTTGACGCGAAATTTAATAAAGCCTGTAACGATTGATTTTATATAATTAATCGCTTTTAAACCAATAATGCCGTTATTGAATACGAAATCGTATAAATTGTCACTTTATAATATGGGATTCGGAACAAACTAACTGCTCTTGACATGCTTCTAGATTTCATTTCCAAAATTCTCAATATACAATTTATAGTTGCGCAAATAATTTCATAGCCTTCAGTTAAAATTCATACAGAGTTATTAGTTTACTAATTATTAATATTGCCCTAAAATTTATCAGATAATTATAAGAAATTGAAATCGAAGACCTGAGAAATGAATTTATTCTCTGATAATTCGTATTTCTTAAATTTACTTCGTCATGATTTATAAAGAAAGACTCATCAATAAATAATATTTTATAGGAAAGCCATCTAATTGTTAGATTCAAACATGTCTAGTTTACACGATTTTTTTTCTTTCGATAAAATGTTGCAAGTAAAAGTTGTAGGTATAACGTGGTACTCGTGCAATCTTGCTATCTCTTTTACGAGTGATGTGTGTAGTACTGATCCATATTAGTACCATAATTTCTGCACATTTTCATACACTACAATAACCATACTTACCACATCTGTTGCACATGTTTTACACTTCCTGCTTTTGAAAGCTTTTTATTTATTACACAATAGTCTTACAAAACTTTTTAATTAAAATTGAATAAACAACTAAGCCCGACTTCAACTGCAATGAAGAAGTCATTCTTCATGCAAATGAACTGACTTCTCTAAAGCTCAAACTCTCAGAAATACGATTAGTATTCGTGCAGATGGCCGCATTACGGAAACGACATGTATGTTTCGTTTTTTTTTATGATGCTGGCAGACGAAATCTATTATGTTCATTAATACTAACTTAACCGCCTTCTGTATTCCTTGTAAGAATGTGATATAGGCTGGTAACTATATTTCATTTCTGCAAGGATCAGTTGTAACATACATCTTTTATCTATGCATATAAAAAGACATGTTCTGACTGACTGACTGATTCATCGTAGCAGAGCCTAAATTACTGAAGCTAGAAACATGAAATTTGGAAAATGGGTTTCTTTTATGACGTAGGCACTCTTTAAAGAAGGATTTGTTGATATTCCACGCCTAAGGGGGTTAAATAGGGATTGAAACGTTGTTTGAAAATCCGCCGATTTTGAAGCAAGCACTATGAAAATTGGTATTTAGCTTTTTGGTTAGAAATAAAGAAATACGTGTTTCAATATTTTTGGAAAATTAACCCCCATAGGGGGGGTAAAGTAAGAGATGAAAGTTTGTTTGAAAATCCGCCGATTTTGAAGTAAGCATTATAAAAATCAGTAAGTATTTAACTTTCTGGTTAAAATTGAAGTTAAGAGCTTGCAAAATTGGACATCTCTTGGAAATAGTTAAAATTGAAATCAAAGTACTTACTTCCGCGCGAACAAAGCCGCGAGCAACAGCTAGTATAATGTAGAAACGTTTCTAGCAAAACAAGTATATTTTAGTACTATTTTACAACTATTTTATTTTAAGACTATTTTGAGTACAACGATTTGTGTCTAAAATGAAAATGAAATCGATTTTCACTTTTGCAATAATTCCTATTGATAAACTAATATATCGTCTCAAAGTTTCATGACAGACGTCCTCGAAGCAAGACGCGTTAACGAAGTGCTGACAAACGTACGTCAGTATAAATAGAAGTTCTGCGTGTTCTTATTAAAGTATATTTAACTGCCAAATCTAATAGCTTTGTGAAGTACTAAATCAACCGAGTTATCAACCGCAAAGAAAAATTCACTAAAAATTGCAAACGCTTAAGTGGCACAACAGGTGAAATAGTTACTGGTGAAATTATTGATCCGGACAACGTTAGATTCGTATCGTGAATTTCTCATACTCGGATATGTCTGCATCTCGATAACAAGGTAACGGCTGACAAACTAACGAGCGGTAACATAAATAGGAATGTACAATTTAGGGATACCCTCTAAAATAGTATTGCACTCCCTAACGCGTGTTCTATAATACCACACTGTGTAATGCAATAACCAAATTAAATATTCAATCTATTTCTCAAATAACATTCATTATAGCTGGAAGAAGTGATCTTAACTATACACATATATTATTAGTTTTCGGATACAGATACATATTCAACCTGAAGATTTACCAAAGATACCAGAAACGCTAAATATAAAATTCGAGGACCACGCATACTGTACTTATGTGCTAAGAGAAAGACTTATTTTTTTCTTATACAAGAAAAAAGATTGTTTTACTAGGTATTGTAAGAAAACTTCAATACCCAATATAACAAAACAACGCAGAAGAAGTCAACAATCCAGATACAGTAGTGGACGAAAGTTTATGACGACAGAACAATGTAAAATATAATTTTATGGTTCGCAAATATTATTTATCTATTCATTTTTATTGTCATTATGGTAGAACACTATTTATTTATTAGCATAAAATACAAACTTTATTTATACTGTTATTTCTTGCTAATTAATTAATTAATTTTCTTTGACCTTTCGGTCTTGAACTTTTGTCCACAACTGTAAGTCAAATCCTCAAATCCGAAACAAACATATATAGGAAATTCTACTTTACTTTTATGTAGTAGAGTAAGAGTGGAGATGATAAGGCTTAGGTGCGAATAAAATAAAAGTGAAGTGATTAGAACATTAATAAATGTATATTTAAAACAGTTTAATGATAACAACTTAAACGACTTTACAACTTAGCAACTTACGACTTTAGAATCACACTTTTTCTGCCTTCACAGTCAAACTCTTTCTGCCACGCGCTCGCATTTTCCCCGATATATATTCTTCCAAGCATTCGGTCACGTTCATCCAAAATTCCTCAGTCGCTCAGTTTCCTCAAGTGCTCATCTTTCGCGCCTTAGAAACACTCGAGTCCAAACATTCTGCGTTCACACGGCTATCGCTCAACTCAAACACTTTTCGCATTTTCCTAATCACGCATCCACTCGATCGCATTCCTACACATATGGCAATAAACTTAAAAGTAAGCACAAAGCGAAATTTAATGTCATCTCTGCAAACCAACTTTTATATTTTTACAATACCACCATTGACATGTATTAACCCTTAACGAACGAATGCCGCCATACTCGCGACATTATAAATATTCTAAAAAAATCGAATACCGCCATACACGCGGCATGACGTGATATTTTAGGAAATCTGTTAGGTTTGGCCTTAATTATACATGCAACAATTAAGGGCGATCGGCAACTGGTAATCGGGAGGAAGGCGGGAAACACGTAATTATTGCGATACTTGTAGTGAAAATTCTGGTATTCACATTGGGGACTGTTGGGAGAAGTACCACACCCAAAAAAAATATAAGTAATTTTGTATAAATATATCGTTAATCTATAAAAAATAAATTTATAAATGTATACAAATCTATACATTACATACACGCATCTATTTGTTTATTTCAATTCCTATTATTTTTCTAAAATTTTCACTTCAGTATTCTTTTGTATGGACATATTTGTTCACATACTACCTATTATTACTGTAAGTTTTCATGAAATCCAATAAACCGATGTTAATTATGCACCTTTTCTCGCTCTGGAAATGAAACACTTAATTTCCTAACAATCCATCGACCTACTTACTGGTCATAGTTTTAGAAAAATGCACGCGTTCGTTAAGGGTTGAAAGATTTCTATCTTCCACTTCCTACGTAGGCGTTTCCGATCGAGCTCTAAAAAGTAAGGAACAAGTGAAAATAACAGAAATTCTATCATCAATTACAACCTGCTAAACATTTTACCTTAACTAACGCACAAAAAGAAACCCTCTAGGATTTTCATGCATCAAGGAATTTCTACATAACATTTATGATAATGCGAATATTTCCGAAATCGCGACAAATCATACAAGCGATTTTCCTGCATCTTGTCGACGTGCTATCTAATATTAAAGAATTTCTTATGTATAACGAGTGGTAAAAGGCTATATCACGAAACAATTTGTCACCTGAAAAATTCAGTGAGGACTCCAGCGTGCTAAAAGGTCTCAAAACGGAACTTATAAATTGTATTTAAAATTAATAACACCAATACAAACATCACACTCAAAAATAAAGTGCTTTAGCATTCTTAAATATTTTTAGTGCAGACAAATCCCTTAAGAAAATTTGTTAATCCTCTTCTGGAACGCTAGAAGCTTTCTACCTCGGCGATGAGAGATTGGAAAAATTCTTTAACAAAGTTGACATCTCAATATGTGTAAAATTGTGGTTAAGAATAAAAGTTTGCGTTCAATTTGTAAGGTTCCTAATACGCATACAGAAAAGGCAGAATCCATACAAAAAGAGGTGACGTTATCATTTTTATTCGAAAAATCATAGCTTTCTCGGAGACATGCAATAGAAACACACTAGACCAAACAGTCGAAATATGTGGCATATGCATTAACAATGCAGATACTTCGATCAATGCATCGGTGTGTTACAGAACTGTTAGACGCTCGACGCCATTGATCTGCAAACATGCAAAATGTAGAGAAAAATAGCAACTACGTATTCAGTGCCCAGCACAAAAACTGGAACTGCTGATATACTGACGGCAACGGAAACAGGTTTGCTAAAGCAATAGAACATGAACTTTCAGACAAACTCAATATCCAAGTTTGTTGCGAGACCTAGGGCTTTGACCACTTTCCTATTCACATAGACATCAATGTACGAAAACTACTTAAAAGAAATGTCATTTAGATTAAAATTTACCCAAAATGTAAATGCCAATGGGCAGAGGAAAATATTAATCATGCCGTTTGGCAATGGAATTTCTACGATACTTAAAGAGACAAATTGATACAAAATTTGGGTAAAATAAGGTTATTATTGCCTCTTAGCATAAAAATGATAGGTGCTTAGTCAAACATCAAGATATGTCTCTATATTCTCTCTTTCCCTAAATAATGTAATTTAAAAATTACAGTGGATGTAAAAAGTATTCGTAGAGCAGTCAATTTCAACAACAACTTTATAGAACTTCGTTTATTACAAAAAAAAAGGCATACATATTCTTAGAAATCTCAAAAACAAATTTCATTAAAAATAAATTGTTTATTTATATTTTCTACGAAAATATTAACAAAAGTCTTGAATGCGATCGAAAATACACGAGTAATAACTATTCGTACACTTCTAATTTTATAACGAAGACTGTAAATTGTTATATATAAAGAATTTGTTATTAGTATTTAGTGGGATTGCCTTTTGATTGTGTAATCGTTTTAAGCCTTCGTGGCATAGAACTTACTAACTTTTTGATGATAGCACTAAAAATTTAATTTCATTCTTCTAACAATGCATTTTTTAAACTGTTTTTTGAAGAAATATAGTGATTTCAGAATTTTTCTTCCAGATGTCTTCATAAGTGCTCTGTGATATTTACGTCTGGAGACTGTGAAGCAATTTGTAACTGGTGTGATACATTATACAGGATCCATTTACTTGTTTTATAAGCATTATGCTTAGGATCATTTTCTTGTAAAAAAATATAATCGTCCTGTAGTTGCATTTTATTTGCACTAGTTTGAAGATATTTCTTTGAAATATCAATGTACACTCTATAGTTCATGATACCATCGATAAAATGAAGTGATCCAACCCCATTCGTACTCATTTCAGCCCCAAATTGTGATCGATCCTTCGCCCTATTCCACAGTTGCCTGCAAATTTTCTTTCTCATGCTCAGTATTTCTTTTCCTCCATACCATACGTCCATCTAATCCAAATATCTTGAATTTACTCTCATAGAAAATTTACATTGCAGTCGCTTCTTTCTATTAACTTCGTTCACAAAACATTTCTTACGAGCTATACTATTGTGGGGTATCCTCTATCTCGTAAGAAAGTACGCACTGTACAGCACAGGTTGATGTTAAGGCTACTCTTAACCCTTAGCGAACAAATATTCGCGATATTATAAATATTCTGAAAAAATCGAATGCCGCTATACAGACGGCATGACGTGATATTTCAAGAAATTTTTTAGGTTCGGCGGTGCTTGTGTACATTAAAACTAACAAGAAGAGTGCAAGTCCTTCGGGTCACCGATTTAGTTGAAACCTTGCACACTTGTAGATCTAGTCATTCTGTTTACGAAAATATAGCACTATAGGGGCAAACACTTAACATTTTTCGAGATAATTACGATTAAAGTTTTATTATTACGATAAGTAAAATTCTATTCAAAGTGTTCAGTTTTAGTAAGGCATTTTAGTTAGAACTTATTTAAAATTCAACATGTTTTCACGAACAAAAAATGAACGAAAAATAAAAAAGATACATTGAAAAAGAAAGAAAAAAAAGTTAGTAAAGTCCACACAAATTTGAACTTGAGTCCGGGGCATACAAATCCCTGTACGTTCCCGCTAACCATTGTAATTTCAATTTCAATTTCTATTTATTGTTGTCATAGGTAGTTTACATATTATATTATAATGTGTCTTAAAAGCTAGTTTGCGTTTCCTGTCCAGAGACATCTGGCGCTTTACATGTGTTTAATTCTTTTCAGGGCCTATAGTATAGTAGTTTCAGGAGGATGCGTGTTTAGGAAAAATTCTAGTTTAAAAAACCTTGCTACATGTGGGTTGATGCTTATATTATACGTTGGGCGGGAAGGTGGGGGGGTAGGTTAGTTCACAGTTAGTGGGTGGCTTATGTTACGTTAGTCTATTAGTGATGTATATACATTTTTTTTTTACATTATTTACAATGTTATGTTTTTTTACATATGTACAATGTATATGGTTGTCACTCATCTTTGTGATTTCGTATTTTGTGAGTATGTATTCTTGTGGTTGATGGATTATTCAGGAGGTTCAATGAAGGTTTTTAGTCATTCTTAGTGTGTGGGGTGGGTTTCGTTGTGAGTGTGTTTGTACATTGGTGTGGTTTATGCTGGTGTACCCCATTTTGGTTTGGTGTTTGTTGAGAGACCATGTAGGTGTGGGTTAGTGTGGGTAAGGAGTGTGCTATTTAGTTTTTGGTTGATTTTTCCTATGTGGTGTATCAACATGGGAATGTTTAGTTGTTGATGTAGGTCGGTGATTTCGGTTCGCCGAGGCAGGTTAGCAGCTATTCTCAGACACCTGTTTTGTATTGTTTGTATCTTTTTCAGGTTAGTCGGTGCGGGTAAACCATTGTAGTATTTGCTGAAAACTTTGAACAGAATTGTACTTACCGTAATAATAAAACTTTAATCATAATTATATCAAAAAATATTGTATGTTTGCCCCTATAGTGCTATATTTTCGTGAACAGAATGACTAGATCTACAAGTATGCAAGGTTTCAACTAAATCGGTGACCTGAAGGACTTGCACTCTCCTTGTAAAAACAATCAGCAATTGTTCCCTAACGTTTCCAAACGGAAAATTTCATGTTATTCGTACAGGCATCCGACTTTTAGGAGAAATACCACAAATCGATAAATTGATAAAAACCACACCAAAAAAAACGTAAGTAATTTTATATAAATGCATTGTAAATCTATAAAAAATAAATTTATAAATGTATACAAATCTGTACACTACATACATACATCTAATCGTTTATTTCAACTCCCTTTGTTTTTCTGTAACTTTCGTTTCAGTATCCTTTGGATGGACATATCTGTTCATATACTTATTATTACTGAGAATTTTCATAAAATCCAATTAAGCGATGTTAATTATGCACTTTTTCTCATTCTGGAAATAAAGCAATTAATTTCTTAAAAATCCGTCGATCACTGGTTCTTGAATGTTTTAGAAAAATGCGCTCGTTCGGTAAGAATTAACTTCAGCTGCAATTTTTACTTCACTAATCTTTGAATTTTGTTTTATTTTACGAATGATCCATCAGCCGGTATATTCATTTATTTTTCGTGTACGTCTACTTCTTGCTTTATTCTTTAAAGTTTTTCTGTCTCCATATCTGTCAATAATATCCTAAATTGTGGGCCTTTGGTCTATTCACAATTTCTGAAATCTCTCATAACGTTTTGCAGATTTATGATTTTTTTTTCACTTTCAGTCGTTCCTTTACCTTTCCATATTACAGTCACTTATATTTGAATTATAATATAATTATTATATTGACAACGTCAACGATATACTGATGATAATTATGTTGACATTCCATGTAATTATTACACATACAATGTTATGAAACAGGAACTGTACGAATACTTATTACGCATATATTTTCGACCTCATTTGAGACTTTTGTTAATATTTTTGTAGAAAATATAAATAAACAATTTATTTAAAAATGAAATTTATTCTTAAAATTTCTAAGAATACGCGAGCATTGTTTTATTGACATGTTTTTGCAATAAAAAAAGTTCTATAAAGTTTTCGTTGAAATTGATTGCTATACGAATGCTTTTTACACCCACTGTATATTAAATAAACGAACTCACCTTGCCACCAGCTACAATTACCTAAAATGTTGGTCGAATAATTAAGTCATTTTTTATCAAATTCAAATATAAACTTATTGTTTAATTATCTTTTATTATAAATATTACTTTTGAAAACTTTTGAATATCGAAAATAAAAGCGATATTATAACACCTTTTAGAAAGCATCGGTTTATTTATATTACAGTTGAACCTTTATAACTTAAAACCTCTGTAAGGCTATAATTTTCTTTTGTTATAAAAACCTTTATAAAACGAAACAAAAATCACTTTAACTCGAATTATTTGCCAGATGTTCAGATGTATCATTTTGTCTCTATAGTAGTTAACCACTGCAGAGCGAAGTTTAACTTTATAAATCAAATTTCTATCGCTGCTGTCTCTACAACTCGAAGTGTGTACCTCTGTGTTACAAGATGTCAGAAACTAATCATTCGATACGATTCAATTATTAAGATTCTCCCAAATAACTTTTCTACACTAGTCATATCCCTATTTCTTCAGCCTTCGATCACCTGCAAACTATATTTTGCATTCCATGTAAAATAAAAATTAAACTTTTTGTATTTTAAACGGTTACAAATTGTTAATCTTTGTATAAACTGTTAGATCCGCGTGTTCTTAGGACAATTTAATGTTTTTAAGATGTCATTAAATCTTTTATTTTTTGGTTCCTCTCTCTTTTGTTCTTACTATTCATATTTAGAGTGTATCCAATCAGTAATGTGTAATATATTTCTCCATTGTATTAATTAAATTTTCTTATTACTTCATGATAACTGTCCAAATATTATTTTGCTAAATTACCAAACCGAACTCGTGTTTTGAACCTAACATAAATTATACGTCAAATTTTCGTTTGTTAAACTTCTTTTGCTCGAAACGATCGATAAGTCAAAATTTGTATAATCCAAAGATTTTAACTTGTCCCTTGAGATTCGGATTATAGAAATTCGGTTGTACTATATTTATTCGTTTCAGCATTAAAATACTTTTAACATTTTCTTCTATCTTCGATCCTAACAGAATTATTTAGGTCTTCCGTTTCTCGTGATTAACCCATATGTAACATTGCACATACATTTATCATGCTATCAATTGGATCCTTTAAATCTTCACTGTTTAAGTTGGAATTTAATACTATTGCAGGATACGACAGTAGATGTATTTATTGTCATATAAGCATATACGCTGACATGGAAATAATAACGTGCGATTTATCAACGGAATCGCAGCCAGCCAGTAAATGTCGATACATCAGCACGAGCTTGGATAACTTTATAACTAGTTGAAACGATGCCAAATTTTTTCAGGAACCTACAGGGGTTTCGCAATAAATTACTCTCGTCTCTCGTTCCGCGTGGACATCAATTATCAATTACGATCTCTGCGTTAAAAGTATCAATCTTGCGTACCTATCGAAAAGATTGCTCGAACAAATAACGATTATAATTATATACTTACAGATATTATATATAAAATACATTAATAATGTTCAAAAACAGTTTAAAATATATAATCTGAGTTAAAATTGCAAAATTACGAATTGTAAATTTCATTTGCTAATGTTTCGGCATAAATTTTATTCCGTCCATTTCCAATTGTTCCGTGCAACTAATCATGTGAATAGCGTCGCTAATTCAAAAAGATGTATAGCGATTAACTAAATTGATTAAATGGTTAACTCATTCACTGCCAACTACGAGGTACCTTATAGTTTGTGTTACAAGTTTAGATCGATTGCAATTGATCACGGAATAAGTTTATAGCCGTTTGAGTTACGAATTACTGGAAGGGATGAATAAATATTTTATATAGTAAGTTTTTAAAAAACAACAAATCTAATATTACTTTTTATCGTCAAAATAATGACCCGTATTTTCTTTAAAATGAAATCTTGGCACCCAGGGCAAAACGCTGTAAATTTGCCTGGCAGTTGAACAACCATTCTTATGAAATCCAAACATAAATGTACAGTTCAATTTTGTCCTAATAAACATCAATTTCTACATTTTCTGTATTTTACTATTAATTAATCTAATTCATAATTAATGCTTATATTTCAATAAAATAAAATAAGTGATAAGACTTAAACCCGATTCAGACGAGCGATTTTTTATGCACAATAGAACGTCTTTTCTTGTTTTTCTAATTAAAAATGACGAAGATAGATGTACAACCGTGCAACAATAAGTCGCACATCTGCTTCTAACTTTAACATGTGCCGAGAATAACATTATATCATGCCTTGCAGAATATAAGTAGATTTACTTGTAAGATAAGTAGTTACAATCTGGTAACTTGGAAGGGAAAACAGTCGAAACCGCTGTTCCCTGTTCGTCAAATACTGCTCTACAACAATATGTCTACTTATACAAACATCGAAACGAAGCATCACCGCTGGCGAAAAGAAGTCACGCGTACGTAACAGAGGCCGGCAAAATGTTAACCGCTTCTCTCCCGCGGACGTGTTATGTCGCGCTGCCGATACTGTTTGCATCAGGTCAGAGACGAGTCATCTCGCGAAGCAATGTCGCTTGTACAATGCCACAGGCGTATTATGCCGCGACGTGATACCGTTCATGTGTTGCCATGGACGAGTAAACACGCGACTTTTGTTTTTGCTCCAATTATTGTCCATTACCTTTCTTCTCTATTGAGCTAGTTAGTTTCTATTTAGCTGTTCACGAGAGTAAGCCACGATGCCAATTATTCTGAAAGCAATATTTTCCTTGTCTTATACCGTTTCCGGAATTAAAATTTTTTTTTAATTAAAGCTCTTAATGTAATACTGAAGCACGCGAGATATGTCGTCCGTGGCAATGCATGAATGGTATCGCGTCGCGACATAACACGTCAGTAACATCGCACAAGCGGCATTGCTTCGCGAGATGACTCGTCACTGACCTATTACAAATGGTATCAGCGTTGCGACAAAACACGTCCGTGGGAGCGAAGCGGTTAACCCTCCGCCTGCGGTCCCTGGGTCTTTCGTAACCATGCTGAGAGTCCCTTGAAAGCGATAATGCATACAACGATGGGCGCTGTGTGGTAGGAGAAAATGACGATCCCACTAACACAATATACGTTTCCGCCAGAGTGTCGAAGTAACGAAACCGACGACAGTCAGTTTCTGGAAACGCTCTGAAGAAGAAACATGTGCAGCAAATCGAAACAATTCTTTATTTCAAAGTTTACTTTATATTTCCGTACTTTTATTATTGTTTTAGCATTTTAGCATTATATTTTAGTATTTAATGTTGTCTTTGTATAGACAATGATAATAAATATATTGCCGTGTGCGATAACTGTGAAAGACCCATTTGCAGTGGCCATTCGAGAAAAATCCAGCAAATTTTATATAGCATACGTGACAATACGTAAATATACAATAAATATAGCTTCGACGTTTGATAATTCACGTTATTATTATTTGTTCCTATACGTTCCTATATCTTCCTATGATTCGGATGATTGTCACTGTGTACAGTATCGGTGAGGACCTCGGTCTCGAGCGATCGTCACTTTGGGTAGCGTAGCATTGGTGAGTTGCATGGACGGCTCTAAACATGCATTAGTGAAATATCCGTGAGGGTCTTGAAAGACCCATGGCCAGGCCGCCAAGCTTCAGTAGCTAGTGGGTTAAGAAACAACGTAATCGTTTGGTAATTTCGGTATACTTTCTATCTTCTAACATACATAGGTTGAAACTAAAAATAGCATAATCATAGCATAAACACTCCATATATTAATAAACAATGAGTTTTTTTCGAATATACTTGTACAAAGACTACAATTAAACTGAATCAAAGAAACAAAAAAAAAGCTACGCGACAGAAGTTAAGAAACATACATTGCTTAAATTATGTGACAGTTTTAACAGAAACAACGATATGTAAGTGTCTGCATTTATCATAATAATCTAATAAGTTGTTGGATAATCATTTGATTTGATGACTGCATGACATCTGCATAGCATTGATTCGGTTAATCGAACACAAAACTCAGCGGGTATTTCTGACCATATTTTCGCGATTGCTTCTATCAATTTGTGGCGACCTTCCTGCCCTCGCCACTAGGAGGAATGTAGCGACTACCTTTCTCGCAAGTGCTCTAGCCGAGCCACGATTTCTATGCAGGGTGTTCGGACAGCCCTGGGCTTAAATTGAAAGAGTAACTCCTTGAGACATTCTAAGACGAAAATCAAGAGTAACGATTTTGCGTTTGAGGCTTTGTTTACGAGTTATAACTAGTTAAAGATATCGTTTAATCTGGACCGTTCGACTCTTGAGAGCGGGTAACCGAGGCAACTCGGTCGGTAACGTCGCTGAGTCCACAGTGATGCTCAAGCGTCGAACGGTCCGGATTAAACGATATCTTTAACTAGTTATAACTCGTAAACAAAGCCTCAAAAGCAAAATCGTTACTCTTGATTTTCGTCTTAGAATGTCTCAGGGAGTTACTCTTTCAAATTAAGCCCAGGGCTGTCCGAACACCCTGTATACAGTACACTGTATACGAGTTCTGACCTATCCCTGCCTATTCCTGTGTCTAAGGCAGAGGTCTGCTAGGTAGCCTTACCAATGAGTCCACTAGTAGGCCCCGAACAAAACACCCCTTCCCATTCTTTTTCCTTCTCACTTCTTTCTCTTCCACAACAGTCACAAATTCCTATTTTATTCGTAAAAGAATGACAACAAATGCTCGATTGGATTCACGTCCGGGGGTTAACTTGACCACTTGATTACATTGACATTTTGTTCTGCAAGAAACGTCTTAACTAATTTAGAAGATTTCTTAGGATCGTTATCCTGCTGAAATGACCACTCTAATGACATTTTTTCATTGGCAAATAGCAGCATACGATTTTGTAAGATGTCGCGATACACAAATCTATCCATTGTTTCCTTTATTTGTATTAATTACCAGGACAGTTGTGCGAGAAACAACCTCAAACTATTACATTACCACCGCCAAATTTTATTGTCGGTTTTAACTGTTTGGCATTAAACTGCTGCCCAGTAGAGCATCGCACATTATTTCTAGAATCGTTTCTAAATAAATTGAACTTACTCTTATCAATCTGAAGAATTTTCGACCACTTAGTAGCAGTCCAATTAATGTGTTGTTTAGCAAACTCTAACCGAGTTATTCTACTTCAACACAACTGGTTTCTTGCATTTTTTGCATGAAAAAAGATTATTTTGATGTAAACAACGGACAACTGTCTTGCTACTAATGTTTTCTAGATCCTGTAAATTTTTAATTTTGGAAGCAGTGTAAAATGCATTCGATTTAGAAAGCCTTTCCGCATTCGATGATCTATTTTTTAAGTTGTTTTTCGCGTTCTGCTAGTTTGTGTTGCGATTTTAACAGTTCCATATTCATCAAATCGTTTTATAAGCTTCGTGATAATACAACGATTCACACTAAAACCTTTTGCTATATCAATTTTTTTCTGGCCTTATGCATTTCAACTACTCTTAGTTTTTCAGCTTCTGTTAAATGTTGAATTTTTGTCATATTTAACAGAATGTATAATATAAACTACACTCAGTAATGTCAAATAGAAAATTAAACATCTCTGTGTTATTTCTTCGATTCGTGTAATCTTTGTACAACTATATGCGAAAAATACCCATTGCATATTGATGCATAAAATATTATCTCCAATGCTATTTTTGGTTCCAACCTAAACATGTCAGAAGATAAAAAATGTATAATTTTCAAACGATTACTTTGTTTCTTAACTTTTATCAGTAAGTGTATATACAGTGGCTCCAAAAAGTATTCGTACACTATGTCACAAATAAATTCGATTAAACCTGAAATTCTGAGTCTGATAGAAGTATTTGATAAAACTTTGTGAGTATGTAGATCTTAATAGTATAATAGAATTAATCTCTTTTTTTCATCTAAATGCCATTTTTAATGAGTGAAACCAGTGTTGAAGTTTCTGAGTTTTCTCTGATTTTTTAAAGATAACTTTGTAATGGTACTTGATGAAGCAAAACCTTTCAAATAGAAAATATTTAATTTTTAATACTCTATCGCCCTGTCATAAAAAAAGAACACAGGAAAGTTTATATTCAAAGCGTGAAAAATCACTGAAATTTTGAGATTCGTTATCAGCCCCCTTAAAAGATATTTTGCCGCCAAAAAAATTGCTCCATGCAGGATACGCTATGCTCTATACACACATAAAGTTTCATTGAAATCAGAATTTCAGATGTAGATGAATTTCCTTATAATACAGTGTACGAATATTTTTTGAGGCCACTGTATATGCACTTAGGCTATAAAACTAATAAGCATTAGAGGCGATCATTGTAAAATGTTGGAAAGTACCGTGCCAATAAATTCTCGTCCTTTACCTCGAAATCCGGTGAACTTTAGTTCTTTAACCGCTTCTGAACCCATAGACCAGTAATCCCGTAAAATCCATACTCCAGGACATAACATGTTTAGTTTAGTAAAGTTTATGGTGCCATGTACTATATACGTATCTACCTAAACTCACTTTTTCACACGACTAAAAAATGTATATCTAAGAAAACCTGTATTTGAACACAGTGTATTTTGATTTATACTCGGTATATACAAATTTAAACAAAAATTGGTTAACATCTGACAAGAAAATAGCTGTTGTTAAAACGTAAATTAATAATCAATTATTTCTATTTTTTGTTACTCCTTGGAAGGAATAAACGGTGCTTACGTATACGATATCAGTTTATCGATATAAAAGCAATGTAGGGAATAATAAAGGAAGGATGAGAGAAAATAATAATAGAATTAATAATGGAAGAAAAACATACACGGTGCTGCGGAATTCGTGGTGCAACAGAAAAGGGGATGATTCGGTTTTCAAAGGAAAACAAAAAATTTAATAGAAAATTTTTTCGTCCCAAGTTTCATTTTCAGAAAAACAGATTTTGAAGATTCACATCGTTCATGTTAGATAGACGCTTTCTCCCAATCTGTTAGATTATTTCTGTAAGTACTAATATTTGCAAACACGATTATGATATAGTTCAAATAATATTATACAACAAAATTTATTCATAGCGTTTTTTCTCTTTATTGGTTTTCAAAAAATGTTGGAAATATTTTCCCCGATATTGCATATTTTCTGTCCAATATATTGAAAAATGACAGATGGATTCGAACGTATTTTCACATTTTAACTTTTCAAACTCTTATGTAGGTAACATTTTTTTTTTAATTAAATATAAATCAACACAATCAATGTTTGTAAATACTAATAGGAACAATCTAAGATTGTGACAAAGTGTCTATCTTACATCTATGGTAACAAATCTTCAGTGTCGATTTTGTTGAAAACGAAACCTCGGACGAAAAAGCTTTATACCAATCTTATTGCTTATTCTTTATTAAGATATTACCCTCTTTTTCTGTTGTACTACGAATTCTGCTGTACCCTTATACACAAGGAATGAAAATCTTTTTTCCTTTGAATCGTTTACAGACGCTCATATTCATCTCTTTCTTTTTCGAGATATTTACCCCGCTCATCTATACAGGGTGTTAATCTACCTATGGACTTAAATGAAATGGGGGGTTCTAGACGGTAAAATAAGACGAAAATCAAGAATGACGAAATTTCGTTAAACGCTTTGTTAATTAATTATTAGCAGTTAAAGATTGCCCCAAATCAGCCAATCCGCTGCAGCGCCGTCCGTTGGGCTCGCCGCGCACAGGCGAACCCAGGACCGTATCGACATGTATCATAACGCTTACCTTGTGGGGCGCAGGAAAACTTGTTTGTCGTGGATAATTCAAAATCAAAACTTCAGTCACTTTTCAAAATGTTGAATGACATTAAACCTGCTTACTCGCAAAATCCACAAGAGCATGTCAAATCTCGCCCAATGGGATTTTCGAGTAAAGAGGGTCAATGATCTCTTAAAGCAGATAGTACATTGCCCAAAAGTGAAGCACCCACACGCATTCAGAACAGGATTGGCAATCTTTAACTGCTAATAACTAATTAATGAAGCGTTTAACGAAATTTCGTCACTCTTGATTTTCGTCTTATTTCATCGTCTAGAACCCCCCATTTCATTTAAGTCCATAGGTGGATTAACACCCTGTACTTCGTTGAACAAGAATTAGCGGAAAATATAAACAATCGTACGCTATCCACACATGGGTGAGATAGAGTCGCCCATAAATATCAGCACTTGAGAAATAATCACGAAAATATAGCGTTTGTTTAGGTTTCCTGCCATTTTTCGCTGAATGAAGCATAGAACAGAACCATGGGCCATGTGAAGTCACATCTGCCCAATGTTGGGCTTAGGTTAACAGTAACTACACCTCAAGAGTTTAAATTTTTCCTAGAACTGTTGTCCAACTTCTTTTGTCAAAAGGCTACCATAAATCTAGGCCACACTCATGCCTGTTAGCCAAGTTTTTGCATACATCTTTACATACAGTAGCGAACATAGGTTTAAGACGAGAAGATATTACAGAACGAAGTACCGTGATTTATAAATATTGTATATACGTCCATTTTGATCGTTAATTAAGTAGTATAGTACTTATCGATCAGTACAAAACACAAAATTTGTTTATCGTGTTATTTCTTATACATGAATTACTTTATTTTTGCAGACTCTTTAGCCTTAAACTTTTTCTTGCTACTGTATATGTAAAATATTAACTGAATAGGAATGACTTTATTAATTTATAATAAATTCTTAAATACAAAAAATATAATATACACTATTAGTCAAAAGCTCAGGATTAGTACTCATTCCGTGAAACAGCAAATTTAACAAAAAAAAGAAAGAATTTTGAATCTTAGAATTTAATTTGATAACTTTAGTTTGATAAAAAGATTTGTAGAAAATTCAATCTATTTGTACATACAGGCTAAAGAATGACCCCACACCTTTTGATGGTAGCATACATTGGTCTTGTGTTGTGTTTCTTTTCCGAGAAGATCTGGTATTTAAAAGATATTAATTAACATCCTCAGGAGATGAATTTTGAGTAAAAGTTAAAATAAATGAGCAAGGAAAAATTTAATTAATTAAAAAACTTATTCTTGAAAGCCGTGAAGAAAATGAGGTCTTTAAGTGCTAAAAGTCAGCTATAAAAAGAAAGAGGATGAGATATTAGCTTATATTAGGTTTTATTTACACAGTGTTGGTATACATGCACAGGGTGCTACAATATTTAAAGACTGCGACTATTATCGTTTATACTTGTCGGACACTTTTATGTGTCCCTAAAGGCGTTTATGCGTGTTTGATGAGTGTTACGCGAGAGAAACTTATGGCCTCAGGAGGATTTAATGTTTATTGTAGTGTCTTTTAACAGTGGATTTAGGGGATCGAGGAGAGATTAAATTATTCTTGAAAACTGCAATGATATTCATCAATATAACTGACTAGTTGTACGATATTTAAAAGGCGATGAAATTTAAAGATAAGACTATGTGCTTAAACGATAACTATGATCCTTAATCGTTTGTTCTATGCGATCTGCATTTTGATCCTGTGCATGCTATCATATACTTTATAGACGAGCATTTACATATAATTCACATATTTCTCATACATTTTTCAAACTAGAACAATTATCAAGTTATCTTTTACACTTTAAAACATGTAATTTAATGGAAACACCTCTTGTATTATGCCACCGCAACCCAATTGATATCCATAATGTACATGTTATGTACATTAAAAAGGTGATTGATATATTTGAATATCGATAAATAAAAATGAACTAAGCATTAAATAATATTGAATAATTTTTCAAATATTATGTAATTATTATTCAATATTCGTTTGTTTTATAGTTTCCTTTATATTCAAGTTTTGCCCGAACACTTTTATTGCTTACAACTTTATTTAATACTTCAAAATATCCAAATATTTTATGTTATAACTTCTTATTAATATAACTTATTTACCATTCCATCCTCTGTAAACTATTAGCATAATTTAATGTTAATATACTAAATCATTTAAGTATATACTAGAACATCATTGGTACTGTATACAAACATAATTACAATTCGATGAAAAGAGGAGATGATTTAATAAATTATCATACCACGTACGAAAATCTTTTAACTTTTAACTGTCTATTTTCTTCTGAAATCTGATTAACTCTGGAAAATTGACCTAATCTTTATATTCAAATTATTAAGTTACCGATTTTTCTAACATGCATATATTAAATTTCTCTGAGTGAATTAATTATGATCTCGGTTTTGTCTATACTTACACTTAGCTTGTATTTAGCACCTACTAAAAACGTTCCGACGTGCTCCTGTTTTTGGCGAGATCACGAACTTCATGTGTCATCATCAATCACAGCTTTTGGGTGCCTGGTGATAATCTTGGTACTTAATCTTAATATTTCATCTTTTGAATTTCAATGCATCTTATCCGACTGAGAAACATGAATGTCTGTTGAAAAAGTAGCTTGAGAATCTCAACAAGATTGAAGAATTGATTGTTTGAAGGAATAGATGAGAGAGTTTAAAGATGTTTAGTAACTTAACGTTGCATTGTCTAAGAATAGTAACACCATTCATAGAGGACATTGCCACGAAGTGGAGAAGACAAAGATACTTACATCTAAGAGAACTACAAGAAACTGCACAGTATTTACTTAAGAAGTTCAAAGTAGAACGTAGTGGGATAGAACTTGAGCAGTTCAACTACGTAGTTCTATACCGGTCCATCCAATTTTCTAACTCATTTAATTTCGTTATAAAATCGGTGAAAGGATACGTTGCTAAAAATTCAATTTCAATGTCATTTGTTTTTTCGTTAAAGTCGACATTAATTTCATCTTCCTACCCACCAGAAAGATATAATTTTTAGATAAAATTAAACATTTTTATCCAAATATCCGTTATCTCAACGTTACCTCATCTGAATATTCCATTATTTAAACTTCTTTTATTTTCTTCTTTATTTCTTTTTATAAAACGAATTCTATGATATAGGTACATTCTCATATTATCATACTATAATATTATCCAAGGTAAATCTATCTAAGGTAAAAACGAGCTAGGTAAGAATTTTATTTGCAAGATAGACAAAAATTGTGGAAAAAAGTTTTATATTGTTTAACATGGTCTATTATTATTATTCTTTTTTTTTATGTGAGTGTTTAACGTCGCATCGACTACCAGTTCATTAGCGACGGGTTCAATAGTGGATTAAATATTGTTAGTTAGATCGGAGTCGAATAGATATTCCAATGTATTTTTTATATTCTTTTCTGAAATCAGTGTCGTGTGGGGGATAATTTTATGCTTTTTTCTATAGGCTTCAAATTTTATACAATCGTATAGAAGGTGGTGAACAGTGGTTTTGGTACGACAGGTATTGCAGATTGGTGGTTCCGTTTTTTTAAGTAAATATTCATGAGTAATCCTCGTGTGGCCGGCCCTCAGGCGAGACATTATTATCCTCTCCTTCCTGTTCAGTTTACTGATAGGGATTTGTTGAGTGAAATCTTTAACAACATTATGGATTTTTGTTTGTGTAGTGAGATTTTTTCAAAAAATGCATCCGTGCAGCTGCGAAATGCAATTATATTTCTTTTTTAAATATAACTCTTTAATGTCTTTTGCATGAGTTAAATAATTCCTTGTAGCATTATAATTAGAAAGGTATTGGATATAATGTAGAAATGTGAGATATTTCAAATTGTATACAATCTATATTGACGTTGAAATATCATATCAAAAATCAGGCGCTACTTATGTTACTTGACATTCAAACTTATATATTATTTTATTCAGTAAAATATTATAATGTTCAGAATTTTTGATGAGTTCATCGTTTTCATTAAGCGCGATCAAAATTCAAGTTTTTAGAAATGTTTAAATGTAAATTTCAACAACTGAAAAATGTAATGAAAAGAAAAAAAAACGCATGAGTAAGTGTTTATACAGAATGTAATTATGGAATGTTTGAGCATTTATTGTAGATGTTAAATAAAAAGTTAAATATCTCGTAAACTATTGAGTGTTCCATGAATTTATTTTAATGCCACAATGTCACAAGGAAATTTTAAAATTCGAGTTAAAAACCAAATGCAATTACGCTTCCCAATTACACCGATGCATTTCTAGAAAAAATGACACTACGTGATGATAGACCATATTAAGTAATATAAAATTTTCCTATACAGTTTTTGTTTATCTTCAATAGGAACAAAGTTATATTTCAAACGTACAGTAGCGAACAAAAGTTTAAGAAGAAAGGAACAAAGAAAACAAATTAATTAATTAATAAGAAATAACACGGTAAATAAAATTCGTATTCTGTGCTAATCAATAAATAGTATTCTATCATAATAGCGATAAGAATAACTATATGAATAATATTTGCATACCATACTATGTTTTGCATTGTCCTGTCATCTTAAACTTTTGTCGGCTACTGTAGTTTTATAATTTCTAGATATTTTCTGTGAATTCATTATAGGCATGTGTATTAATTAGAACAATGTATAAAACTTGTTTATTCAAAATTCAATCAACTTATTTCAGCCGTATTGCTATTGTTATGTTTTTGTTCATTACTGCCAATTTCATCAAAAAGCATAGAGCTTAACAATACCGATTTGCATACATATACAGAGTAAATCTCATAATTCAATCACTTCGAACAGCTTGTGATTCATGAATTACGAAGAAAAATGTTTCAAATGAAGGTTGTATAGTATTAAAAGAAACATATGGTATTGTAATATTTTAACTTATCATGCAATATTTATTTGATACATTTTCTTCTATAACAAATAATTCACAAATTATTTAAACTGACCAAACTAGAAGACGCTCTGTATAAAACACTAAACACTCAATAAATATTCTTCAATCTTCGTTATTTCATTTCATATTGCGTAACGTATTGCATGTAAAACTGAATTCCAAGCACTTTTCCCATTAAACGTTCTTTTATCAGATTACACTTGTTTTCCTATTAATTATATCACACAACAAAAGTTTTATCGTGCCTGCATCTGGAGAAGAATCTGTATCGATTTCAATTTTCCTCACTCGAGCTTAACTTTTCCAAGGTTTACACTCTAGTCTCTCTTGCGTCGATTCTCTCCTTTTCTTTGCGAAAGTAGTTACGCGTAACGAGTACAATTTCCACGGTAATTTGTTCTTGATTGCCAAGCATTTTATAGGGTCGCAGTTGCGCCTCTTTCATCTGTAATCCATTTTCCATGAACTTTCAGCCGCTAATTAACCGCGCAAGTGCGTTTATTGACAATTAATAAACCTATAACAGGGTGGGCTTAAACTGCTATTCATAATCGTGTTATTTAGAACGTTATCTCCGCGGCTTATCGCGAACTCCCTATAAGTTCGAAATTAATAATTGACGCTTGATTTTTAGAGGATATAGGAAATACACTGGAGGATAAACTGAAAATTAAAAGGAAATTAATAAAGTATGTTAGGAGATATTTTATTCATAATCAGTGAAAAAATATATGATAGTGTTCTTTATAACCTATATTCATTTTTAACAGTAATTCAAATTTAATAATCTAAAACGGAAAGCATAAACTTGTTCAGTCCTTAGTTAATAAGAATTAAGATAGTGACGGTATTGTAAGCCAAGGGTATCGGCGAGATATCTATGATCATTTGAGATGTCTCCAAACATTCGACCACACGAGAAGTCTATAAACATTCGACCACGCGAGAAATCTATAAATATTCGACCACACGAGAAATCTACAAACATTTAATTACGCGAGACATACAGGGTGTTAAGCTACTTGTAGGCCGAAATGAAAGGGGTGATTCTAGGCGTTGAGATAAGACGAAAATTAATTAGTTATTGGCAATTAAAGATTGCGCAAAATTAGGCAATCCGTCTTGCACTGCCGTCCGTTTGGCTGGCCACGCACAGGCGAACTCAGGACCGTATCGATATGAGAGTTACAACGCTTACCTTGTGGGGCGCAGGAAAACTTGTTTGTCACTCGAGCGACGGACGATGCAAAATCAAAACTTCGGTCACCTTCCAAAAAGTATTGAATGAACGTTGAATGACATTAAACCTTTTTACTTGCAAAATCCACAAGAGCATGTCAAAACTCGCCCATTGGGATTTTCGAGTAAAGAGGGTTAATGATCTCTTAAAGCAGATAATACACAAAGATAAAGCACCTACACGCATCTAAATTACGATCATTTCGTCCATGAATGTTCATCGAACAATACATGTGCACAGCGATTATCCCATCCTCGAATTTGCATAAAAAATACACACGCACCACAATTATCCACATATATCACACACTCGTAGAGTATTGCTTACACATGCCTAAACAACATTAACATCTTAAAGTGCAATTTTATGTATGCAGTTCAATAATGCAATGTCACTACTTCCTCCAATTTCCAATTTGAGACATTGAAATCAGCAAAATTTAACACGCCGATAAAAAGAACCATAATTATCAATAAGATGTATGAAAAATGAGATTGTTGCAACTTTTCATCACAGTGCATGATTGCTAATTTCACAAAATCCTTTTGATTAAGTTAAATTTAAACGTGATTGATTAGATATGTTTTTATAATTGTTACATTTTTGTTATAACAGCTCCTATTGCTGTGTACGTGTATTGTTCGATGAATGTTCACGAATGGAACGATCGTGATTTAGATGTACATGGGTGCTTTATCTTTGTGCATTGTCTGCTTTAAGTGTTGGATTTGGAAAAAAGATTTAATTTGTACCTCCCCACCTAAAGGTGTGCCGGTCGGGGGCAGGTAATTTTCTGACCGACCCCCGACCCTAGGAGTGTAAGGACGACTAGGAAGAATACAGGTAGTCATTCAGAGGAATTTACAGAAAGCGGACCTCGAGTTATTCTTATTTAATCCAAGTACCCTTGCTGCCCATCCCTAACACGCGTAGCATTTAGCGCATCTCCGCGACTTTGATTAATTTCAATTCAACATTAAGAGATCATTAACCCTCTTTACTCGAAAATCCCAATGGTCGAGTTTTGACATGCTCTCGTGGATTTAGCGAGTAACTAGATTTAATATCGTTCAACGTTCATTCAATACTTTTTGGAAGGTGACCAAAGTTTTAATATTGCATCGCCCGTCACTTCAGTGACAAACAAGTTTTCCTGCGCCCCACGAAGTAAGCGTTGTAACTTTCATATCGATACGGTCCTGAATTCGCTTGTATATACGTGGCCAACTAAACAGACGGCAGTGCAAGGCGGATTGCCTAATTTTGCGCAATCTTTAATTGCTAATAGCTAATTAAAATGAAGTGTTTAACGAAACTTCGTCACTCTTGATTTTCGTTTTATCTCAACGTCTAGAATCATTCCTGTCATTTCAGCCCACAAGTAGCTTAACACCCTGTATATACAACCACTTTGACCACAAGAAACAGATCCTTGATCGCAGCACGATCCACTACTCTAAATTAAATTTAATTTTAAAAACGGCTGTCGTCAATTGTTCAACCCAACTAACCTAGAAGATACAAATTGCGTTGAGTATCAGTACGCCCGAACAATTAGTAGCCAACAAAACTTATGAAGCAATTTTTAATCAATAAAGTATATTCAATTTGAACTTGTACACTTTGCTTTTTTTCGCTTCCTTCCGCTTTTACTTGAGAAAGAAAGAAAAAATAAAATCTATTTACGTGATAATAATTATTTGGATTGTTACGAAAATAATATATCAGCAACGCAACCTAATACAAAATAATATTGCATTGAACAAAAGCAATTTAAGTAAATAAAATTATCTGCGATCACCTTCAACAAACTGTACGGTATGTATTTAGACACTACGATTTAAATTACTTCAACACTAGGTTACAGTGATTGCGAGCACATCTAATTGAAAAACTGTAACTGTTCCAATTTTCTTATCGTGACACTTTCTTGATACGTTCAAAGGCCAGTTGGCAATTTCTTAGAAGAAAGTGTTACAACCTTTGGCATCGTTCCTTAGCAGTTGCATCGCCAAAGTTGCAATTACAGCTCGCTAAGGGGAATCAAAAAGGCGTTGATTGCATCATTGCTGAATTTGTATTTGTCTTGAATTTCTCTGAAAAATTCTCTGAAGTATCCAGGGAAAAGCGTGCTTATTTCCTAACGAAACGATAAATGACATCCGTTTTAGCAAACCTGAATTGTGCAACAAATTGGCTTACTAATCGGACAGTATTTGTTCAATTGAACTAAATTGTGTTTCGAGTATCAGAATAGGTTAAAAAGATCAGGGAAGATGCTAAACACGGCTGCTTTAATCAATATTAACAACCCCACAAACAAACTAAGCCAAACTATTAGTTATAACCTAAATATTCGGACCGTGTCAGCCGAACCCATGGTCCGTCTCCTTGATCAGTTTGATTTGTGACCATGTTGTGTCTACAGGGTGGGGCATTTGAAACAAGACACCTGAATAACTCATTTGTTTTTAACAATAGGAAAAAAAGTGTTAAAAAAAAGTTGTTTGATTTCAAGGGGCATATAATATGATGTCAACAATTTTTTTATAGGTGGAGGCATAGAAGAGATATGAAGGTCAAACTTAGTTTTTTTAAATAGGATGACTTAATTTTTTATTCACATTCTTAGAGAGCCTTTCAAGACGAATACAGTGACCTATAAATGAAGGTAATTCAAGGTCACAGCATATGAACTACAATGAAAAACAAATTCTTCAAAGACAGTTTTTAAATATTTTGATTACTTTCAAACTTATGCTCACTTTTAGTACAGATGTTAAAAATAGCGATCATGAGCATTGATACAGGATGTAAGACGTAATGATATGAATAGTATGGATTGCCGAATTTAATTTGGTTCTATCGAAGAACAAGCTCTTCTTATTCGTACTTTCATATCTTCTATTGTTATCGGTATCACGTGATACACTTGCTGCTTTAATTTTCTCTAAAAATATAAATCTAAAGGTGTCAGGTCTGGAGAACGTGCTGGCCATTTGTTCTCTCCCTAGTCGATCAATCCAATGATTTCCAAACGTTCTGTTCAGGAATTCTGTAATATACTGTGCAGGATGTGGAGGACATCCATCCTGTTGGAGCCACATGGATTATCGTATGTTTAACAGAACATCAACAATTCTGATAAAATATCTGTGGAGTCTTTATTTGTGTTATGATACACGATTTGGTTGTTGGGGAC
The DNA here is from genome assembly GCA_033822845.1 of Tetrapedia diversipes. NCBI lineage: Eukaryota > Metazoa > Arthropoda > Insecta > Hymenoptera > Apidae > Tetrapedia > Tetrapedia diversipes. The sequence goes on along the minus strand of JAOPTO010000931.1, from coordinate 645,296 downwards.
TGACTAACTGTAGCCCAGGGAAATTTGGTTTTTATATTCCCTGGATGTGTCGGGAGGGGGAAAATGTGGAGACATGCAAAGGACTCTGCGAGTATTTTCCGGATTCTAATGTGATTGTAATCAAACACACGTAGCAGTGAGGGTCGACTGGCTATTTGGGCCAAAAGACGGGCCGATATTCAGGCCATGTTTGATTAGAACATCCTGATTAGTGACCCTTAGAACACCCGCAAAGAGTCCATGTCACCACATATCTGTTAAAATCATCAAGTATTTTTGACTATTTAACGTGCCATTAATAAAATATGGACCAATTATTTTATTATCAAGAAGTCCACACCACACGTTCACAGACGAAGGCCTCTGTTTCTCAATTTCTCTCAGCCATCGTGGATTCTCTACTGACCAATAGTTGTGCCAATTAACTTTCCCATGGTTTGTAAATTATTATTTCATCCGTGAACAAAATTTTAGTCAGGAGTATTTTATCATCTTAAAGTAGTCGTAAGGTTCATTCACAAAATAGTAGACGATTTTGAAAATCATTTTCACTTAAGTGTTGATGAAATGAGATGTGAAACGGGTGAAACTTATTGATGTGAAGTATTCGCAAAATACTTTCTCGACTGATACCACTGTCGCGTTCAAGCTGCAGAAAATATTCTCCGTACAGTTAAAAAGTGCTCGTCAGTATGTGTTCGCAACTGTATATGAGAATCGTGTAGGAGTTGAACATTTGCAAGAAAGTTAAGTATCCCTCTGGTGGCAAAGACAGGATAGTCTTTCATTTGATACGAATACAATCTTGAGAACAGTATGATATGCATTTCCTATTCTCTATTGAAAAAGACGAGATAAAAAACAAGTAAACTGCGCGTGATCGTCGTGTGAGTAGAATAAAGCCGACACACAATTTTAGGTAACCCAAAATATAAATAACTCAAACATTACTGAAAATAAACAAAAAGAAAAGACTTTTCCTGTGACCATGGGATGCATATTTAGAAACCATTAAGCTTCGCAGTACCGTTGACCTAGCGAGAGCCCACACTTGAAGCCAAAGAGGTCCAGGCATTGTCAGGTAGTAGGTACAGTAACAGACAACAGTTATTATATATACAAAAGACAAAGATCTGTAAAAATAAAGTAATTCATATATAAGAAATAGAAAGAATAACACAACAAACAAATTTTGTGGTTTGTACTAATCAATAAGTACTATGCTACTCTATTAACGATCAAAATGGATGTATAGACAATATTTATAAACCATAGTATTCTGTTCTATCGTCTTAAACTTATATCCGCTACTGTACAGCAAGGCTTAAAATTTCGTCTCGGTTTTCCCGATAAGGAACCACTACGAACATCGCTTAACTGCTGCCACAACACCGATCGCATGAACTTAGTTACTTCTTGTATCTCGTTTCGTTGGACAGAATATAGACCTGCATAAGTGATTACCATGTGTTGTGAGCCTGAACTCAAACCGTTTGACTAATGTTTTGTATGTCGGTTTAGCTGCGAGAGCGGTGTATTGCTCCCGAAATACGAGGGTAAGTCAACTATTATCCGCAATGTGGTTAAAAATTTAATTGTAATACAAATAGGAAACATACATGTACATTATTTTTCAACATAGTCCTCTTGCTTTTCAATGCACTTGGTCCATCGTTGCACAAGCTTCCTAAAACCCTCATAAAAGAAGGTTTTTGGATGAGCTGCGAGCCAAGAATGCACCGCTTCTTTCACTGCTCCTTTGTCATACGTAACACTCGTACGACCGTTTTTAAATTTTTCAATCCATTCGTTGACACTCCGTTGAGGCAATACACTGTTCCCGTACTGTACTGAAAGTCTTCGATGAATTTCGGTGCCTGTTACACCTTCCAACCACAAAAAACGGATAACTGAACGTTGCTCTTCTTTGGTGCAAACAGAGAGCGAAGCAGCCATGGTTAACGGCACGACAACGACAAATTAGCTAACCTAGCAGGATCTAACTTGTGCAGACATAACAACAATTAAACCATGCATGCGTCATATACGATTCACGACAGTACTGTCAACATAAAGAAAAATATAACCACATTGCGGATAATAATTGACTTACCCTCGTACTTCCCGACTTTTTCGTAAATCGTCTTGTATGGCGATAGGTTTTTCTCTTGATGAGATTGATTAAAGTTGATATCAGGAGTTGTTTAGGTGTTAAATTGAACACGATAAAGTTCAGTTGAATTGTTCTTGTATTTCTCTTGATACTGTTTATAGTAGTTGTGTTCTGAGTTGTTCTCTTGATGAGTTGTGTCTGTTCTGTGATTTGTGGTTGTTCCGTGTGTATCTCTGAGTCTGTTTCTGAGTGTCTCTTACATCGATATTTATAACAAAAGTGATGGCAATATCGAACCGATCACAATTGCTTACAGTTATTGTAGGAAGGGAGGGCTGGTAATCCCTTCCCTTCTACCGAGGCAGGTATAGGGTCGTTACGGTATGTACCTCTACCCTAATTCAGGACGCAACAACTAATAACATACCTCAGACTCCTCTGCCTTCCACCCCTTACTTCTTATCATCCGAATACACCTTTCCAGTTCTTACACATTTTCTATTTTTTCCAATCTTCGATAAACGACACAAAACAATAGTCACAAATCACATCGACGAAAGCACACCCACAAAACGTTGTCAACGGGTGTCGATCGATGAAATTAGAAAGACTCAGTTTCGAGAACGCTATACGAAACAAATCAACAAACGCGACGTATTGGGCGTAACGCTAAATTAAAAACATAAATATAAGCAAGTAGTCTTACCACCACTGAGAAGAAAATAAACCATTACTTAACACGTTCCATATACGGCGTGAAAGTCACTTTATTTGACTGTTTGATTATGATAGACTACAATGAAGGAAAATCTTACGTAGATGTTTCCGATCAAATGTCGTCATACTGCAATCCTTCACGCAGATCCGTAAAATGGTATAAAAAAATTGTGTTGGAACTATTTTTGAATACTGCTGTCGTACATGCGTGGATAATACATACTAGTGTAGTATCGTAATTAATTTTATAGAGTAGGAGAAAGTGGGGGGTGGACAGCGAGAGTTCAGACCTGCTTGGAGAAAACTCTTGACGATGCGCGAGGCCCTCGAAAAATGCCCAAATATGGTCATATTTTTAGAATATGCCCAAATATGGCCATACTTGCGAGATTTTTCCGAGGTATCTAGTGAGAGAAAGGCCAAGGGCTAGGGACAGTTTTCTCTGGTCAAAAAGAGCAGAGTTGAATTAGACGTGGTACCGTGTAGCAGAGTCGTGCGAAGAGTAAAATTTACAAACAGCATAGTAACTATATTTCCGTATTCGTAGCAATAAATAAATATTATTATTATAACACTACAATAGTCTCACAAACAATAAAATATCAAGCGTTGAATTTAAAAAACAATTAGCTATGCAAATGATGTCCCACGAACACAATAATTCTTTCTTCATAGTAACAAAAACAGTTCGCCATGAAATTAAAAAAAAAGAGGGCAAATTTGATTTAGTTAGAAAACGCTGTAAAATTTGCTATGAAAGTAATGTTAAAAAGTTTGACCCGAAATCGGCAAAAAATTGTACTATAAAAGTTGTAACATTTTGTGATGGTTGTCCAGACAAGTCTCATTTATGTTTGCCATGTTTCAACAAGGTTCACTGCAATATGCCTTTATAATTGTAAATAGATTTGTAAGTAATAATATTAAACATATTTGAAGTAAAATGCATTATTTGTCATGCATTTGGACTTTATTAAAATGCTTGTGTAGGAGCTTGAAACTCGTCTGGTAGTGTAAACGTTCGACCTTGGGTTTGTTAAAATAATTTCTTAAAAATTAAATTATATCTTATATCATTATTATTAAAATTTATATCTTTTTCCTACTAATTATAGCTTTGTAGTATTGAAAAAATGTAAGGCATACGTCTTAAACGACCTTTTTTAATCTTTAAAATGTGGGTCGTAGACGCCCTACGCGACCTGAATGGAAAATCTTCAAAAATTGCAGTGGCACGGAACGTGTTAAAAGAAGATATTTGGAATCCATACATATTTACTCGTTGAGGCAACAAAAATTGTTGTTTTTGAAAGAAATTTTGTAACGATTGAGTATGTTATAATAACTTACTTTGCATCTTTACAATAAAAATTTCTGCCTTCGTTTACAGATGTTACAAAATTATTATCACTTTCATCTTCGCTACTGATAAGAAATCCAAATTCAACAATTCTTCCACTGAATATTTAGAGCACTTATAGAAAACGTTGAAATAAATATTTACCTATTTATGTACAACTTTTAGGTTAGCAACAAAATGGATTTTTGCAGTGAAAGTGTCTGTTTCTGCTCAATCTGTATTTATAAGTATGTGCACGTAAATTACAAAACGTCAGTCATGATATCACATACACAATTTTGTTTTCCCAACTATAATATTAGATATATTTTGAACATTTTGCAATTATATCAAGTTATAGATAAGAGTCACATATCAAAGAGGAACATGTCTTTCCAAAAACACCATGTTCCATTTTATATTAATCAACAGCAATGCGTTTAAAAAATTGCTCCAATTACTTTAGCGAACAAGATAATTATACCGTAGCGAGCAATGTATGCATGTAAATAAGTGCCCGGGACCTTTATTGAAATAATTAGGTAGCTCGTTTAACGCTGGATAACCGAAAATGCGGAACATATTCTGGTCGGATGTATCTCGTAGAACGATATTGTACCGGGTCGCATAAAGTCGCTAATCTTTTAATTCCTCGGAAGCCAGTCTCGCGCGAATTGGTCGACACGCAACCATTGAAATTAAAAGGGATTAAAGAAAAATGAAATGGAGCGTTCAGAATACAGCGCGTGAACAGTATGCCGTGGCGATCATTAGAAATGATGGTTTAACGTTACATTCTGCGGTGACGTCAACTGCCCCGGCAGCTCATCGATATTTTGAATTTACGCTCTGCCCTGTACTGATGTTCCGCTTGATTTCACACAGTAATTCCCTGAGAATTAAATTAATTGCGTTAGCAGCAGCCACCGTGATTTTACGTAACTAAAAATTATTCCATCGATAACGCAGTATATATTACATTGTTCTCTATACATTATCGTGAGTTCAATTATGTCTTGATGCAACTTTGTATTTTAGAAGAACCATAATTAAGGAAATTTCAGGAAAACTTCTTTCTTATAAAATCTGAAAATATGAATTTTTTGAAATAATTTAGTGTAACGCTTCTTTCATTTTCAGTAATAACAATGGAATTGTATTATTAACAAAAGTGTTTATTAACAAAGTGACTATCATATTATATTTTTTTTTTTAATTTTTCACTACTTCGAAAATCCATAAAAGCAGAATTAATTAAATTTTTAAGGTGATTCCTAATAACTTGATGAAAATTCTGTAAAGTACTAACTAAAGTACTGAAAACATTACATAAATTTCGATTTTTCTTTGTACGGATATTTAAAAAATAAGATTTGTACAAAACTGTATACTATTTGAGTAACTTAAAGCAAAATTTCTTTCAGGCATGTCAACAAATTTCTAAAGAAATGCTAGGAAGAGTTGATAAGTCACTTATAGAGTGAGTAAATCTCTCTATTCAAACTGAAAGATGTACTTTTAAGCATCAACTTTAAGATAGTAAACATACTTTGAAAATTGTTCTCATTTCATTTTTCTGTAATTGTTACGTTGTAACAACATTCATTTTATATTTTCAAGGGTATATTTGGAGACAGCATCATTAAGGCTAAATAATACCCTTTTTAGCAAACGTACTTATTGCCATGTCAGTTTCGGGTTTTTCCCATTTTTTCTATGTTCCTTCGATTTGGCCTGGCTTCCTTAAAAATTTCAGGTAGTTTACGCGATTAAGGTTATCCTCGGTACATTTTACTTTTGACCGATGAAACAAAATATACCTGAAGTCGCTGGAAACATTTTCGACAGTCAACAATATCTCCCACCCCAAAAAGGGAACCAAACACCCCACTCCTGACACCTTTATATAAGCGCATAACATCCCTCCAGCGAGAGATTTTGGAAAAATACATTAAACAGTAACGTTCAACCACGCTCGTGTAATAGAAATATATTCAGTCTTTTTATATCTAAAAACATCAATCATTTCTTGTACTGTACCTGCATCAACCTCAAATATTCGAGTGTATAAGTTACCACTCGAAGTGCACAACGTTTAATTTTAAAAATTATTAAACTCTATGTGCGCCCTGTACAGTAATTATCAAATCGTAACATATAATAGTTAAAGACACAACGTTTACTTGCAGTGAAGAAGGATTAAATATTGTCACTCATTTCTTTTCGTTGTCTTTAAATAATACCGAAAGTTTCTTACTTAAAGCAATATAATAAACGCATATTTCATGATTGACAATAAAATAATTGCATGAACTAAAGTACGAAATATTACCTTGTTGATATCCATTGGCTGTATTTTAAGGAATAAAATATTTTTAATCCAAGAAGTAATAGAAAATAAGTTTTTAAATTATACAGAATTCAGGATTTAAGATTTTTATGAAAGTGAGATTAAAAGTGTCGTAAATTATTAGTATGTATGCATCAATTAAAGCGAAACACATTTCAATCCGTAAAATGTAGTGGCTTCAATTACAAGAACTGAATACTTCATCATTATTTCGTTAAATATTAGGTGTACAAGTTAATTTTTGTCTTTTATCTTCCAATGATGATGAAGGCTATTTACAATTTGAATATCGTAACGGTATTTTTAGAGTCTTATAGTGTAGACATCTAGCTTTCCAAATCATTAGAAAATACTTGATTCGGTCAACGTGACCTGGGTAAACAACAGTTTAAACGATGGTGTGCAGCAAAGAGCACATTCGTCATTGTGTGCTCTTCGCACTCCAGTTAAAAAAGAAAAGCCACTGAAGCTGCAGAAATGATCTGTGTACAGGGCGCACATAGAGTTTAATAATTTTAAAATTAAACGTTGTGCACTTCGAGTGGTAACTTATACACTCGAATATTTGAGGTTGATGCGGGTACAGTACAAGAAATGATTGATGTTTTTAGATATAAAAAGACTGAATATATTTCTATTACACGAGCGTGGTTGAACGTTACTATTTAATGTATTTTTACAAAATCTCTCGCTGGAGGGATGTTATGCGCTTATATAAAGGTGTCACGAGTGGGGTGTTTGGTTCCCTTTTTGGGGTGGGAGATATTGTTGACTGTCGAAAATGTTTCCAGCGACTTCAGGTATATTTTGTTTCATCGGTCAAAAGTAAAATGTACCGAGGATAACCTTAATCGCGTAAACTACCTGAAATTTTTAAGGAAGCCAGGCCAAATCGAAGGAACATAGAAAAAATGGGAAAACCCGAAACTGTCATGGCAATAAGTACGTTTGCTAAAAAGGGTATTATTTAGCCTTAATGATGCTGCCTCCAAATATACCCTTGAATTACAGCTGAAGTTTTATGAATATAAAATGAATGTTGTTACAACGTAACAATCTGTGATGCACTTGGTGAGAATGATGTATCTCATTTCACCTGCAAATACTGATACCGAAGATTCCAGAAGGAAATTTCGATCTCTAGGATAAAAAACGACCTAGACAACCGCAACGATTTAAGAATGAGGAATTGCAATCACTTTTAGATGAGTTCATTAAAATAAGACAGCCTAGTTTCTTCAAATCAGGCATCCGTTGTTCGAAAGAAGGGCAAAGGTTATAGAAAGTGTGGGAGCTTCATCCACTAACTTTAGGGCATAAAAATTTAAATAAACTCTGAACCTGCTAAAAAAAAGACTAAAATTAACTTGTACACCTAATGCATACATTTACAGAGTTCATATGATTTTTATCATAACTTTAGTTTTACTTAACTTTTGGGCATAAAAATTTAAATAAACTCTGAACCTGCTAAAGAAATACTAAAATTAACTTGTACACCTAATAGTTATTATTTGTTTTGTCCAATATTTGAAACAACCTAATGCTTTAAGTCGTTGTTTGTAAATTACCTGACTATAATCTCTATCTTATTAAACGATCAAAACACTGTGACAGTACTTTAAAAATATTTCCAAAACTTTCACGTTACACGTCTGGACTCTTTTGTCTCTCTAAAGAAGGATGATAATGAGCATGAAAAGTCAAATTAGTATTAGTGCTTTTATGGAGAAAGTAGGTCAGTCCTCTCTCAACTTTAAAACAGAGCCCTTGTTACCTCCGTAATGTTTTACAAGCACATAAAAGCACTTCCTTCTTTTCCTTCTATAATACGTTACCTTCATACACACGTGCGAATCTTTTTTAATTCGAAGCATATACGTGGTTCACTCTGTAAACTGTAATTAAAACCATTTTTCGCGTGTTACGAATCATTAACTTGCAAATTAATAAACATATGAAATATATCTTAATCTCGTTGATGCTTTATTTATTTTTTTTCCGTTCGTTTGCATGTAAGATGACACGCTTCAGTTTCACGAGATTAAACGAGATTATACAGTGATCGCACGCTATATAATGTGTACAGATCAAGCTTTGATAAAGGGAACACGAGTATGGAAGACGTGCAATACTGCATTACCGGTTTCCACCCCAATGATTAATGCGTCCAGGGTAAACGTTGTCCCTCGACTCTTGAATAGAAGGTTGATGTCATGTTAAAAGTATGCACAAAGTCATCCTTCTTTAATTTCAGCACCTATAAACTGGGTTAATCGATAATCAGAGTCTCTCTGACAAAGCAGTCACTTTAATGTGAAACTATTTACTATGTTACTTACGAAAAAGTACTTATTTGTGCGAATTTAAAATAAAATTAAAAATTATATTCTTTATTGGAGCAAAATCTGTAAACAAAACATACAATGATTTCAAAAATTTAGCAAACATTTACACGTTACATATTTTATCAAATCCAATCCCAAAGTTATTCTTTAGTTATCTTTTTAATAAATGTTCCATTCGATAGCTCTCGAAATTTTTAAGCGATTAATGTGATTTATAGTTAGTAGTTATGTTTCATCTAAACAAAGAATGCAAAAATGTCATTATATGTATATCAGTGGTGGTCCCCAATTCTTACACGAACACAGGCCATCAATCATCATTTAATCTTTACTCAATAAATTTACAAAAATTAAAAATACACAAGAAGGACATTAATTCTATATATTATTATTAAGTGTTACAATAAAATTTTTAATTAGAGAAACTAAGAAGATTAATACATATCTACTTATTTTCTACTAAAAACTTAAAATAGTATAACAAAAATTATTTTATCAAGATCGGGTGTAATTTTTAGCGATATTATAGATATTAAATGCTCATTTGTTAATCTCATCCTATGTGAAGCCATATCAACGGTGTCCTTTAAAATATATTTTTATAATTTCCACGTAGGTATTTTATACATTTTATAATTACACATTATTATTGAAATGAAATTAATTTCAAATAATTGAATAATTTTTATTATGATAGATGTAGATTGCAAATCAGGTTCTGTATAACAGTTTAAGAATCATTCGTTGTTTTCGTCTTCTGAAAACATCGTATAATCGAACTATAAAATTACCGAGGAAATGGCAAGATCTTCGAAATCTCGTTCGAGTTAGTTTTATGTGCATTCGATTCTTTAAAGGCAACGATAAAAAAGCCCTAAAAGCTTTAAGTGCATAGCCTCCATTTTCTTGAAATTAATCGAAGGTCTTAAACGCTAAACGGTGTACCTACTCTTAAAATTTGTTTCCTCATCGATCCAGATTTCAGATCCCCACACACACAAACTTTTTCTCCTATTATCTATTTTTCATATTCATTAGTAGGGTCATTTTTATTAGTAGGGTTATTACCTTCATATTGGAAAATTTTATCGTATCTGTATATAACATAAAGCGTTATTAAAATGAAATACTATTTGAATAACAGTAACGAATGAATAAGTTATAACTATTCTTTTATTTATTGTTCGAGTTATTTATTATTCCAATTATTTCTTATTCGTGATTATCGTTCGATAAGTTAATGCCATTGTTAACCAACGATAACATCGTTAATCTACGTATAATAATAAAAATATAATATTATAATATATAATACATATTATTAAAGATATAATATTATAATATTATATATAATATGAAAAAATAACGTACTTCCGTGATCCTTGATGATTGTGGAGTTCTAACTTAAATCAATATTTTCTTAGTCGTACATGTGATTTTTATACGTCAAGCTTACCTATATCCATAAAAATAGAAACATCATCGTTTTGTTTGAAAATTTTTAAATAACGAATATTTTCAGTTTATTTGTCATTCACAAATGATGATTAACATAATTAGTGTTATTCCCTAATGACAACTAAATCAGACTTATCAGAAATGGTTGATTATTAAAATTAGGTTTAAAACCAGTCCTTAAATATAATGTTTTTGATGCTAAATTGAAATTGTATTTTTGATTTCTATTTTTGCACAAAAGTTTACTTTTAATATATCAAACATAGAATCAAAAATATTTAAGAAACCTGCATACACATATAAGATAAACTATTTAACTTATTAGTGTGAAAAAATGATAGAAATTAAGAAAATCAGAGGTAATTTTTATTTTCTAACATTTTGCACATGTAGAAGTTCAAAGCTGTTGGACAGTTCCCATTGTGCCGAATGGAATAAATTTCAACAATAATTAATAGATATAAATAACATTTATTATTATTTGCTTTTTCTTCTTATTGCAGTCTTGAACGCTTCCATAAAACAATAATCTGCGAAGATATAATTAATTAAAGAAACAGAAGGAAGCCTTTAAAAAAGGTAGTTGCTAAAAACAACAAATTGAATACATGTAAAAAAAAATGTAGCATGAAAGAAAATAGTAAGGAACTTTCGGTTATTTCAACAACAAATTATACTAGTATTACGTGCTTTTACTCACTAAACAACGGTAATTGCTATATTTTAGGTTTCTAGAACATAATTTAAGCATTCTAACTCTCGATAACAGTAGGTCATGCACTCAAATATATTTAGTGCTTTTTTATGGTCAACTTAAGAGATCGAACGCACGTAAAACTAACTCCATAGAGATTTCATAACTTTTTATTTGCTTGTAAGATATTGAACACTGTTATATGTGTAATTTATTACAATCTGAGATGGTGGTAAAAGTCTAATATTGAAATCTCAATTTTCACGCTATCTTCGAAGAACAGAAAATCAAGCATGATTTAATTTTCACAAAGTGTAAGTCCCAGTTGCTGATAGTTTCGACATCTGTGCAAATAGCGACTAATTTTGTTTACTTTACACTTTTATTTCTGAAGTCTGTTTCATTAACAATGTAACTGAACAGTACGAAAATGATAAAAACGTTAACATTTATTCAATACTTTCACAATTGTTATTCTTGTTGATTCTTTTCAAAGGCATTTATACATTTAATTCTTGGATATTGTAGAACAAAAATTGTAAAAATAGGTGAAAGAAAGACTAAAATTAAAATTAAAAATAATGTTCTGATAAAATTAAACATGTCTTTCATGAATCATATTAATTCCTCTTATCATTATAAGATCATTTGTGAATTTTTGAATTATGAAAATTGTTTTTCACAGCCATTTTGAAGTAAACTACGTGCTGTGCGGCGCTGCGTTTGAGTATCACTGTCTAGGTACTGACTTTAATTACCAATCGACCGAATTTGCCTACTGTTATGCGCAAAATAGCCTATTTCTTTAATAAACGAAACCTCAAATTTAATTCCTTTACTCTTGAATTTTATTTTATTTTAATTACCAAAATCATTCCTTCAAATATCTCCCAAATACGCCGAATAACCTGCGTACAAAAATATACGCAATACTTGGCGTAAAGTACAAATTATAACATTTAAAGAAATGAAACAAATCACTCTTCGGATTTTATTTCTTTAACTAGTAGGAATACGGATTTGCATAGAAATCTGCACTCTAATGGTATCTTCAATCATGTGCTTTTTTATACCAGGAACCTGTGCTGTATAGCGGACAGCAAACTAAAACAAGTAGAACCTTCCGCGATAAAGCCGCCGTTAATAAACTCATCGAATCCAAGCATAGTCGAATGGTCAAATGTAACGTCGCGAAGCAACGCAAAGAAAAATAAAGAAAGGTGAGATATAGGGGATTAAGGAAAGAGGGGACAGACAGAAATTGGAACATCCATAGTGGAAAGTGAGGAAAGCAGCGCGATATCGCGTCCGCAATTTCGCGATTCAGCCTGAGTATCCAATAACTAAACCAATTATCCGAGCTGCCGATGAGAAACTTTTAATCCGTACGTCCTGGCCGGCCCCTCGTGTGGAAATTATTCTTAACGAATATCGTCTCGATGCATTGTGCGCTTTTGTTCAAGGAACCCCTCGCCCTCGATCATATTCCATCTATTTCCCTCCATGCACTTTTTACGATCGCGCATCGCTTATTCTTGCTGATTCGTGCTTATTCCCGCCGAAAATATGGTTTTCCGGGGTAGACGCGGTCGGTCAAGCGCAATTAATTTGAACAACCACGGCAATTAGATACGAGACAACGGGATTGGATAGCTGTTCTCCTTGTTTGGGATATAAAAGGAAGGAGAAGGGTTAGGTAACAGCATTATGATCAATAGGTCCTCGCAATTTTAATCAATACCAAGTTTAACGGTACACTTTCACTGAAACGAGGATTTCAGATTCTGAAGCGTTTACTTTTCGAACATTATATTCAATGATTTCCGAAATTGATTAAATGCAGAAACATTTTCTCTGTTTGTATTCTTTATTCAATTAAAACGTAATCGTTAATCGTGGATTGTAATAATTAATTTAAAAGTTCAATACGTGTCGAAAATAATATTTATCGAGAAAATAATTAAACAATATGTTTGGAGCTAAATTTAATAAAAACAAAGGCATAAACGTTTGATTAATTTCACAATTAATAGGTTAACATTAAATTAAAACTTTTGACATGAAAATTAGGTCAACATACTTTAACATGATATTTCACTGTATAATATACTTAATAATTATAATCAACTTACTAGTAACATGTATGACAAAACTTATATAATACTATATATCTATTAATAATAAAAGTTATTAAGAATTTGTAACAAAATATGTTTGTTAACTGAGTTATAAAAATTCTGTCATTTAAAATTGAAGGAATTAACGAATATTATAAAAATACTTATTTATTAAAGCCGTAGAACCTTTACGATTAATTTATTTCATTACTTTTGCTTGTCGAGAATGAATTCTTTATTTTATTCTTTTACCGCAACCTCTTGAGCGAACAACTACCCTCGTATTTTGTTCGCGGCAAAGTCATTAATGCCGTGTGCGGAATACCAATCCAGTTTGTCGATCACATCGGACAAAAACGAGATCGTTCAATTGTGCTCTGGGTAGAGTTACAATAAATCGAAATTCCGTAGTTTGGCAATAATATTGGTTGGAAGTGTAAAACACTGCGCTTCTCTGGTTTCGCCTGGACTGACAATCGATGTACTCAGTTGTATGTACTCAGTACTCAGTTGAATTTCAGGATCTGATTGAAGTTAATTGAATCGGACACGATTTCGGTTACCATGGATTCGTTGCGTGTTATATTTGCACCCATGAATTATATATTACTCCTACCTCACATACAAGCAAAAACAAATAATAAACTCTGTATACAAATTTAATTAAAAAGGTAAAATAAATTTTGTTATTACCTATTATTTTTAGTTTATATACACCGAAATAATATAGCGTAAAAAACAATACTAAGACATTAACATCTAATTATTTCTTATATTGATTTAAAACTAGAGAACAATGTTTATAAAATCGATTCTGTGCTAAATTTCTTGTAAAATTCAACATCACTTACATATACCTAGTATATTTTTAGAAAATAATTTTAATGTTTAAAACATTTAGCCGTTCATAATTTATTTGGTATACTTCAGAATGAGAACAGTAAATAAGAACTATCAACTAAAATTAAATTATAATAGTTTATTTCAGATAAGTGCTTGTTTCACATTTACTAATGTGTACCACTCACAATAATTACCCTGATTTTTACTACTACTTCGTTATCACCGGTGCTATAATTACTATTATTATAATGTTTTCCGCTAAACCAATTCTTTTACCATTTTAATTGTTATTGAAATCTTTATGTGGAATACATAACTTAACTATTACTACAATAATTACTCTTGCTAATATTTCTTTTATTATTATTATTTTATCTTTTATTAATCATCCTTAATATACTCACACCACATATATTATTGCGTATATTAACGCACTCACACATATTATTAATGTGTGTTACTAGAATATATTGAAACATTTAAAACTTCGTTATTTTCTTCTTAATGCTTTGCAAATCTTAAACTCAAAAACATTGACAACTACTGAATTTTCTTTTAGAACAGAGATATTATATTTGATGAAAGTGCAATTATTACACACTTTTCTGTATACATAGTTCCGCAAAATAAGGAAAGCATGAACTGTTAAGCAATTTCACGAAACAATCAAACGAACAAGCTAAAAGGATCTGAAATTACAGGAAATCGTGCAAAAGGCAAGCATGATATTTCACGTGCAACGATCGATGCAAGTTTGCGCTAATTGCTCTCAGATTTCTAGGAATTCCTCATCCCGACTGCTGCACGACAGTCAAGAAAGTACCGCTCTTTTGCACGATATTGGAAACTCGCGTCAAAGTAAATGTACAACTAACCGTGTGACCAATCACGCGTTTCGATTTAAAGTACGCGTAAAAATATTTCATATTTCATCCAATTAGCCGTACTTGCAGATGCAGAAAGCAATAATGCAATCTAAGTAGTATTTCATAGCAAATAGGGTAAAGATAATTTCCTTCGAGATAAAATAGAATTTAAAATTAGAAAGTTAATAAAAGAGTGTGATAAATATCTTTAAAAAAATCAAAGTATAAATTATATTAACCTGGCGAAACAATAAATTTATTGTACTTTGGTAGATCACTGTGAAATACATACTTTTGTGTGAAAATGTAACTTATGGGTGAATCACTACGGGCAAAATATTTAACTTAAATGGAATCTTAGGTTTTACGACACTAATCTTCTCTGCTTAACATGAAGGTATTGCATCTTTATAATATTAGGAGGACATTTCGTATTTACTATTTCTATAACTATTTCAAGAACTTAGACGGTATTATAACGATACAATAGCATAATATATTTAAAAAAAAACATAACATGAATTTTGTAATAGTTTATCATGAAAATATTACTTAACATTGTATTAACAGATGTATTAACATAATCCAAGCACTAATTTCCTCAAATAATCTAAAGATTGGTAGCATCCGTAAAGGAAGCAAGTAACGATAAGAAGAAGCAGTTAAATAATGTTAATGAATGAAAATTAATCAAAAAGGAAATTCGAATAAATTATCCGACTCAATTCAGATGGAACTTTGCCATGGTACCTAATAAATCTAAGAGTTTTCTATTTGGGAGCTGAATGAGCAGTTACTGGAAATAAATGGACCGTTATTTTGAAACGTCTAGCGTAGAAACGAAATGTGGATAAACTAGGCCTTTAAATTGGTAGAAATATTTTTGCTTAGATTTATCTCAAAATTGTAATTAAAGTTAACTCGTGTATATTTTGCACTCTAATTAAAAAGTATTAGAGGACATCTGTGGAAAAATATTTTTAATATTATTTTCTAATTTATCACCTTGAAATGATACAAATATAAAATTTTATAATAAAAAAAGTCACTAATTATAAAACACATAGATCTTTCTTTCAACTAAGCATTTATATGTATAGCTCATAATGAATTAAAAGTATTCGAGAAATTTTTCTGCAAAGATTGTTTGGCATGCAGGGCTGTATGAATGCTAGAGAATTCAATTAAGTTCTGCAAATGGAACTTCATATTTTTTGTATTTATAATAAGTGAATTATAAAGAATGAGAAAATTAATCACCTCGTAAATAATGCCAGTATTCTTTTAGCTTATTTATAGATGTGTTTATTAATAATTTATTTATAAAGATTAATCGCTTATGTATTTTTTCTATTTTTCAGGTAACTTTTTATTCATTTAACTAAATTTTGAATCCCTCTTTTAATACATCTTTATATTTACTTTCAGTTTTATAACATCTTCGCATTATTTAGATCGTATTATCTAGTCATGAATATACAATGCAGGTACCTTATATATATATTTTTGTTGATAGGATACCATAAAACTGATTATAAAAATTATGTAATCCAAAGTAATTATCACATTTTATACGAATTTAATATGTGCCTTAATACTGAGCAGCGGAAGTGTACTTAGAAAGCTAGAGCTTGCTCACACTATTTTCCCTTAGTATACACACGGAAGCTAGTAATACACGTTATAGGTATCTGTGTGAACGCTGCATGGGAAGTCCAACATAGCCCTTAGAAAAGCAAAATCCTATTAAGCGTTTTACTCCTAAACGTTAGAGGTACTTTCTACACGTAATCACAGTTTAAACTTAATGGCCGCCAATAATCATTAATAGGATTTGACAACAAACTTATGAAAAGAGACATCAAAAGTTAGGTCTCACGAATGTTGCGATTAGAATTGAAAATAAAATAATTCTTATTTTATAATACAGTTCTAAGAAGGAACCATATTACTCTCATGGACAAAAATTTCATAAGCAATAAATTCTTTTATTACTCTTGCACTTATTAACCAGTAGCTTCCTACATTAATTGTATACAATGTCTATAACAAATATCAGTATTTATTTTAACATTTTTCTAATTCTTAATTAGTTCCAGCTATATCATATTTTCCCCTGTTTAATGGTGCTTCTGAACCATCATAAAAGTTTAGAATATTATTTGTGGAAATAAAATGCAAAATTTAATTAACGCACAACTCATTAAGAACATAAACGAGGATACGCAAGAATTTTTTTGTATTCATTGCATATATTAAAATTTCCTTTCGTTGATACGATAAATATTTCAAATGTTAAACAAAATTACTGTTACCGTAGTGTTCTTTTACACGCAATAATAATGCAAAGGGAACGTTTTATTAGCACGAAATTAATTAACATTAGAGTCGTGACGAGCCAAACTGCATTACAAGAATCATTCCCAGAAATTATATTTGCAGCCTCGCAATTCACTCGTTCCTCTCGACATGTCTTCCTTACTTGCGAGCGCAACGCGATAAAAAATTAGTGCGGGGCACGAACTTCGCAGGTACTCCCCCGAGTATAACTACGTGGTCTCAGTCATGGGCATCGGCAAAAATGCGATTCAGGTTATGCATTTTAAATATCACTGCTTTCTCAACCATGCTCGTAATCATATATGCACAGTACTGTGAATAATTATAAATTCAAAATCATATATGTTTATTTTTCATAATATTTAAATAAATATTTGAGAGTCGAAAAACGAAAAATTAAACTTATCTTTGCTAAAAACTTAAAAAACATTAAATTTTCTTTAACAATTATACTTCAGGCTCTGAAAAAATATAAACTCGCATTACTTTTTCATTTAATATTTAGTAGTTTCCATTATTTTTTATTATTGGTGATAGCCTATCAGAAATATTAATTAAACTATTTAACGTTTCATTTGAAATATCAGCCTAAACAGATACTATTCGTTCTGTTAGTTTCACGAAATTATTAATTTTTCGTTTTTCCTGGTCATAAACTTTCTTTACCTAAGTGCCCCATATGTTCTCTATGTCGTTTAGATCAAGATTTAATGCTGCTCATGGAAATAAATCAATTCCGAACTGTTTGAATCACTTTTTGTTGAAGGAGCTGCGTGAATCCGAGAACGTAGTCCTGTTAAAAAATGGTCCTTTCATCTTTTGTCAACTTTATAAACGATGATAAATAGTTTTCTAGTAATTATTGATAATTATTGATAGTCTATTCAATCTGCTCTTCACGAAGCCTACTTCAGATTTAAATTCTGAATTTCCTCCGTGAACTTTTTGTGATATGATTTTCTTTCTTTTTTTTTCTTAGATCGTACCAATTGTAGCCATCAGGTTCGTTTAAATTAAATTTTTTTGATCACTGAAGACATGTTTTCATGTATACTTGCTGTTTTAATGCATTTTTCTAAAAATTATAGTCTCACATTGATGCGATGCTTTTACAACGCTAATTTTATTAACCATTTTTCATATTTAAGTATTTTAGACTCTGCGATTCAGTTTCTCCCAAGACTAGCATTACATTTTAAATTAAATCGGCTTACAATTTAAAATGATGAAACTCCAGTCTTTAGAATTTCTCGTAAAACTGCTCGTTTTATAGTCGATGTAGGTCATTTTGATTGTCCCGGTCGTTTTTTTCCATAATTGTCAATTCCATGTTTAACCGTTTCAGTATGCCGAAGCTCTGTCGCGCTTCTCGCGCTTTTGTTATTAGTTAATCTTGAACTAGTACTGTTCATAAATTTTCCAAAATACAATTTTTAATAAATTCAACATTAGCTTAGGACCAACTAATAACAAGAGTAAATAGAATCAATGGCACTGCTTTGTCAAGGAAAAAATGGGAGATCTCCCCATTCGGTCGGCTAAGTGTTAATAGAGAGTGATTGTATTCATATTAATTTCGGTTTTTATTGATATCATTCAATTGTGGTTTTTGATAATATAAAAATTAAAAATTATTTTCATTTTTTTAAGATAAGTATTATACTAATAATTACAAAAAGCACCATGTCAAATTTTGATTTATCTGAAAATGACAATGATATGAAAAGATAAATTTAAAAATTCTCTTTTGCTGAAAATTATTTTTTATATAATAATTAGAGTTAATTATTGCCGTTTTTATTATTTTCAAAAAAAAATTACTACGCATTTCATTCCGAACTTTTAGCATATATACAAGAAAGTTCTTTGACACTCAAACGGTTAAAAATACGCCTCACTATACATTGTGACCTATTTGTTATAGATGCGATCTCTCGTCGAGTTTTTCCACAGCTCCTCAAATCGTATAATCGCTGCTTTTCTAACAAAGTAAGCGTTGGGTGACGCAGCATAAACCAATCTATATTTATAAATGCATACAAAAATATTACTATTAATACCATTTAATCAAATGAAGCTAACAAAAGCACTGAATTGTCCTCAATAAGCTACAAACAGCAACTGAGTTTATAAATCTACACACTCATAGGAATCAGCATTCGTAACATTACGTAGATAAATCTCATTATCAAATGTAAGCCAAAAGTTCTTTATATACAGAAGTTCCTGCTACCCAACTAGAAACATACTATGACACAATCAACCATTTCTTCCAAATGTTGAGAAAAGAAATCGGAAAGAATGTTTCAGTTAATAATTATTCACAACACTGTATATGTTGGCTGTTGAACTCTTTGTAAATATGGGAGTATATTTCTATTACAAAATTATAAATGTTTTCTTTGTTTCAAGATAACTTCAAGGGAATAAAAAATAAATTAGATTGTTCTTATTATTTTTCTTTTTAAAGTATTCTTAGTAAAAACTGAATAACTTATTCGAGAGATTATGCATAAAATTGATACAAAGTACAGAGTACACTACAAATCAAATGGATGGGGATAGCAACCACTGCTACCCTTAGAAATTGAGGGACTCAGGGCAACTAGGAATTGCAAGACCCACTTATTTCTATTTTAACCCTTTGCGCTCGAGAGGTGACTGTTAGTCACCAAATGATAATTTCGCAAATTTCCAGACTTTAGTTAGTTTGTTTATTAGTTAGACTTAGAGGTTAAATAATTATATATGTAAATTTTAGTATATTACTTAACTAAACAACATGACGTTTAATATAGGTAAATCTTAGTAAATGTTTTGAATTTGAAAATTTTTGAAGTTAGTATCATTAGACGTCGAACGATCACCTCTCGAGTGCAAAGGGTTAACATGACCCAATATGATTAAAAAGCTTTAAATGTTGCTGATAACAGTAATCAGATAATAACTGAATATTAATAAAACAAAGACTTATACCATATATTTACTATTTCATGAAGTTTGCTTTCTTGGCTTTGTTTTCTGCAGAATTATTAGCTTCTTAAACGGAGAGAGGAAATATATTCGTTCTTGTTAATGGCTGGTTCGGTAAGCCTAGTTTTTTAAATTACCGATTCAGTAGGGACTGCGAGGTTCTTAACGAGTAAATATACTCTTATCGAGGAAATACCAAATTGGTGTGTAAATTATCGATGAACGATGTCGACAAAACTGAGTACCGATGATAATATTCATCGTTGATTTCATGGTATCGATGGAGTTTGATATCTATGTGTCGGAAACGTGGTCGGTAAAGTATTTGTTGACGATTTCAAAGCAATCGTTGGAATAGAAACTGTTATAAATTATTGTGATTAGGTGAGGGAACGCAAGGCAGCTTTTGATTTATATTAATCACGTTTTTATTTTTATACTATCGAATAAACAACCATACTCCACCGTGTTTCGTACTTGACTAAGGAGAACGTTTTAGTCGTTACGCCTTTCGTAACAAACAGTTGAAACAACAATTTCAAATGTGCCGACTGATGGCGTCGTTATTCCTGTGTTGATATGATCGATATCTCGGTTATAGATTTCGCCAACATAAATCAACGGCGATCTTGTAGAATCTTTGTTTTTACTTTTCAATTATCCGTTATCGCTCGCATACGTGTTCTCTCTTGAATTTATCTCGTAACCATCAGACGCGCGCATCGCTCGATTCCTTCTCTCATTTCCCACTTTCCACGCATATAAGCTAACCTAAGACCGACGTGAACTAATCATCTTCAACAGTTTCTTTATTATACCTTATACTATCTCTATATTAGCTCATTTATTACACAAATTCGACGTAAACACTGAAAATCTATCAGCGGCTGAATAATTTCGTGATCCTCTTTTTGCAAACGAATGTTCTATAACTTCTACAAATATTACTCAATTCGCTATAAATTTTGCATACATAATCTTGATACATATACCTTGTGATTAAAATATTACTTTGAAAAAAAATTAATGTAAATTATATCTTTATTCTATAGAATTTCGAATACTTTCGTGAGCCACTGTACATACATAAATACATGTATACATGAATTTGTTGCTGTCTGTTAGATGTTTGTAAATTGTATCTCCAGATCGAAAAAACACAGCTGATGTATTACCACATTTTCTGGTGGATGCCCTACTTTTGTTTTAGACGAAAATAGGAGGAGCTAACATGTCGAAGCAACTGCCACGAATGAAAGAAACTGGATAAAGTATTAAGAAATCGGTGGTCCCAAAAGACCTCACTCGTGTCATAAAGCTTTGCTGTTCGATGAAGCTTAAGCTGCCCATGAGTCTTTGATCCCTTTGTAAACGGGATCCCTTGAACCAGTAGATTCATCCTTAAGTTTCTGTGATTCCCCTGGACGATTAGAAGTATATGATAAAATTGGAAAAACCAAAGTTTGATTGTGTGTAATAATTTTCAGTTTTGTAGAGCTTGCAACTTGAGTAAAAATTGTTCAACCAGGATTCTTATCGATTGCAAAAAGCGATTAAACGTGATTAAAAAATTATGGAAAGAAAGTCTGAGGTACAACTCATTTTCATAAAAACAGGTAAAATTCATCAAGTTCAGATCTGGGTGTTTTTGAAGTAGATTTGGAATTAACAATATAATGAATTAACTTCGCATGAACTTATCATATATATTTTTATTACTTAAAAGTATTATACATTCGATACATTTTTGCATATTTGAATTTACTACAACTGTTTAAAAATCCATAATCTGCTGATAAGTAGGTACGATTAAAATTACATGATACTTGCATAAAGAATAATGAAAAATGTTTATCATTTGAATAGATGATCCTATAGTTATTTTAAACTAAACAAAATATTTCAGTTAATATAACGATGCATAGCATTGCACGCGTCGAAACTCACTCATCTGCAGCAGGGAGCAAGCTTTCATCTGTACAGAATTACCAGCAAGATTCATTCTTCTCACAACAGAAACCAGGGGGCATTATTCAAGCAAGTTCAGGCACAAAGATGCGCATTGGTTATGCACATGTACGTGACCTATATACACGGCGTGACATTTTAATTTCGCTAAGAAATCATCCGTGAAATTACTGATCCTTCAAAAGAACCTGTTCGTCATTTGCATCGTATGTTTTTTTAAGAAAGGTGGCTTACAACCCAGTGTGGTGTACTTTCACGTAAAGCTGCTGTCGGGATCTCAAAGGAACTTTTCGTATTCTTCCGTTTTCTAATGGAGGAACGAATCAGAATTTAATGAGTATTCGCTAGATAATATTTTAGAAACTTTAAACGATATTTGTAAAATGTTACATACAGATGTTAAACAATTTTAAGGATAGAACTATTAAAATTACATGTTGTTAATATACTAAGGAGATAAACAAAAATTGTAGAATGTATATACATATGTATATGTTACGAATAAAGTTAGGAGAGTAAGCAATCTTAGGATTATCCGAGTAAACTTAGTCTTACTTATGATACGATGAATAAAGATGGATTTACGAATGCAGGTAGTTGCAATAATAAAAGCAAAAAATGTTAGAACCAAATCTTTAATGGAAAATTGTTCCATCCTACAAAAAACAAAAACAGCAGGTTTTCCTAGGCACATTTATCACACGAGCGTAACGGTAGCGCTATTTTTGAGAATTAAGTAATTTTTAACCTTCTTTTAACCTGTTTTTCATCAAATCTGCCCCTGGTGATACATGTATGTATCATATATCAATATGTATCTTTATGTACACATGTACATTACAGCTGTATAAAACAATGTATATAATTATCAATATCAACGGTGTACTGAATTATTTTTTAACATCAATTTTTACAAAGAATTCTTTTATAACGCATTCCTTTAAAGAAGACATGATATTAATATTTACTACCGGCTTAAAATTAATCAAACTGTTTGGTTTCTTATACATGGATTAAACATCAAAAAGAATGTAAGAAAAATGTACCTACCCGTGTAAGAAAATAAAGATTTATTGTATTCCTGGTATCAAATTTTATTGTATTTTCAATATAACAATTACTATTTAAACCTATATGTATTATTGCCACAGTTAAACATTAAACAAAGCAAAAAATCATTGGATAACATTAATAAGTATTACGCCAAAATGGATGAAAGCTATTCTAAATGAACAAAATGAATATAACTTACAACCTATGTTAATGTAAAACAGAAAAGTCCAACTCGGGACGAAAATAACATTGTAAATAATCCAAAAACTATGATAGCTATTATCACAAATTTTGCATACATATGACGTAAAATTCAAATTGAAGTATTTTTGGCTGACGAACGGTCGCTATGCCATTTGAATTGTTCGTAATAACTGAACAAAAAATATTTAAGCAAAAGAGCATTGGTATTAAATAAAAAATCTACAGATGTAAACAAATTTCAAAGAATGTAATTTAAAAAGAAAAATTGAAAATCATTTTGTATTTTTTAAGCACAACCATATATTTTCTACAACATGTTCTTAAACTGCAAAGAAATACAAGTTCAATAATGTAGCAACATATCTCATTTTTATTAATCAACACCACAATAATAAGATTTGTTTTTAAAACTGTAACGTACGTGTTCGTTGCCTATTCATTATGCTAATGTCCACAAAAAAATGAATTTCTGTGTGTTCAAATTATGATGAAACCGTAAACTTCAGTTTCAAAAACAAAACCCATTAATATGAAACATGTTATCACGTTATTGAGTTTGTCACAAATACCAAGATGATCTTGTATATACGCATTTAACATAAATAATAAAAAAAACGACATTTTGACATCCTAAAGCAACTTTTTCTTAGTACTTTAAACTTCCAATATAAGTATTTTCTGTAGAAATAAGTACTTTTCCTTTCTTTCAGTTTTCTAGAATCAAACGTTGTTTAACACTTGCAAGTATCTGGTTAATAAAAATTTGTAATCAAAGTGCAAGAGTATAGTTGGGGACAATTCTAACATCAGCAGTCAAAATTTACGCTAGAATTTAAAAAATTTAATTTAAGTATTAATAGTATTCCCCAGTTTCGTATTTTTAAAAAAAGGTAATTCTTTTTATTGATCATCCGAAACCTCTGAAGAGATTTATTTCAGCTTATATAGGTTGTCTATATATGTGCACACAATTAAATTACATTCGCTTGATTGATATAAGATACAGTGCAGATTTCTAAATTTTTAAATTATCGTTACATGAAATTTCAATAAATCTTCATTCTCGTCCAAAAAAAAAATCTGACTTTACCGCCCAGCAAAGAAATATGTTGTGAACACCTGAACAAATTTAACCCTTTGTGCTCGAGAGGCGACTGTTAGTCGCCAAATGATAATTTCGCAAATTCTCAGACTTTAGTTAATTTATTTATTAATTAGACCTAAAGATTAGATAGTCATCTATGTAAATTTTAGTATATTACTTAACTAAACAAAACAAACTTTAATATAAGCGAATCCTAATAAATATTTTGCACTTGAAAATCTTTGAAGTCAGTATCGTCAGACGATTAACAGTTACCTCCCGAGTGCAAAGGGTTAAGAATCGCTGCATGTATGTGACTTATGTCTATGTTAACGTTCTCCATTCCACGGGATGAACCCAATTGGCTACAAACCTGGTCCAAATTTTTCTTCCCCTATCACTCATCCTTCATCTCTTTGAGACGAATACTCGTCGCTGACTTTACCTCATTCACAACGCAGTACGGGTACATTGTATTAGCAGCCGCCTATCCGCCAACCCGGGTACCCGCCTGTTAATGTCTCGTAAAAAATCTGCGATAATTCCTGCTTCCTACCGGTGTATGCCCTCTTTTCATTCGTTTCGTCTCGACAAGCTGCAAATCAGATCCTATTTTAAAGAGGTTACACGACGCCATCGCACGAGTGTCCACTGTATGATCAGAACTTTCATGAGAACGCTACTTTGCGAAAAAGAATTACGTATTAGGCCGTTGCATTAGTTCTATTTTGCAATTATTAGTGTAAGAAATATAATGACTTCACAATTTAAAAGAAATTTGATGTAATTTCAGTTATTGAATAAACTAATAGTGAGGAAATTTAACGAAAGCTATTTTTTCTGTTTTTTTCTTTTTCTTGGTATACTTAATCAAGTATTTAAAAATTAGTATACATACAACTAATAGTGAGGAAATTCCGTGAAAACTATTTTTTTTTACTTCTCTTTTTCTTGGTATATTTGATTAAGTTTTTAAAAATTATTTTCATAAATAGTGGAAATTATTACTGAGACAAAGTATGTAAGATATCCTTTTTTTAATAATAGAAATCGAAAGATTTTTAAAGATAGGATGCAGCTATCAAATGAAAAATGCAAATTTAGTATGAGAAACTTATACGTTATAATTAAACTGCAGATTCACATGCAGCTATAAGAAATTTAAATGTGGAAAATGTATAAAGTGCATACGACATACAGAGCTATAGAAAATAAATCTTTATTTAGGTTTCATTCCTTTAATTGTGTTTACAAAAGCGTAAATTTGCATAATAATTCATAACCTAATTATAATACCTACTTTTCTATCTACTGATACAATTTCAAAAACAATGTTAATTATAACGCTTAAGTAGAAATGTTTAAACAGATAAAACAAATATTTCATTGCAATGTATACAATGTGATTACATAAGATGTATTTATTGTTACAGTATATTTCGTACAAATGTGACGTACTTTGTCTAAATTCTTTCAGTTATTTATTGTTAAAATTGCATGCCCACAAATTTAAACACAAAGACAATTTAAAATTCTATCGCGTACCTAATTAACGAAAATGGTTCACGAATTTAGCGACGTTGTGACCAATTATAAGCGAGATATGCACGTGATAGCCTAAACATTGCTGCCTTCATCAGTCATGAGCAAACATTGGCGACAGCTGATTTGTTAATTGCTTCCATACATCTGAGGCCGGCTTTCGGAATCCGAATACACAGTCATATAGAACCGCTAATGTGACCACGAATAGGCTAGATAAATTGGCAATTCTGCGATTAATCAAATATGATTGGATCTTATGGGAAACTTGATTAGAACCGCAGATGGGCTTGCCTTTTCGATCGATTATTACAAAGGTCTACTTGGTTAAATAGACGAGGTTCCCATTTAAAACAGCTTAAGTTTTCTTATGAGTAAGTAAAATTCATCAGATGCTTACACAACGCTATCGGTATTCGTTAGAAAAATTTGTAATGATGCTTAAGTTAAGGATAAATATTCAACGAAGTGGAAAATTAAAATTCCAAAGAGTATTAAATTGATAACAGTTTCAGTTTGTGTATGAAATTTAATGAAAGTCATTTGCTTCATAAAAACAGATTGAAAAATTTTACTAAACAGTAGTATTGTATCCAGTATTACGTGCGGGCGTGTCCAAAAGTGGTGGTAGCTTTCTATTTAGTAACAAATCAAGAAAGGTAATGAATTTTGAATGAGTACCTTATTTACTAATTAATTAGGTTTTGGGTCTGTGACTGTCTAGTTTCATATCTATGGATTCTTGGAAGTGCTGTCGCTTCGTTTTGCAATGGGAGACGATCAGCTATTGAAACTGAAAAATAATGAAATTGAAAGAATATAAAATGTACAATTTGTATGCTCAATATATTGTAATCCAGAATGAAAATAAAGAAGTGTAGTGCTAAAAAAATGTAAGGAAAGATATTAACCCTTTGCACTCGAATTTAATGTGACCATGAATTACCGTCAACACGAAATTTATTTTTTTATTCACTCAAAACAAAACTTTTCCAATACGTTATTAGCATACTTAGCTGTAACATTTCATGAGCATAATTTAAAAAAATGAAAATTCCACGATAAAACTTGTGATGTCGCATACGCTGAGACATACGAGTGCAAAGGGTTAAAATATCATCAGGATTTTTAAATTTATACGTTAGAGATATAGTCATTTTTTCATAAGATCACTTTTGACTGCCTTCAAAGTAAAAAAATTAATGTACCTCTTATTATCCAAGTTTGCACTTCTTAGGATTTTCTTTCTGCTAACGAAAACTCATTCTTTGCTTTAAACAGTGCTGCTATTAAAGTACAGAAACAATTATTGGTATGCTGCAAATTGAAACTGAAATCACAATTAGTTTCTTCGCCGACGTTTCAACGCGATGTATAGGTAATTTAATTACTTATTTTGATTGGTATTTGAATATTCCTTCAACATTTATTAATGTGATAGAAATAATAATATATTGTATATCTATGTGTGCGTATACATAAGAAATTCTATTCTTTAATACTTAATTTCATTTTCAAGTTATAAAATTCATTCAATTTTATGTTAAATGAAATATTTTGTTTAATTGTTATGAGCCGCTCACACACTAAAGTGATAATTTCACTTTTAGGATTTATTAACACGTTCGCAGACAATAAAAAGCTCAGTGAGGTGCAAAAATAGACACACGATTTTTTTCTAAATTAATTGTGATATCCGAAATGTGATTAGACACATTTTGTAAGCGCAGTCGGAATATCACATTTTAACAGTTATATTTAATGAATGGTATAGCATCCACGACGATATTTGAATCGGGGTTATATAAAATTAAATCAATAATAATTGGTTTTAAAATTTGAATGCTATAGCATTCACGTCCGCGAACGTGTTAAAATTTCAGTGCCAAAAGACTTGATACTTTATATTTGGATATCAATTTCCTCAACTTTTCATTTTTGTGCAGTTCGGAAATAGCGCATGCTTCAGAAACTAAAAACCTTACAGGTTGGTAAAACTCCAATAATTCTAACTTGTAATAGCCTGAATGAAAGAATAATTCCTCCTAATTGTGTATTTAATTTAATTTAATTGCATCATATATAGTGTAAGAAGTAACAAATTTTAAAAAAAAAGGAGGTAGATGTGTATACATCTTACACTCACCATAAACGTAAACTTTCAACAAAATTTAATGTTGTTCTAGTAATTTTATTTGATTACTTTCAAGTCGCGTTTACGACTTCGACTAAGTACTTTTATTTGCATTTACTTCAATTTATCGTATCAATAAATATTTTATGCTCTTATATATTTAGACCTCATAGAAATTGTAGCGGTAGTTATCATTAATTAAAGTAATAAATAATACATAATGTTTGAAATAAAATTAAATAAACATGAGCAAATGAATAAGAAGTAGGTACTATGTAGACATAATTGTGAGGAAACAACGATTGCAAATCAGATTAATATTTATTATAAGAAGCATAAATAAATAATGGAACCGTACGCTTATTCCATATCGAAATTATTTGATTTATTGCTTCAAAAAATGTTTTCACTTTCGTAATAAATATTTACAGTTTGAATAGCATCAATATTCGAGAAGAACTAAAAATAGCTATGAAATAAAGCAAATGCTTATAATATGTATAGTAAAAATACAGGAATTTAAACAAATGCTCAATATCAAGGAAACACGTTTTAAGCTTTAATAAGAAATGATAAATTAATTGAAGAACACTTGATGAAATTAAATGTATAAAGTAAACTTTACAATTTTTAATGAACGCAAAGTATAGGAATTTTAAATCGAACTGTCTGATAGGAACGCTTTCAAAGTTTTGCCGTAGCAAAACAAACTTTTACAATCTCGAAAATAATGAAGTGTTCAAAATTTACAAGTTATAGAGGAAAGTTATCAAAATAATATCGCTAAAGATAATTAACACCGTATTCCCTACCAGGTGCTAATTTCTTTTTTCAAGTTATTTGATTAGTTATTCATAATTAAAGATTCGTGTTTAAAATAGTTGCTAGCAGGTAAATTAATTTATTGTTCTTTTTTTGCAAAAACTATTGTAATTTCTATTAGTAATCGATTCAATTTATCGATTTTCAAAAACATAGTTCCATTAAAAGTACAAAATCTTTATAATACGGTAAGAAAGAAAAATTCATTAGTATCTGCATCTTTCATTAACAATAGATTAGGCAAATTTGATATATAGATAATAACCACTAAATAACATATTTACATTACAATTTATTACATATTTTAACGTTACGTAGTATAACACACATTATTTAATCATAGCAATATGATCTAAGATATTCTATGGTGGTGGTAACTCAGAAAGCATTACAGGTTTTATGAAAATAGCGATTTAATCTTTATAATGATCATTCTGCTATCTCGTGTGTGTCGCTATTTAGTGTAGAGATCGCTTGTTCGATATTCCGTCGTAGAAGGAAGCACATTTCTGTTTTCTTTTTCTTATGTTTCACATCTTTTGCATCGTAAAAACTTATCTAACAAGGAGATAGTTTTATGCTAAAGTATAAATCAAGTTTTTCTGTTTTACTACGTGTTACCATAAAAATATTCAGTAGTAAACTAAAAACATTTCACGTTTAAATTCTTAATTAACTTAATTTTGTCTGAAAAATGGTATCTTACTTTTGAATATGTATTCCATGTATATACACACATATTTTATATTTTATGCAATATATAGGGGATAAGATATCAATTATTCGACTACGATACAAATTTGATTAAGAAAAAAATATGTCTGAAATGTCTTTATAGATTCATCGTAAATTAAAATTTTATCCAAATCAGAAATCATTATTACGGACCGTTCTCTTATTATACCGAATATCCGAGAAACCTCTTACCAGAACGGATTTGTCTTTCTGTTGATTCAGATAATTGAGCTTTCCTATCTTCGCAGCATTCATCTGTGAAAGTGTTCAATATGAATCTATTTCATTCCATTCCAAGTTCTCCAGAAAATATTTACTTGAAACTGAAATTAAACGAGCTCGTCTAAATTAATTATCAGCCGCGCCATAAATTTGTCAGAGCATAACTACTAGCTTGAGAGCTTAACGTAGGCAGGCAGTATCTTAGAAATCCGGCTAAAAGCAATAAGACACGAGCGAAACGTGTTAGATGCTAGCAAGGTAATATCACGAACCAGAAGAAGGAACGTAATCAGATACGGATACGATGGTTTAAACGAGGCGCAAAAACAATGCGAACGTTCAGAACACGTTTGCTGAGAAATTTAATTAAACATTTACTTGGCTGGTCAGCTCTCGACGGAACGGTTGCATACTTTATTCACCGTGCAGATTCAATTTCGTCTTTCGACGGGAAATTAAAAACGAACGCCACGAACACTCTCAACAGTTTTATTTGCGCGAAAGGCTCGAAGCGTTATTTGCTTGATGGTACGTGAGAACCGAACGGGGTATCAAGAACGGTTTTCTTCTCTTTCTCTATCCCGCCCGCTTCTTCCTTTTCCCTCGTTTTTCTTTGTCCCTGTCTCCCGTTTTTGAGTTTCGAACGGCACGGTTAGCATTAGAACCTGCAACAAGTCAACGAACTCTTAAACTTCAGCTGAAACTTGTTAATTATCGCGTCCCGAGCATCGATTTGCGCTTGAAATTTGATAGAACCGTGAGCGAAAACTTTTTACAACCGCCTTGAGCTGCGGAAGAACTCTCTAATTAAAAATACTTTCACTGTCGCGCAAAGAGTAAAACGAAAATATGTCGAACTGCTTCTCTCTTTCTCTCTCTCTGTCTCTTATTTCTCGATCTCGATCTCGATCTCAATCTACTGCAATCGTTTTCGTTTAAAAATCGATTACGCTCCTATGAACTCGTAAAGAAATGTTCTTCCTTTCTGTTTGAAGGAAACACACATACATACATACAGTGTTTAAACAACACTAGGTAATTTGTATATAAGGTAGATAAAACCTATTAAAATAAAATAATATTTTACAGGTACAATTACATAAAAACTATACAAATTTCTTACTTTTTCAATTTATTCTACACAGTTGCTGTTTTCTCTTGTTTTTCTAATTCTTTCTTTGTTTAGATGTTGCTGCGTTGTAGTTTTTACACATTAATACGCTTTCTATACTCGAAAACAAAAATAAATCGATCTTTAGAGTATATCTATAACATATTTTGCATGAAATAACATGCTGGCCAAGTTTGTCGATTTCGTTGTGGAATATTCTGCATATTATGTACTGTAATATGTTTGATAATCAAGGATCAAAGAAAGTAATATTATAAATAAAAATGAAAGTTCCGTAAAATTTATTTTATTATTTATACAATAATCAGTTCATTTCATTCTATAAGTACTAGTAAAATCTCCTCTACCCGAATGTTCAATTCTTCGAATTAGTATTTCTTATTCAAATACATAGTATACATAAATATGCACAAGATATTTATTATTTTTCGTGAAATAAAATCTATTCATAATAATCGAATATTAAATCGCCATAGGTACACATTTACAATGGATACATATCATAATGTTGACGAAAGAAACACGTAATATTGCCATTTAAAAAAAAAGAAAATAATCAAAATACGTATCATATGTCCATTTTGTAAAAAAATGTAAGGTTAAACAATGCTGATCTGTTTTCATTTTGTATTGATATGCATATAATGCATTATACAAACAAATTTTTATTTTGTTTCACTTTATTTTAAGCATTGTATATAAAACCGAATGCCTAACACTTATTCTATTATGGGAAAACTCCATCTCTATTAATTCAAATAATGGAGATTCCAACTACATATGCAACTTTAAATGCTACGAATAATAAGTAAATGTATATGGAGAACTATACAAGAAATATAGATGAAGAAAAAGAACAAAATCCTTCCGTCCGAGTCGAGTTTGGTGATTGGTTGGATTTTACATCGTATTTTATATCGTACCATAGTTATAAATAAGATTAAAAAATCATCACACACAGTATAAGCTTTGAGCAGTTATAAAGCTATGGATTTATTTACAATTAGAACAATTTAAATATAAAAAAAATATATAAAATATATATAGTATTCAGATGTATATAAAATATCTGAAACAAAAGACAATATACGTACATATTATTGAAAAGATAAAAGAAATCTTTACTTAACACTTAGCCAACCGAAAAGGGAGATCTCACATTTTTTCCTTAAAAAACAGTGCCATTGATTCTATTTATTTTTGTTATTAGTTAGTCTTGAACTGGTGTTATTCACGGTTCATAAAATGCATTTTCTACTTTCCCAAAGTACAATTCAACACTGGTCCAAGGCTAATTGATAACAAAAGTAAATAGAATCAATGGCAGCGCTTTGTCGAGAAAAAAAATGGAAGATCTCCTCGTTCGGTTGGTTAGATGTTACGTCTTTGTGGCAACCTTCCTACCCTCGCTACTAGGAGGGATTTACCGACTGCTTTTCTCGCAAGTACTCGAGCCTGGCCACGGTTTCTATATTATACGAGTTTTTACCTGTCCATTCCTATTCCTGTGTCTAAAGCATGGGCTTGCTAAGCAGCCTTACCGATGAGTCCACTAGCAGGCCCCGGACGAAACAACGCTTTTCCCATTCCTTTTCCCTCTTATTCCTTCTCCGTAGTTTGCGTTTATAAAAATGTGAACTTGCATAAAACTTCGCAATCTAGCAGTAGTCATACGCGTATATTTTTTTAACAATAGATTACGGGATGTTGGGTATATACCTATTTTGCCTGAAACAAGTCAATTTGGCTCAAACAAGAAAATTGAAGTTTTAAAAAAAAATAAAACTTTATTTTAAAGAAAGTTTATTCAAAACAATTTTTACATATATATTCTGTTTTTAAAATACATTTTCCGCAGATTTTTTTATTACATTTAGCCCAAACGCCTTTACTTATATTCCTTTCACATGATACTTGAACTTGACAAAATCATAAGTGAATCAAATTGACTCACTTCGGGAATCTGGTGTTAATGTACAACAGTCTTTATCAAAAGCCGTGCTCATGGAATTACTATATATAGTAATGTTAAGTAGCCTGTATTGTCAATTATTTTATTACAAGATGCAGCAAGTATAAATGGTCGTGTACACGCATGCATTCATTTACAGTCGCCGAATTAATCATTCGAAACCGGACGATATAAATTATTCAACGGCACGTATCATTTATACAGAGAAATTCCACATCCCTGAAACTAATAATTACAAGTGTGTCTGATTCGTTAAGTATAATTTAACGATAATGCTTATCAGGACATTATGCTTTGCTTACAGTGACGTGAATTTAACCGCGCTATGAATGATAAGCATGGCATTAATATGCGCAATAATTCCATTGAAAAGCTAATATTGGGTCACGTCGCAGCGCAACTATCTACTACAAAATTTAATTGTCAGTTCCACATGAATCGAGCTATAATTCATCAAGCAAGATTCATGAATGTTTGACTTGCAACATTTGCCGGCAAAGGTTGAAGTAAGACGAAAAGAAAATTTGTAATATCGAGGATTAGCAAAACTATTAATTGTTTTGAAGTAAATGAACGAGTTTGTTTCAAAACAGCGATTTCTACTATTTAAAAGAACGACACATATGTACAGTTTGTTCCTTCTGAGTTATTGTAGCTACATAGAAAGCAGGTATAGTTTAAGTACTAAATTCCAGCAACTAAGCACCTTGAAAGGAATATTACGGTAGGGGGTGCATTCTCTGTACGAGAATGTTGGATCCCTCGTTGAAATTGAGGGTATTACGAAAGGTATTAATTACACAAATATATTAGAGAAGAAGGTATTGCATTATGCTGAAGAAAATATGCGATTTAATTGAGATTTTTGATAAAGGATAATGATCCAGAATGCATTGAAAAAGTGGTGAAAGATTGATTAAGTACGAAATATACAACTGTTATCGTGGACAACTAAATTCTATTGAACGTATATGAAATGGTGTTAGCAAAGTGGTGGTACAGCTTTATATTTTTAATATAAAAAAAGACTTTCAATGAAATATTTATTCCTGAATGAATCAATGTTGAAGATTTTTCGAATATGTTTAACTGAAACTTCATATTGTTATTTAAGTTTGTTTTACTTCATGAGATGAAAATATCTTAATGTTAAAAATATTCAAATTGACTTTTATCTCTATGCTAAACGTAACTTGCAGGTTCCAGTTCTGTAAATGTTTACCTATTTTTTATTTTCAAACATTCAAATATAAAAACAATTTTCTCTTTTATGACCTTCTTAATAAACTGTGATACAGGTAATGTATATCAATACAAGAACATCAAAGATTAATTTAGTATAATCAAGTGTATGCGTTCTCAACAAATCTTCAACATTGATCGTTTTAGAAACGAAATTCAGATTATATCACCAATTCGATCACATGATGTTACAAAATAAGTTTATATGTATACTTGTACACTATCTATTTTTTAGCTATGTGTATGCATATATACATAGAATACATTTACATATGCATAAATGTAAGGTTATTTAAAGTCACAATAAAAGTTTGAAGACCTGTACATGTGCGTATTCTGTACAAGTTTATACTTATCTATCAAAACTTTACTAATAAAATAACAAACTAAATTCTTTTCGTATTTAAAAGTTGGAAAAACATTGTATACTATGACTTTTCATGAAACAGTTTCCAATTTCGATAATTATCAAAACTAAAGAACGAATCGTTTCCTTGCACTAAATCACGTGGCACTCCATACATTTATCACCGCATGTAATTTGATTTCGAGATTCTACGTAGAGTAACTTATTTCGGAGTTAAATGCGAAACATTGTAACTGCGGAGTATTAATTTTCACAGAAGAAAGAGAAGTAACTTCCTGGTTAGACGGTTTTCCTGTAATCCAAAGTTGCTTGGCTACGAAATTGCATCTTGATTGAAACGCTTTCCGTTGAAAAGAAATTCAACTCCATCTCTTTTCCCCTCTCCGCAAGGCACCCGCTCCTTTTCACTCCATAATTAACTTTGCTTTCAGACTAACATCAACTTCATCTATTCACCTTTAAGCAGTATAATTCACACCTTATAATCTGAAAATTATTATCTGAATTCGTGCGTTCAGCAAACAGATAAATGTTATAATATGCATCTTATTCCTTCGATCAGCGATTTTTAATCTTTTGTATATTACGATACATATAAACAAATTACTAAAATTCTATAGCACACAGAGATATACATATTTATTTCTTTATTGATATTCAACTGACAAAGAAATGAGCATTTTGATTGATCTACAAAAAAAGTATCTTCTTTTCTTTTTTTCTCCAAAGTAACAATGAAATAACTATTCCTCTTACTATACGTTAAACAAAACTTAGTGGCATGCAAAGAAAATTTCGTCCAACTTCTTTTTTGAAAAATCGTTTAAAAATTTCATTTATTTATAAACGATACTATATTTAATCAATCCTATTAGGTCACATTATCTAGTAACAAAAAGTCTTGGACACACCTATAAACGTCTCTGTGTCTTGGCATACCGGTTGAAAATCGTTATCTCAGGTCACCGATAAAACTTCTTTTTCAAGAAATTACTCAAAATTTGAACGCCAGATGTTTGCACTTAAAATACACATCAAAACCAATTACTACTTCAAAGTCAATTTGGTCCCGATGTAAAAAAATAAACATAACCGTGGCTCTCACAGAAATTAGCAAAATTCTTAAGCATTTCTTACCTTTCCCATCTCGCAATTCGATATCATAGACACTGGCAAATAAATATTATAGAGAACCAAATCTCAATAACAATTTTAGCATTAATGAAAAGTAACAGTGATGCAATTCTTTAGTAATGTAAATGAAAATATTTCAGTGCCTCTGCTTCATGCATTAGCACAGCTGAATAAAGTACAGTGGCTGTAAAAAGTATTCGTACACTGTATTATAAGGAAATTCATCTACTTCTAAAATTCTGATTTTAATAAAACTTTATGCATGTGCAGAGCATGGTGTATCCTCCATGGAGCAATTTTTTTGGCGGCAAAATATCTTTTAAGGGGGCTGATAACGAATCTCAAAGTTTCAGCGATTTTTCATGCTTTGAATACAAGCTGTTCTATGTTCTTTTTTTTATGACAGAGCGATAGGGTATTAAAAATTAAACATTTTTTATTTGAAAGATTTTGCTTCATCAAGTACCATTACAAAGTTGTCTTTAAAAAATGAGAGAAAACTCAAAAATTTCAACGCTGGTTTCACCCCCTTAAAATGGCATTTACATGAAAAGAAGAGATTAATTCATACGTATACTATTACGATCTACGTACCCACAAAATTTTATCAAATGCTTCTATCAGACTCAGAATTTCAGGGTTAAACGAATTTATTTGTGACATAGTGTACGAATACTTTTTGGAGCCACTGTAACTACCTGTAATTGGTCCCAACGGTATTCGACCACCTAACATATCAAGCGAACTCGTATAAAATTACAGGCTTGCAAATAAAACATCAAAATGAAGCTTACTTTTTAATGATTGGACTTTTTGTAAGGACAAGTGACACTTGTTAATTGGTATCGCCTCGTGATAATAATACGTAATGTACAGGAGTTCAGTTGCGAGTGAGCTCCAGTGCGAATCAGTACGTTGATAATCTATAAGCAATTTATATATTATATTAATATTCAAATATATTATTATTATAAGCACAAGTGAGGGTATTTATTACAACATTTTTAATGGATATTTATTAATTTGTTTTACTACGTCGTGCAATGATTTCGTAATTTTTAAACTTGATGTGACCGGATACTCTTGGGAGCAGCTGTGTACAGATATTTAAAACGTCTACATAACTGATCACAAAAATATTTCAAAAATATAAACAGTATAAACTAATTCAGTTAAATTCTAATTTTGTAACCCTAATTTCAATTATTGATACAATTTTTATTTAATTTCATTGTTTATTGTATATTTATTTCAAACAAGAAATATGAGAGTTAGTACTTGCATATTTTTATAACCAGCTGAATCTATTTTAAACACTCACTTTCCACAGTTTTGATTAGTATTTAACTGAACAGAACTTTTATAGCGGTTTTGAAAACACTGATCGTGTAAGTGTTAAATCCTGTATTGTTCGAAAGTAAGTACTATGACAATGATAAAAGACTTTCAAATCAATATGGATCGAAAGTCTTATACAACCCCTGCTTAATCACAACAGATCTGTTCCTTACAAATCGTAAAATTAGCATTAAAGTAGACCAGAGCCATTCATATACCTACAACAAAGGGTTTGGCTTCCCGCAGAATTCCGCCCTTTCTCAACCTTTCTTCTACGTATTTATTGCTCATGTCTTCCATAACCTCACTAAGCAGGTGTGCATAACAGGCTTCGTGGACGCCATTGTCCTTTATACCATTCACATCAACCCATAAAACTATAAACGCAATAACCTTATTTTCAATTGCACTCGTTCACTCTGGGCCACAATTATTATCACTGTAATGATGGTATTATTGCTAAGCTTATTAGCTAATCAAAATTATCGATTCCAGTTATTTTTATACAATTTTTTACCTTAAATTTCAATTCCACATTCTCTGAAAACAGTACTTATCATCTTTTCTCCCGAATGAACGTTTAGGGACAAGCACTTTTTATTGTGTAATTTCAATTTCAATTTATACTGCATCTTATATTATATTAGTTATCTAATGTATATAACAGGGGATGATATACAAGATAGATCACAAAACGTGATCAGTTTAGATTATTCTGTTGTTAGCGGTTTATTAGGAAATTTTTTTTTTGTTAACATAACATGGTTTAAGGAGAACTTTAAGAAGATTGTACCAAATTTGTTGTCAACTCTTTTTCCAAAATGTTCAAGATTACCTTCATTTGTTTATAAGCAAACCTATAATTTTTGTATATCTACCTTTTAATGAATACTGAGACAAATTCGACAAACATCGTAATAAATATATTTATTTTTCGCCTAAACCAAAAGAATATTAAAAAATATAATTTACCTTAACTGAGGCAATGTTCAAAATGGTGTCCACAAATTGTAATACACTCACGTAAACAGTTAAAAACTGACTGCTTAATTCTTTCTATGATGGTCACACTAGTTAAATTATAGTTAAGCATGCACCTATAATTCACTGTCATGGAAATGTTTGGAAATTCATTATAAACTTTTTCCTTCGATGCTCCCCATAAAAGGAAATCTGATGGAGTAAAATAGGGAGAGCTGGCTAATTGACTACACAGCCACCACCGATCCAACGTCTAGGAAATTTCCTATCGAGTATTTGACGTACCGCCATTGCATAACGTGCTGGGCAACCGTCATATCGATACCACATCTCATTACGATACAATATCGACACTTTATCGAAAAGAAATTCTAGTTCATTCTCAAGGAACGCATACTTATAACCATTTAATTTATCGCTGATAAAGCAAGGGTCAATTATTAAGGACCAAACATTTAAACTTCATGGACATTGCGTTTCCACTTGTCAAGGCAAATAAGTACCCACACAAGTATATTGAAACTACTAACCTCAGTTTTGATCATCCTTTCAATTAAGATAAATGATGGTTTTTTAGTGTTTCTTTGGTTTAGATGAAGGAACCGTATTTGTTATGATGCTTATACAGATGTTCCTATTCGTCTCATAATCAATATCCGCTAAAAGATGGGTGCGAAAAAAGTTATAGACTTACCTATAAAACAGTAAAAGTTTTGGATACGAATATGTTACAAAATATAGATCATTTTACTTCGTTTAACTTTTTATATTATGACAACATTTGCTCCTTTTAACTTTAGTTAAGTATTATTGTTATATGAATAATTCTATTACAAATCATTTTGTTTAATACGAAGAATTCATATTTGTTCCAACAATTTATTGATTCTATTTAAATGACACATATGTACATGTATCGTCCCCTCTTCTATATATTAAATAATATCGTATTCATTTATTATATTTTTAATTTGATGAATTTTATAAATCGTTTTCCCTTTCTATTTCTTGTGAAATACACGTACTACCGTTCAAAAGCTTGAAATCATTTTTCAGGTTACTCCCATATTAATTTTGTTACTGAATTTTTGTCAACTGAAAATTAATATTGCGGATATTAACTCCTTAAGGGAAAGGAGTTTTTTTTAATTAATTAATTGGGAATGGTCCACTGAACCAGTAAGTAAAAAGAATAGACATATTCGTCCAATCCAACGAACAAATAATTAATAGGAACTTAAGGGTAATAATAATAATAGATTTTTTTGTTTTGATAGATTTCTGATCAATGAACTTTCTAAAATAACATGATTATAAATTTTATTTTCTTAAATTTATACGTAAATTGAAATATCGTAATCTCAAACTTCTGGTAATATATAAGATATACTTTAATATTCCTAAACCAGTTGCTTTGGGTGATTGGTAAATCTAACGTTAAAAGAAACTACTTTAGGATCTTCAAATAGTTTCACATTACTCTTAACACTTTTAACATCTTACAGACCACCTGAAATTCTATAATTACTGTGTAGTATTGTTTAATTTCAATTACCAAAATTATGATTTTTTTGAAATTTCAGTAAACTTCTTTTGACTTTTCAGTTATTTGACCATGTTGTATGTAATTTTCAAAAACTGTTTTGCTTTATTGAATTACATTTCAAATACCACCACTGGCTTACATCACAATGCGTTAGAGAGAAACGTTTCAAAATTAGTTTGTGCCACAAAATGAAAAGCTATATACGAAAAAATAGATTTCTTTTCACATTTTTAGCTTTGTTCTCACCGATATCAATAATTATGAGGAAGAAGAAGAAGATAATGAAATAATGTAGTGCAAATTAAAACAAACATTTTCACATAGAGTGATCCCAAATTCTACGTCTTCTTATTTAACCTTATAACGACCATATAAAAATAGCGAAATCTCTGCACTAGCTCGGAACCAATCTTTATAGTGTTAATATGTTCTATCTAATAATTTAAACAACGTTAGTCATATTATCCCCTCAATAATTTTGTAACAAATTATATGCTTCTAAACATTACAATTAGACTACAAATTTTTATGTTATTATAACTGTAATTGTAATTGTAATTGTAATTGTAATTTACAAAGAATACACATGATATACAAAAGTATACAGAATATTTCATGTATAAAATATGAATTTACATAAAAATCCACTGTCTAGGGATGACTATCAAATAATTAATAAATAATAATTTAAATCATATTCAAGCTATTATTCGTTCAAAAAGAATTGTTTGATGTAAGTGAAAAGTCTTCTACACAAAAATTGAACGAATAACATTAAGATAGGTGTAAAGGTGTCATAAATATAGTTTCTGCATATATAAGACTTGCATCCTTTTCGCATCTCACACTGATAACTTCACGCTACACGAGCTATAATACACGTAAGAGTATGTGAACAGCTGCGTCTGTTGTTAAGTTTGCCGAGTTAAATTAACCCCTTGTATCCTAATATCGATTCTCGCTCACTTTAACGATGAACTGCTGTAGTATACAACATGAAAGTAAACTCACATGTGATTCAACAGAAAATTGATGATGCAGTTCAGGATACGCCTTCTAGGTATTAGCATCTATCCTTACTCCAAAAATATTCGTGAAACGTTCTTTGTTAAATTAACACTGATAGAATGTTAAATTTGATTAAATGAATCTGTATCAGTAAAAAATGATAAATCGTTTAATTTCTTGTTAAGTGGCACTACTTGGTTAAATAAAATAGCTAAAATCCGTAAACTTTTTCGTACAACCTCTTGCACTCAAAACCATTCTCATATTTTATACTAATCACATATTAAGTTATCCCAAAAATTGTCAAAAGTTGCCTTTTTACAATTCGCATCCTTAGAATTCACTCGCTATCTCAGACTCTGTTCGCTTACGTTCGTGTGAAATGTAAATACAAAGCGAACACAACTTTAAGACATTCTATCGAATCAAACGATCCAAAATGTTATCAAGACCTCCTCAGGTCAATTCACAACTTGAAAAAAGAAGAATGGAATAGAATATGAAACTCGACAAACAAAACAAAGTTGCACGACATTATACAAGATGTTCACCAACAAATGCCTTCCCGGAATATGAATAGAAAAGATAGGATAGTGAGAGCTGGACACTCGAAGATTACACACGAATGCTTACTGAAGAACTTGGAACCACCAGTTTGTGACTACTGCAAGCAACCACTATCAGCAAACCACCTACTCTACGAATGCAGAAGTTATAAAACACAGCGACACAAATATAAACTGTCTCCAAATACGATTGTAATATCGCAGAAGCACGTCAAAAACACACTCTATTATCTAAAAAAAAGGCCAAACTACAATAAAATCTAAATAACCAACTAAGTCTGTCACTGAGGACCACGACGTCGATGCGACACAAAACCCAGAGAAAAAATAAGCTTTGAGACGAGAAGATATTATAAAACAGAATATCATGGTTTATAAATATTGTCTATACATCCATTTTAATTATTAATGAAATAGCATAGTACTTATTGATCAGTAGAAAACACGAAATTTGTTTATTGTGTTATTTTTTATACATGAATTACTTTATTTTTGCAGACTATTCAATCTTAAACTATTGTCCGTTACTGTACTTACGTGTGTTGTCAGCCAAATTAATATCGGGTAACCAATCCAAGTAGATTCGAATAAACCGTTACGTACTCGAATCTGTCATTAACAATAATTACGCGCGTTATTGCAATTTTGTGAACGATATTTCCCGTTATTCCTCGTTCTCGATTTAAAAGATTAAAATCGCCTAACTGTCGAAACTCTAATTATCTCCACTGTGATATTCGGCTTTATCTCCCGATGCGTTCGCGAATATGAACTTCGCTCGATAGTGACAAAAGAAGAGATTTTCAGTTTGATTCCTTCGACATTTATGAAAGAAGTGTTTCAACTTCATCGTTAAACAATTCGGAAGAGAAAAGTCAATTTTCCTTATCCATCAACCCGTTGGTGATGAAACCTCTTTTTAAAAACCGGTCGAAAAATTCAAAAAAGTCGTTATTATCAATGTTAAAAAATTATCTCAAAAATTGTTCATTGCTAATAACTTAAACAATCGCCTAGCAAAAATAGAACAGTTTCAAGACAATAATGAACAAATGGGATTTTTCATTCACTTTCTCAAAGTCGTTGAAAAACAATAATCCGTAGGTCGAAGTCGAAAACGGCTTACCCCAGTTTATGGTTCCAGAGGTGGAACAGTCAGCTTTGCTAGCTCCGACATTCGACTTATTAATTTTTAAATAATGGCATCATAGGACTTTCAAAGAGATAGAGAAAAATAGTAAAATAAGAGAAAATTTCGCACAGTTAAGTTTGGGACAACTTAGTACCAATTAAAATGCACATAGTGTCATTTAATGCTCAAGAACAAAATAATACAGGGAAAAGTAGGGTAAAATAGAACGGGTGGGTCAAGTGGAACACAATGTTTTAATAAGAATTGCGAATCGAATTGGTACTGTATTACAGTAGATTAAACGACTTTCGAAGCATATCAGTACCAATAATGCAAACATTTTCTTACGAGTAACAGATAGTGGAATGTTTTCGTTTTAAAAGTTTTGATACAACGATAGTGTAATAATCATTATTTCTCATCTTGTTTATTAACACTTGGACTGTCACGTTGGTTATATATGACCGGCCACGGTTTCTCCTGTGATGCCATGGTGGTCACTGATGACCGAAGCGCTTCAATTGCTGACATTTGTAAGAGTCGAATAAAAATTGACAGTACATTTTGAACATTACCGCTAATTACAGGATACTCTGAAGTAAAAAGTGTCCCATTGGACAATTAAAAATTTGTATTGGAACATTGAAAATAAAAGATTAATTTCTATGAAATCTAGCGATGTACTCTCGTGGCATCCTGAACAAAACATATGATTTCGGCGTGGCAGTCAAAGGGTTAAATACATTACAATGAGTAAAATATAGCATCCTATAATTCTATACTCTATACCTCTACTCTATATCTCAAGTCGAAGTAAAAATATTAAGCTTTTTGTGAATGTATCTTATACGGGATAAAGTGGAACATTCTGTATGGGGTAAAATGGAATACCCATATATAAAGAAAAATTGATGTGTTTAATTTAGTCCATATATATATCCAGTCAGCATAATTTAAAAAAAAGCGTTCTACTAAGATTCTGTGTACCATAAATTATACTTATCGACGCTACATAATGTTCTGTTATAAGCTGAAGAAATTTGAAGCATTATAAAATCTTCATTGATCGTTTCTTTTGCTACGTATCTCGTAAGACATGGTGATAGTATTAATGATTTTTCACTAGACTCGCGTAAATATGTAAAATAACTTAAACTTTAAATGTCAATGGCAGTCGAACATAGAAACCTTCAGAATGCAATATGTATACGCATACGCCACCTAAAAACAGTAGCACGGTGTGTAATACACGGAAACCAATTTATTAGATACAATTAGATTACTTATTAGATTCTAAAAAAATAACCATGTTTCTTATGTTTGTTTATAAAAAACTGCAAACATCTCTACGAGAATTGATTAAAATTTGTGGTTACTACAAAAACACGTTTGTAACTGCAAAATAATCTGATATTGAAGTCGATTATGAATTATTGCACCTGTGCGTATGCTACTGTTGATTCATATTTACTGCTATGAACAACAAA
Organism: Tetrapedia diversipes; assembly: GCA_033822845.1. Taxonomy (NCBI): domain Eukaryota; kingdom Metazoa; phylum Arthropoda; class Insecta; order Hymenoptera; family Apidae; genus Tetrapedia; species Tetrapedia diversipes. The sequence continues at coordinate 601,469 of JAOPTO010000931.1, read as the reverse complement.
ATGTTATTTCATAAATACAAATTACCTTCACACGTATATCGATCTCTTTTATTAGCCTAACCACATGCAACGAAATATCACGAACTGCTTGCTTATAAGCATTTGTAGTGCAAAATTAGTTCATAATATGCTAAATTAGTTGATATGTATCAAAATCTGCATTTCTAGACGCAAACCTTTTTTATTGTTTCACCATGAAAAATCAACCCTTTAAATGAATTTTACAAATTTGTACACACCGTGGACGAAGAAAATGATAATACGATATTGAATATTATATCATATACATATCAAATAGGAATGTATACAATTTCCTAGAATACTCTAATATCTTAAAATAAAAATCCAACCTGTTTTTTCACACTTCATTCTACAAAGATTAATATGAAAACTTCGATAACCAAAAAATTCGGCTTTTTATAAATATTTGCAGATTTCAGCAGAAACGAGATCTCGATGTTTGCATTCCGAAAAATCAAAAGGTAAAGCAAACAAAAAATTGTCCGATATTTTTATTGAAATCCGTTTCAAATCTGTAAAGTTTAAAAGAAAATAAAAACTGTTGGTCTACCGAAACTAACTTCTGATCGTAAGTCTCGTGCTAAATTAACTTAAATCCCTAAAAATAAAAACGAATGAGCATCATTTCTAATAACTTCTACAGTAACAGTTAACGCTACCCAGAAATCAAAAACAAGTAATTCTCAATAAATTAATTCTATCAATTTTACTGTTTCGTCTTGATAGAGTATCGATCATAGCCGTCGATATCGATAGCTTATTAAAAGGTGTTTTTGTTTTATTTTGTTTTCCCTTTCTCTACCAAAAATATGTGACCGAAGTTAGTCAGCAAAGAGCTCGCGACGCGTACGAACGTTAGAATGTAATTATATCTATTAAGATCATTTAAATATTAATAAACAGTAAAATATATATATATATATCGTCTAGTGGTTTATTCCAGCAGCCTTTTCTTCACCCCATAAAATCTAACACGTCCACTTTTAAAGCACTTGGTATTATCGTTTACCATGTTTCTTCGTGCACCCTTAACACGAAACTATCGCCTTTTGAATAGCACCGCGGCTACCTGTGTATACGTTTACGTTTCTGGTGATGAAATTAAATTTTCTTGACAATATGCAACTGCGAACTAACTTTTAATCGAAATCTTGGAAAATTCGTTTCCAAACAATGCGCGCGCGCAGACGCGCAATGCACATATGTGCCCATAATTATGAAAGTGGTCTAAGTCATACATTTCTTGTTTCGAGATATTTAATGAATTACATTCGAATAAATTAAAAAATATTTTTATATTATGCAACATTTTAATTTATAATTTTATTATTCTTGATTAATGTAAGTTTACTATGAATATGAAATTTTGTGTGAATTTCATATGAAAATGTTATTTTTAACCCCTTGACTACTGTGGGCGACTTTAGGCGCTTAGTCAAACTCGACACAGTTTGACTTTTTGACACTGAGAGCGCCTATAGGCGCTTCACACAGTTTGGCTTTCTGACACCAAAAATTCGCCGTTCTCGGCGCACATCGTAACTCAATCCCTGCCGTATGGTACGACCAGTACATATCAAAGTCTGCCGTAGTCAAGGGGTTAAACTTTGAATTAACTTAGACCAGTTTCAAAATTAACTGAATGTCATATGAATGACTTAAAGCAATAAAAAACTACGTGTTTTATTAGAAATAATAATTTTAATGAAATAATCCATGAACGTTTATTAATTATTTTTAAAAAATAATCCATTTTTATCATTTTAGGCTTTTATCAATATGAGTTTTTAGATTCTCGAAATGTTCCTAAAAAACTGGAGGGATGTACGATAGTATACACATAATATCTTTATGTTCTTCTTCCGTTACTGGAAGAAATTATTTTTTCGCCAATAATTAGTTCAAAGGAGCCTAACTGATTTAATGCACTTTCAAAATAAAACTAAATGAATTCCATATATTGTTAGGCAGACCGAAAAGTATTGTCGTTTCTGTTATTGTTTGATTGTCATTTGTCGGTTTATTGTGTAGTTTAGAAACTCGTCAAAGAGGGCAACGCGTCATTTTAAAGTTATGTTCATATAATTTCTTTAAATTTTTGACTTAGACCACTTTCATAATTAACACTAAATGAATTCCATATAATGTTGAAATTACAACCACTATCTAATGGTTCATTTTTGACGATATCGTAAAAATTACATTGAATTAGTTTAGTTTAAAATAATGTAGTGTGAAATAACTAATAAACTCATTTTTTTTTAATTTTGACTTAGACCACTTTCATAATTATGAACACATATACGCACAAGCACGCAAGTTTATGCATACACTGAGTAAAGCGTTCGATATTCTTCTGTCGATGTTCGCGGTAACAACGCGCTTTTCCAACTATTTAACCAAAAAGTTTGCCGAGGCATCGTAAAGGAGACACTGTCGTTCTCAAATTGATAACGCACACATACACACAGGGTACACAGGGTGCTTCTAGCGTGGCCTGTATATTTATCATCCGTGAACAATTCAGTCAGCTTATCCTCTGGTAGCCGATTTCCTCAGCATTCTGCGCCACCCTGCTGCATTTAACGGGCAAGAATGCACGCGTGACAGAAATGCCGTGGCTTCGCGTCGCCCCAGGCTGCTCGAAGTATAAATCTAAGGTGCGGGATGAACCACGATGAACAGCCTGAGGAGTAGATCGAGAATGAAGTCGCGTGTTAGATTTAATGAAACTCTTATATAAACTGTCTCAGAGTAAAATATCGCTTACTACCGTGTCCTCTTATGTTTCGGGTATTTATTAGTCCGTCTTTGTCATTCGGATAAGAAACTGATTTAATTAGAGAAAACTCAGTGATGTAGATAGTTTGCACCTCGTGTATAATAATGTAATTAATAAGTAATTAGCAAAACATGTCTACTTCTTAATTAACACATTATTATGGTTATACGTGTATTCGTTTATGTTTTTATTATTGTGTGGAAAAACCTTCCAAACCATATAACAATATATACTTCAAGTCATACAAAGCCGACAAATTCATTCCTCCGAAATTATAAATTCCAAACTGTTCCGTCCTACGGAACAACAGCGGGAAGTTTTCCTTGGCACATTTACGACATGAGCGTGCCGGTAATGCTATTTTTGAGGACAAAGAATCCGTCGCGTATTTCTGGTTAATTTCAAACCCGCTTAACGTCCACAGAGGGACAAAGGTCCTAATTTCGAGTCAACCGTATCTCCTCAATAGCCAAGCCCGTGTCGTAAATAAGGGACTTTCAATAGACCTGGCGCCCAGCCGACCACCGCACTCGAGAGGCACATAGGGCCCAGCGGAATTTCCCCTTCGTCGCCTAGATTCGGGAAACCTTCCCGCTCCGAGTGACTTGCCCCACCCCCGTTCTCGAAACGCGTGCTAAGGGCACAAGAACGGGGGTAGGTGGTACTCAGGGCATACGCTGATTGGAGTCCTGACTTTTTGACTTTAACCAATTAGCGTATCGTCTTGAGGTATGGAGGAGTGACCAGTCGAACTCCTCCATATAAAACCAAGTCACTTCGGCGTCGCGAGCAGTAATAGTAATATAGAAAAATAGTAAAACGCATCGCTAGTATAACAAACGCATCGCTATAATAAGAACAAGAGAAGAATAGTAGTAAAATAGATCTCGTTCGTATAGATCTATGCGTCAACAGTCGGACGCTTTGTAGCACATCATTCGGTGCATCAAACGCATTCAATCGTATAAAAACATATCGTTCTCAACAAGTCGCAATCCGTTTACGGCACATCGTTCGGTGCCCCTCAATAATCACAACGTACATCATTCGGTACGGTAACACGCCGCGAAACACGTAACACCATATTGAATCAGTCGTTCAAGATTAAGTTGGCGAACGGCAAGACGCACTCGATAAAAACGGTGCGTACACAAACTATATTCCGAAGCTATTTAATTACAACTGAAAGAGTTAAAACACAGTATATTTAATATAATCGTATCGTAAGTTCAATCTCCTAAAAACAAAATGGTTCTATCGTATAGAGTTTAAAATTATGAAAATGAGTATTTAGGAGAAATATTATAATTACAGTCTTCAATTACACTTTATTCAGGAAAAAGAATTGCCAGTTCTGCGTTAATCCATAAAATCAGAACAGTGTAACGTACGCTAAAGGTGAATTTATCATTGGAAAAAGTTGGCCGTAAAAAAAGATCAGAATTTTAGTCTCCTGGAATATTTTAGATGAAAGTGAGAATTTGGAAACAGACCTGGAAAAAGAGTTAATGCCAAAAGTTATGGGTGCAACAATCAATAACCGAATAGTTTAAAGAAATATGTGAATAAATAAAATGCGATTATTTTAATCTGTTTTAAGAATGTTTATATTGCAACATGTCTAACAAGTAAATCTAACAAGTAAAAGATGTTAACAAATTAATCTCTGTTTTAATTCACTTTCAACCTGAAGTTACTTTCATTAGAGATAGAATTTATGACACTATTAGTACGTACTTCAATGTAATCGTAAACATGATAAACAAAGCTGCTTTAAACTTCATGAAACATCTTACACAGAGTAACTTGAAAATTATTTTATCAAATCTAACAATAAATTTCTAATTCTATTATTTTTTTGATAAACATCCTTTTCACATTCTCTTAACCTTAACGTACTTTGTAGTCGATAATCGTATCTTAATTAAATAAAGGATATAATAAAAAACACTATTTGATCAATAGCCTACAGAAATTTAAATACAGATAAAGATAGATACAAGATACACGCAATATGCAAAAATATATAAAGTAATTGAAGTAAAATGCATATTACGATATTTATAAGTAAAAATAAATTTCTGTTCAGGCTTTATTTTTTTAGTTGCGTCCATAAAAGTTGACAGTCTACCGATCAATTTCGAGAATCACTATAGCTGCTTAGTTTTTCCTTCAGCTGCTCCAGTCCTCTCAACTACTCATGAACAGAACAAACAGTTCCGCGCGTGGATGCGTTGATTTTAATTCTCGGCTCGTTGTTTCAGGAGAGCATCCAGCAGCCATGCAACACGGGAACTCCAGCAACAGCGGCGCAGCAACGAGGACACTCGCGTTACTCCTATTGCTTCTGCATGCCGGCTCGTTTGCAAGGTGACTGATCGATCACGAAGCCTTCCAATAAAAGCGCGAACAAGCACCGTTTTTCTTTTACGTAACCGAACAGAGGCAAAGATGGGAGGAAGAGGCGGAAGCAAGAGCGAGGAAGGAAGCGTCGTAACTACTAGCAGCAACCATTTGTGTCCCTTATATGTCACTTTTGATCTTGTTTTTTAACCGATCAGCAACGAGAGAGCAGACCAGCGACCATCGAAGTGACTTCTAAAAGACTCCTGCGGTGAATTAAAACGCTGCAGTACCCTGAGTGTGTTCGATGACCCCGTGGACTGCCTCCTGGCTGCTTCTTCTCTCCGATGGATGTCTCGACCGCGTTTCGCTGGTGCGATGCACCACCGATCCGAGAGTAATTCCACGGTGATCCGTTACTCAGGAACGGTCGTTCGCCGTTTTCCTTTTTGTAGATGTTTCAAGACGGCGGTTACCCACGATTATGCAAGTAAAAACTGTTTTTCGATGGTGATCCTTTGAAGCGATGTTCAACCGGTTCACTGTGACACGAACGTTGTTGCACGGAACTGCAAATGTGATTCTTCCTTCTTTTTTGTGGGGAGAAGGGGGGAGGGGAGAATAATCAGGACGATCACACGAGAAAAGGACTCGACAACATGTAAATGGATGTTTAGTATGATGCAGTTGGACTCCATACGATCCACGGGACGCTTAGCGTCCACGATAATCAAGAATCTGCGCGGCTCGTTCTCGTAATTAACGGGTACACCGAGTGTCTGCCAAATTGGACGACTGCCACGTTTTTCTCGGTAACGCTCTTCACCACCACTGTGTACTGCAAAACGGAGCAGAACGCGCAACCTTTACATCGTTTTGCGTTAACGAGCTATATCGAAATTATACCTTAAACAGCCACAGTAAACAGCATTTAATTCTGTCGACCGATCAGGCCAAATGCAGAAAGTTCTGTGGTCGAACGACGCCCAACAGACACGAAATTAATCCTGTTCTCATGCCAACCCATTCAGTTTTCATTACTTACATTGATGAAGTAAAAGATCGGCTTTATCAAGAACTGTTCCATGTATAGCGGTGCCCGCTTGGAACCGACTTTAGGACCTCGTATTAGGTAGTACATTGAACTGTAACTGTAACTTATACAGAAATAAGGGAGCTGGGTAAAAAAAGCAGTTACTAGAAAGTTCAACTCCCTGGATAGCTGCGTCATTAAAATCTCGTATCCAGTGCAATTGAGTGGGCATTGCTGCATTAACGGCGCGTATAACTCGTATCGGTAAAAACACAGAAACACGTAGGAAAGCATTTATCTCTGAATTGAACTATTATACAAGGTGTGATCGTGTAGAAATGTAGATATAAGGTGGTGTAATGAAGCTTTTTCGTTCTGTATTTCATTTTATAGAAAATTGATTTTAAAAAGTTGTAAAGTACACGTGCACTTAGGAATCGATTCGTTATTTCGAAGCTTGTAAATATTAAAATTGCAATGCATACCATATAAATTTTTCAACATTTCATTTGACGAGTGCAAAATTATACTCTTCAAATAATGTATTCAAAAGTAAAATTGTTTGAATAGGCACGATGTTTCTGATACTCGAAAACATTCAGTTAACGTTTCCTTCATCCTTTCAAGATTTCTTTAGACAAAGATTCGGTGCCTACATGTATACTTAATGATTCTTTAAATTCAATTCTCTTGTAAACGAAATATTGAATAGAAAACTTTTACTCCAAACTTTCACATAATTTCTTGAGTAATTTAAAGAAATGGAATCCAAACGCAACCGAAAGTAATTATTACAATATTTGACTGAATAGTTAATACAATAATGATTCTTGATAAGTTGTTTTATCAAGTGAACATATTTAAAATAACTGCGAGTATATAATATTGAAGTTCGTTTGCATTTTAACCTAATTTGAATTTTATTTACGTTTTATTTGATTAAAATTACTATTCTAGTTTGTAAAATACCATTATATTACACAGAAGAAAGTCGAAAATTCGAAATCAACAAGACGAAAAAAAGAAACATTAAATCAGTACGTAAATAGTTTTATTTTTTCATCATTATCATCTCTCGAGTATCGAATAAATATCGCGTAGAAAGAATATTACACCTTTTGGATATCAATACAATAGAACCTCTCATATATGAACGAACAGGGAAACAAAAGTGTTTGGATAAAAGAAGTTTCGAATAACAGAACAGTTGTTCTTTCTATACTAAATTCTAGTTATTTAAATGGACATTAAGAAGGTTAACAGTTTATTTAAATATTTATGTATTCCATATTTCTTTCATTGTTAAATTCTCTAATTGTTTAAAATAAAGAACAATTATTAGATGGTACACTGTTCGGGTAATAGAACATTTGGGTACTATATTCAGTATAAGCATATTCGTATGAGAGGTTCCACTGTATCTTTATTGATGTTTTAAAAATGTATTCCAGATAACACATACTGGATTGATTTAAGTGATTAAAAATTAGAAGAAATGATGTTCAAGAATCTTTAGGTTCCATTATGAAGATCTAGACTTCATTTCATGGTATTAGCTACACATAGTCAGGCATTACAGTTATTGGCTTTCGGTCTTCTCTTCTAAGACTGATTAATTCAATAGGTACCACGTTGTTTCACAGTAATAGTTTCATTTAACTCTACAATAAAAGTTCGTACAGTATTATTTTACCTACATTTATTTATCGGCTATTCCAAGAATTCGGATAAACCCAAAATTATATATAAAAACTAGTTAAGATGAGTAGCTAGGCAAAACACCCAAAACAAAATCATCGTTTCAATGAATTCGTGTATAAAATAGCTCGTTCTGTTTTTGAAAAGAACTCACTTTCTGATCGGTTATGAACACATATCTAGGAATCTAAAGTGTAGAGGGGTGGCTCGGGGCGTGTTCGCAACAAAAGGCGACGTTTCATGAGAGTTACTTGTTCCGTGACAATTCCACATGCAGCCGCGATAATTTTCGCAGTCAAACGGCACGCAGCAGCAGTTGGTTTAATAGCATCGTCCGATAGTGACAAACGACCGACCCACAAAAGGACTAGAGAAATTAATAGGCGCTAGTTTGCTATTGTTCCCCATATTGTCTCAAGAAGCTTTGTGTCGTGGACAATGGACTTTCTCGGGGAATTAATTCGAAGTTTAAGAAAATCCATGACGTTAAAACATTACAAAAGTTGTTCGATACATGTCAATTCAAAAATATAGTGCAGAAAAATGGAGTAACGTACCACGGTTATAGTCTCGATTGAAATACAACGGAGAAAGACTCCTATAACCATGACAGTTAACGAATTTCTAGATTATGGTGATCTTTGCTACGTAATAAATAGGATTTTTCTTTTTATTAGCTTCAGGATTTCGCAAATTCATCCTTATTTTTTATTTGTATTTCCTATCTTTTAAACAAGCTTCTCATTTTAACTTCAACCTTTATGAAAACAATTTGCTAATAAAAATGTTTGCAAATATAACTTTTAATAGAGTGTTTTTTAAACAGGTTCAACATATCACTTTCACAACATCTCACTCTTTACATTACATCAAGATACTAGGAAATAATGAAAAACTTAACACTACATGAACCTAATTGATTCAGATGTGTATACCAAACTACCAAAGTAATTTTAGTAGCATGCAAATGCTTTTGATAGCCAGAATATGTTAGAAGTTTGTCAAATACGTCCATCATTACGAAGGATCTTCGTAAGTATTTGAAAAGATATTCCACAGGACGTAATAAAACTATTGAATTGTTATACAAGTAATTCAAAAATAGTTTATTAAAAAATTTATTTAAAATTATTTAAAAATGTAAAACTTTAAAGCATTCTACACAAAACTGAGATATGATATGGACAAAAAGTTATCTTCTTTAAATTCCCTTGTGCCTTTGATCAGTCCATTTGACGTGTTTTATTCGAATAACAGTTTGTATGTACATCTAATGCTTATTCCAGAATCATTTGTCCAATATTCACAATATTCACAAACAACAATATTCTGCTAACTCCGTTTAAGGCAAGTTTTTACTGTATTTTCTGACAACCCTAATAATTTTGCAGTTAATAATTTTCTAAATTTTCTAATATTCACATTCTTCTTTGTTGCAATTTTGTAAACTATCAAAGCGTTTACAATTGAAATTCTCAGGACAAGTTGAATGTCAAGTTCATATTCAAGAACTAATGGTTTCAGTTTTTCGTATGTCTGTTGGCTTCTAAAAACAGCACGAATATTTTTTGTACTTGGTACCATGATGGAAGCGTGTTTTGTGGATAAAATTCTCACGTCCCGCGTATCTCTCCATTTGAGTACGACAATCTCGTTATCATCCTCTTTGGATACCATCTTTCCTTTTTTCAGTTTGCAATGAAGAATAGCTTTTGACAGAAAAGTTTCTCTACAAGCTGTACATTGTATGCTAATACGGTTTCTTTAATACTGTTAGCTAACCTACCAGGGTAAATTTTCATCGCCTATGTATATCCATGGCTTGAGAATAATTTGAATAATTTGATCCCGTATTTGTGTGCTTTATTTGATATATATTGTTTGAAGGTGAGTCTCCCGCGTCATGGAATGTTTTCGTCAATGACAATGTGTTCTCTAAGCGTGAATATTTGTTCGTACTTTCTTTGCAGTTTGTCGAAAAGTGGAAGTATTTTTCCAGGTCGATCATCAAAAGCAATGGACATATTAACAACAAAACAAAAGTTACTCATTGTCAGTAGAAATTCAAATCTGTTTCGTGCCATAATGGTATACGGTAATTAAATACTGTAAATATAATTGAAAATTATACAATGAACTTTTCGACCAATGATTAACTATAGAGTTTGCTTTTACAAATCCCATCCACAATATCAACCCCAAAAATTATTTTATTTCTTCAGGATTGGTTGATGTCCACTTATGCATCCGTGAACATGGAATTAGCTTAGATTTATTTAAGGGTATATCTGTTTCTAATACAAGCAAGTTTATTATTTCGTCATCAACGAACAAAGAAAACACATCATACGGACTGATATCGTCAGATAGTTGCCTAATGAGGCAGCCTGTCTCGAGAAAAGAAAATGACTTTTACCGACCACTGAATTCATTCCATTCATTAAATTGAATCGCACTTTCCTCTGCATCATCAACGTTTCTCTCTTTCTCAATGACCAATTCTTGTAAAATTATGTCTAATTATATATAAATAATATCTTCGTTACATTCACTATCACTACGATTGCACTTATCAATATCCGAATCAGAATCTGATGATGTAATTCTATTTATATTTCTCTTTCTGGGAAGTCTCATCCCTTCCTCATCGCTACTATCCGAATTTGTGTAAGGTTCATAACAGGTTTCTTTTTCAGTGCTATATGACTCACTAAGAAATAACTCTTGCATTTTTCTTTTCAACATTAGAACAAATTAGCTCAGATATTTTAATAGTTATACCCCTCGTTACTCGGTAAAGATTCGAACTGTTCGTGCAGAGTGGTGAGATGACACGTGAGGTCCTCATGAATATAATGATGGAATCAAATAAATAGACATGAAGCCATGGAAACAAACAATGCGGGAGATTGAGTGATTGATTGCGGAAGAAAACTCGTACATATATTAATTATTTATGTTACTTTATATATTATTTATATGTTATTTATTGAAATATTTAAACTTCATAAATAATGTTTTATAACTCCAACTAAGTTTCATAACTTTATTTTTAAATTATTCATTTGCATAATATTTTACATGGAAGTAAATTATCAGTAAATCAATTTTCATGTTCAGCTTTTCAAGGTATTTCCAATTTTTAGTAAAAATATAAATTAGTCGACGCTTTATACGATGATATTCAACTAAGTGAACTAAATGAACTGCTTATTAATTATTAATTTTTTAAATTCTATTTTCTTTAATTTTCTTTTATTGAATTTTCTTTTCTTTTCTTTAATTGAATGACTGATCACTTTACAGTAACCTTTTTCATAATTTGTGTTAACGAAATACTTTTTTGCTACTAATAAGTAATGTAAAACAATTTCTTTTAATACAAATACACTAAGATTGTATCTTGCAATCAATATAATTTTATGATATTTAATTTATTTGCAAACAAAGATTATGGGCATCGCTGTAATTTTATATGTTTAGTTAAATATATTTCTAACTCAAAGTAAATAATGCACAAGCTACCCGAAACATGTACTAAACGCAACGAAATATAATTCGTAACATTTAATTTACACCAACGAGCAAGTTAAATCATGAAATCTACAATGGTAGCTGCAAGAAGTAGAATAGACCTCTGTCTAACGAGACAAGCAAAATGGAACAGTAGATGTTAAAGCAAGTAGAAAGGGAGGACTACTATACGAGGGTAGTAAAATAGAGGACATTCTGTTGTAGTAAGTAGAATAGTACTTTGTCTGGTAACTAAGAAGAAACACCTAACTGAGACACGCTGATATTTATGTAAATTTATTCACAACTGGTGGGTCAGAACATGATACTCCTGTATTTTTATTATCTGCAAAATTATTCATTTAAAAAAAGTTAGTACAACTATATAGATACCAATTCAAACTTACTATCGAGCAATTATCCAATTCAAAATTATTTCCTATCTCCGTTTTTTCTTTTCTAATATCTTTTCATTCTCTAATAATTGGGTACAAATTGTGTTTGAATTAGATATTGTTGTTAACTTGGAGAAAGATACACATCAAACTAAATCTGAACTAGAACGATGAATTCGTTTACAATACTCCTCTTTTAATTTAACAATAAAAACATATTTTGTTCCAACTTCATAAGAAAAAATTTTCTACATCGCGCGAAAAGTAAACTCCTATGCCTTTATTAAACTAATATTATTTCAATAAATTTGTATGTTTTCTTTTTCCCTAAAGCTGACTAAAAAGTTATATTAAAAGTTAAACTGTTTTATTCATTATTAACAACTTACTATTTTTTGCATTCTTTGTACCAGTAGTTTTATTACGATCATGCAACTTATATATTTATCTGTTTTCTTACATTTTTTATGCGAGTGTTATTAAACAAGGTAATGGCTGTTCAAATAAATATAAATTTGATTACATAAATTCAATCAATTTCGATATATTCTATTACCAATTTATTTTTTATCGCTTTTGATTCGTTTCGCAAAAATACAAAATTATTAAATCAGGTAATATGAGAAATAAAACACAAACGTCAGAATGCAGCAATATAGAATTCCAGTAACTATTTTATATTCCATTATGTTTAACTGTTTTTACTCTTCAATCTCCATAGACCCTCAATTTTATCTAACCAACGACATAAATAAATTAAAAATTTATAACACACCTTCATAAGCAATTCAATATCTAACTTAATTGTTAAATACATAAAACAGCTGACAGGTGTTTAGTTTAATATTTCCTTCAAGTTTCAACATTTTAATAATACTTAATTGTTTTATATGGTGTATTCTCTAACATTTTCTGAAACGATCAAACATTTTCCAAAATAAAATATTAGGAAAATATTATATATGCATAATCCTTTCAATATTTCACATGTCAATGAAACTCTGCATCAAAATTAATATAATATTCAATATAAAATAAAATAAAATTATACATAAATATACACTCACAAATACTTCATGAAAAAATTATGACAAAAATATGAAATACAAAAAAAGTGATAAGGAATTCATTTTTTATGTTTTGAAACGAGAAAACACATTACTATGACATTTCCTTTACGCTTTGTACACGTTATAACTTGTTAATAATTTTAATAATTGCTAATAATTTTAGTAAGCGTTTGTTTTTATAATTTTTTGTATAAATTTTCATCTTACGATTAATCATATAATACGTTAACAGAATTTGTGAGTTGTTTAACCCCTTGCCCCGTGATTTCTTTAGTAACCACGTATACTAAGGTTAATTCATTATCTTAAACTGTGTCGGATGCAACATATTGTAATATTCCATACAATTTTTATTCACTTGATCTCATAAATTGAAATTACAATTAAAAATGAAACTTTATTGCAGGTATTTTATTACAAGTTGTATTTCAACTAATACTGCATTACAAAATATACCTCATGATTATAAAACAAAGAGTTAATTCTCTGAGTAAGAGTTTGCGCGACTGTAAAAATATTGTACTTCTAGCCACAATTTGTGCAAATATAAAATCTTACATTAATTTAGTATTTCCCTGTCACATATTGCAACAAAAATACAATACGCACAACTAAGAAATTTATCAAACCTTTACCAAGCCCATGAAAAAATTCTCAAATCCTCCATAATGGATAGTAGTATTTTCAAATCATCATTACTACTCCCAATATCAGCATCGAATTCACGTGATGTGATATACGCTTGTCTGCGAGCAACATAAGCATAAATACACATTATTCTACTTACCCCAGCTTATCTTTTATCAAGCATGAACGCGAGTCGTAGTTAGCTGAAGAATTTAACTCATTGATGTGAGAATCTTACAGGAAGCTTACTCTGATAACAATTTTAGCCTCAGTAAGCAAAAATAACGATCTATTCCTCTAAATAAAAAATAATAAAAAGGAATATAAAATGAGATAAAACTAGTTTATATTGTCACAGATAAATGTATAGTTCGCACACATAAGGAGATCGTCGTCAAAGGGTTAAACAGCTCGAAGTTGTGAACAACATAGCGTAGCTTTAACAAATTCTTCAAAATCTAATGTATTTTTCACCTGATAACTCAATATCATAACAAAATTACAGTACAGAATTTTGTTCGAATACTAAAGCAAACTGGTACTGTAATCGCTTGAATTTCTAGGAAATAAACATTTAGAACCCCATAGAGTTCGTGCTCTTTACAATTTCCGTCGATAAACGTCATGTCAATGTAAAAATGTGTATTCACCAGCGGACAGCTTATGCACGCTATTCACAAATACTTCTAACGAATTTGCAAACTTTTTATAATCATACTACATAATCTGTTTTTGAACACTGCTCGTAATAAATTGAATTAAATATTTTATCCATGTCAGTTTAGTAAGGAATTAGTTCATTGGTTCTTCGTTTTACATTCACCAATTACTGTAAATCAAAAGTTTTAAATAAACTCTACTAAATATTCAACAACATAAAATTGTTCACAGAAACTTTAATAGAAAGATTATACATTATGAATAGGTAACGACCAATATTCGTACGGACGATTTCTAAAAGCACAGTGTGTAAATATAGTCAGTTCAAAAGGTTTCTGTACAGCGGAAAGAAGAAAATTTCTCCAATCTATAAACTCCAATTTTGCTAGAATTTCGTATGTACGTAGAGTATAATGGATTATACTTGAAGCAATTTTTTTATCCACGGAAAATCTCTTTGAAGGGGTGAAACTCGAAATCTAACTACGTCGGGCAATTCTTTTTGCATTAACCCTTTGCGGTCCTATGTCGAACGTGTCTCGTCACAGCGTTTCGTTCCAGCAGGTCCTATGTCGAGCGCACAGTGGGGTATTTGCCTCGAAAAACTGGACAAAGCTCTTTCCATATTCACTCAATCTTTAAACTGACATAATTTAGCTGAAATTAATTCAAATTGGATAAAACAAAGACGATTTTAAAATTAAAGATTTCTAGTTTTTGATGGTATGAAGGATTTTTATAGGAATGCCTGTTCAATTTGTTTTTTATTGTCCTTTCTTTGTTTTTTTTTTTCATTTTAATTGCGAATAATATTTTTATGTTTTTCATTTTCAGCTTTTTGTAAATTAACTTTATAAAGTTGATTGTAAAATAACTTTAACCCTTTGCATTCGAGGCCTTTTTCGCTCGAGCGAACCAGCAACTCGAGACGATTTCAGCTATATTAGGGAGTCATTTCACAGGTACTTTAAAATCATTTTATACTGAAACAAACGTATACAAATAATAAAATTTCACCAGTTTATTTATTTTTACATTGAATACAACAAAATCTGTTAAATATTATACTGAAATAATATTTATGTTTAAATAATGTTTAAACTTTTATTTTATGCATTCACCAATTCATAAATACGTTGCGTTAGTAAGCTCATGAATGTTTTCTAAAATAAACGGTACCAAGCGGATAAGTGATTAGCAAAATCTGTGCAGACCGGCTGGGACGAAATTGCGAATGCAGCGCGGACTGCAAAGGGTTAAGATAATAATGCACCAAAAACTAAATATTTTTTATAGAAAAAGTTTTTCTCTATCTAACACCATTACAAAGGTACAGAAGAAAACCGAAGAAGAAATAATACTATAAAAACTGATTTCGTCCCTTAAGAGCTGAATTGACAACTATTTTCTTTATATCTTGATAATGATGAAAGACAAAGTTAAATTTTTCTTACAAAAATATTCAATTTTTAGTGTTCTATGATCCTATTGTAAAAAATTGCCCATCAAAATTGTATTTAAAATATGAAAAAATGCTGAAATTTTCAGTAACTAATTTCACCCCTTCAAAAATATTTTCCGTCAATCAAACAATTTCGATCGTAATTTTCTATACGTGCTATATGATAATTTTCTGGATTGACTGTATATACATATGTGCTATTTATGAACAATTGAAATTTTTAGAAAAGTAGAACAATTCGGAAATAGCTTTCCTTGTTTTGTAGAATCATGCAGGCAACATTATGTTAAGGTGATTATTTGAAATACAATTCAGAATTTTTCAATCAAACGTTAACAAGTATTATCGAATTGTCGAACTATCGAACTAATATCAGAATATTCGAAAATAATCATGATAAAGCATAATAAGAAAACGAGTGAATAAATCAACTAAATTCTGTTAATTAATTATACTAAAGTGAATAACAATATTCCATTATTGCGTTTAATGTATGAGTTTGCCAACTTAGTTTTCTGTACAACATTTTATTATATCAAAATGAGTAATGAAAAGCGCGAACAATTTAATGAAACTATTTAATGAACTTTGAAACATGGCATTTCAGTTAAATGAACTTATTCAATGACTTCAATTTGTGTATTGCATAAGCTTTTAATATTTCTTATACATTATTCGAAAACACTTCAACTAAAACATATATTGAAATATAAAGAAGAGATGATCATCAAAAAGCATGTGAACCCATAATTAAAAAATAATTCGCTCTACAGTTCAGAATCCTAATGATCAAATCACTTTAGGGCATGTTCCTTTCCAATAAAACCAAACATTTCGTTTATTTGTTATACAAAATTATTAATATTAGAATTTTTACTGCATAAAATATCAAGCTAAATAATATTTCTTTATGCCTTGTATCTCTTATTCAATTTTTCTAACCTTAAAGCAAATATAAGGAATGTCTTAAGATTTTTAATAACTTGAAATGCATACATATTATTTATAACTAATGATATAAAGTAATATTTGACATATAGAATATTTTCGAAATCGTGAGACAGTCAGAATAGAAGTAATCCTTGTTGTAAAGTTAAATTGAAAAAGAATATAAACTAAAGTTTAGAAAATTTAAAAGGTTTATAAAACGATATTAATTATTTTTAGAATAAACTATTTCTATAAAGTGATTTCACAACTTACGATTTATATTTTATATAAATACTTTATATTTTCAACTTACCGTTTTAATTTAAAATCTCATTTTCCATTATACCATAATTTCAATGATACCTTGTGTAGGAATGTGTAACGTATATTATATAATACATATAATATCATTTTTCCAAATTATTCTCCGAATGAATACAATTTTAATTTCACCTATAATTTAATAAGTTCCATTTTTCTAAACGAAAGGACATTTTATGCTCCATCAATTCCAGATATAGCTAGTTCCAATAATTAAATAAAATGTAATAAAAGATCTGTATAGTTGAAGATATTGAAACTTCATTAAATCATGAAAATAAATTAAAAATAAGTATGTGTCTCCCTCTCAAATTGGATATCTTTTGCATAAAAATTGAAGAAACCTACCGTCATTAACCAAAGAAAATATTAAATTCTTATTCTTATAACTAAATTCATTTCTTAACAGATATCGCTTCAAACAATTTACTTATCCTTAAAAACGTTTTCTATTAAAAAACTAATTTTACGATTAACAAAAAATGAGCGCAATTAAATTTCTCACAAGTAAACACAAGTATATTTCTAAGCAAAAAGCTTATACCGCAACTTTCGATTCATTAGAGCAACAAGGCATTAATTTCAATTATCCACAAAATACTCATCTAAGCAATCATACCGATAAAGAGTTATTCAGATTCCTCTACATCAGTGTGAAAACAGATTTCCCTCCGATGAACATCTATCGAGTTGTAAAATCACAATTAAAAGGTATAAAACAGTCTGATCGTGGGCGTCGTTCGAACAATCAGAACACTGTTATGTTCCACTCTGTCGACATTGCATAAAATTTACTGAAAGCTCTCTAAAAAGGTGTCTGCGCGTGTGAGAGACGAATTTCATTTCCCGGATTTGCTAGTACATTTCAATATTCCCCGACGACCGGCTTCATCTCGAATTCGAGTCGAACTCGGGAAAATCTGAGAGGGCCGGGTTACCCGACACCGAGTTCACCGTGGCAGATCGTTGATTCCGGATCGACACACGAGACCATCACATATCTGTGTACGTATAAAAGTCAATTTATACTACTCGTTCAAACGAAGACCGATAACGGAACGGTTCAATTAAATCAAACGTTCTTCTGTGCAATTCGACGCATCTGTTTGTACGCGCGTCATTCGGTAAGTAAAGAGACAAAAGTTCTAGTTCTAATAATATCTAAAATAAGAAGAATAATACTTTCAGAGTGATAAGCTGTCGTCCTTTTCGTTTATTTAAAACAGTAATTTGTCAACTATTTCGATGTGCATCTATCACTCGCTTAAAAATGACAAGGCATGTCGAAAGATGCACCTTGGAAAGACAACGTTTTTCTGAAGGCATAAAATCGATGAAATTTACATTATAGTGTTTAAGTGATATAGTACAAGTTGCTGAATTGTAAATTTTTTACAAATGGGTCGATCGAATACTACGAACAGCTATTACCCATGCGTAACGTACGAAGTAAACGAAAGTGTTCACTTTAGCTCTGGAATCTCGCATTCATGAACTTTCTATAGACGACAAACGAGTTTCAGTGGAAAAAATCGCTATAAATTGTAATGCAACCATTAACACCATTTATTCCATTATTTATAACAAACTGAACTATCGTAAAACACGTGCAAAGTGAACTCCACTGCGGAAGAGAGAAAATTAATGTGCAAAACTAGCTCAGACAGCGAAACGAAGAATTCTTTGGTGTTTGCATAAAAGGAAACTAGTACAGTGGAAAGAAAAGTTTATAATTATAGCAGTGTACTATGTCAAAAAATAAGTAAATTATGGGATTCATTAAATTACAGTCATTTGTTCCTTTACTCATTGAATGTTCCACGTACACACAGTGTGCGTAAGATTCACAATTGCATCTTTTATTTGCCTATTTGTTGCTGGTCTTTGTCTGACAGATATTATAAATTGACCTTAATAGACTCGATAAGTTCTAGTGCTAGGCACGCTATACTCCTTCACGATGAGTGGTCTGCGTAAGTCATCAAATCTTCGCATTTTCCGACTCGAAGTTTCCCAACGACGTGCAGTTGAACAGGAACGAAGCCGTATTTTACACGAGAGAACGACGTCGAGAACGATAATCCAACTGCGTTGCAATCACCACGATAAATTTTTCAACGTTCTTGACGTTACCTCTCGATGTGACAAATTCGCAAGCGGTCGTGAATAGTGATGGGCAAACTTTGGATTAATCGAACCTAAAGGCTAAGTTGCTTTGAAATATTGCTTGGAGATGAATTTAAAAATATGGAAGGATTTCGCAATAAGATTAAGATTTTTAAAAGTGTAAAGATTCGAGTTTTTTGTGTTAACGATTGTACACTGAGTGACTGAAATAACTTGATCGCTTCAATTATTTCCGTTAATTAAACTAATTAAGGTTACTTTTTGTAATACCTAAATTTATAGAAATTTTTATTTGCAGATAATTTTCTTTAAAAGTTTCCAAGACCACCTTCAACTTCTTAAATATAACTTTTTAATTTTTGTTTCTTATTATTATTTAGTTAGCGGATAAAGATACCAATTTATCGATTATCCCAACATATCTTTGTATTAGAATTAAACGAAAGAGAAATCGAATTTGAAGGAAAAATATTTACTTAGATACTTAGCTAGTTGTATATGTTAAAAATCATATTTGATATAATTTGACAATATCTTATGCATTCGAGTGATACAACCATCCAACTCGAAAGTAAACTAAAAAAGAATCATTTAAATATAAATATTGATTCTTGATTTCATTTGTTAAAATCATGGTTTGTTTATTGACAGCATATACTTATTTTTTAACAATCGAAATTCTTAACACAGATGCATAATAACGAAAACAATTTCACAAACAATAAAATACTATAATAAAAGCAGCCTGGTCATAATGCATTTATCTTGCTGAATCAAAAGCCGTTTGATAAAAGTGCAATTCCATTTCTCCACACTCATGACAAGTTCAGAAACTGTTCAGAGCAATTTTTCAAACAAAGCACTTCTACAATTACTTAATAGCTCCAAGCAATTCAAATAAAGCTTTCCAACACTTTGTACCATTAGGAGGTTGGACTTTGTAGCCCATCACTAGAATGAAGTACACTGTCCACGTCGGAGAAACTTTACTTCAACATGTTTGCATGTATCAACATCTCTCATTTTTAATGTGTTTATACTGGAACTTCCGTCACTTGAGCATCGAAATTAACGAGTTAAAGATTTACTCGGTTAGTTTTGAATGCAAGGAACGTGTTGTAAATGCGAAGTTAGTATAAGTAAGCGATTATCTGTAAAACCTCGAAATAGAAGCAATTAATTATCACCATTTTGTGACTCTATCATGAAAACGACGTTGCACTTCTGGAACTGCGTAATTTGCTCTTTTCTTGTACAAAAAGGGACAGAACATAGAATTTTAATTACTCTTGAATGTAATGGTTTAGTAGAATCTTAATAGACAAATCGGCTTCCCCATTTACCATTATTGGAATGTATAATTCTTAATAAGTATTCGAATATTATTTTTTTTGCGTATGTAGAAGTAACTAACGATTTACGTACAAATTAATGTCTTCTTCAAACTTTATTTATTTACATGCTAAGGCGGACAACTCTAATTTTATATTTTTAACAATAACAACTTATTAATAATATAATTTTTCAAATATTTTGGAAACCCATAATACACAACGTTTTTCCTAGGTACCTATAACTTTTTTTATCTATAATATTTATTATTTCCACAACTCATAAAGAACGCATATTTTTCAATCCGTTTTACTTCTTGTACATCTAATTTCACTAACATTTTACACAAACAATCAGAGCGTTTTGACATAGTTTGTAATTGGCACAGCAAGCACGTAAAGTTACGTGATCAGCTTGAATATTGATGAACATAAATATGCAAAGCCGATTGAACGTTGTACGTAGTATGGGAAAGCGATGAAATCCATGATACAGTTTTTCAAGCGAAACAAATAAAACTTCGATTTCTATAACACTTGTTTACATATCGAATACGTGACAATTATTAGCGGTCGATCTGTTGCAGGTAAAATTTTTTTAACAATCGCCACTAGTTTCGTGCAAAGGACATTGTACCAATGTTTAATAGAAATCTTAAGAAAAGTCGATTAATCGACAAACCGACTAATTATAATATATTACTTTCAATTAACATTTTGTACCAATGTTCATCCCCCAGAATCAATAACTGCGCATCGTTTATTATACGAACCTAATAAATAAGAATGTATGATAACTACCAGCACATCACCATGAAATTACGTTAACCGTTAATGACAATGAAATTTGTTGCAAGTGTAATAATGTTCGTTCCTAAGACCACGTGTTGTAGCGAGAATGTAATAAAAAGTATGTATAACAAGAACGTTTCGTTTTACTGTTTCAATACCATAAATCATGTCATTGTAGCGACGTTCTTGGAAGCCCTCGACAGGTCGTTAGTGTGAACGCATAACTCTTACCTAAGCGCCAACGTAGTAAAGCATTGTTAAGTAGCGCTGTAAAAATATTGTACTACTTTATACCGGAGGACTAAGTTGACATGGGCACGCACAGAGAACTCTGCACATAACATGTACATAACGTATACTTAACACGTATTTCCGTACTTAACACATTAACCTACCAGGCCATTTTTTGTGCAACTTTCTGTTCAAGCTAGGTACGCTGAAAATGGTACACGTTTTAGAGTCCGTTCGCGGAATTCAAAAGCGAATATTCAAAATGATATTACAAAATATTATTACGAACTTCAGCGTTAAAAAATAGAAAATCAACAAGCATAGTATTATAAAATAAAGAAAAACACAATTGTATATTTGATTCATTATTTGATTGAAATAGTTTGGATAACTTTCATAAAGTGTCATTTATCACATTGTTTGATTTTGTACACTTTAAAAATAAGAATATCATATATAGCAGTAAATATTTCAATACAATAATTACAAAATAAATACACAACAAAACTGTGTTGAAATGCATATGGTGTAGAAATCAAAAGCTCATTATCACGTTTAAAGTTTAAAAACTTGCAGAAAACAAGATTAATATTAGCGAAGTAATAATTTGTTTTATTGTTTCAATCCTGTTAATAAAAATGATCGTTCAACTTCTACTAAACATAACAGGGAATTTACTATTATTAATGAAATAATTAAAAATTAGAAAGATTTTCACTATGGATAGAAAAAATTGTCGATTAATTTTAAAAAAATTAGGATGAAATCACTTTTCTGCAATGGTAATAACTAAAACAATGTATAACTGACATATACAGGGTGTTCGCGTTAATTGTAAATAAACATTGAAGCAGTCAATAAAAATCACATTGAACATGCGTAGCTCGATCGATACAACACAGTAGTAAGCATAATATTCAGCATTTTTCAATTTATTTCCTTCATTCTTAACCTTGCATGACCTTGAAGGTCATAGTGTGTGACATTTTTGAATTTGTCTTGACAACTGCTTTCACGTTGAGTAAAAAAATATATATCACCCAATTTACAAAATTGAGTCACCTTCCTTTCTCGAAAAATATTGCGCATATAAAAAATCGGTATCATGCATCTTACTGTGCATACAAAAATATTAAAACTTTTCTCTGTTTTGTTGACGAATACGCTGACGTGTTTGACATGCTGGTCCGTATTAAGTGTCTTCATTCTCTGGTTTCATGTGGCTTTCCAGACAAAATTTTGTTCTGAATGAACGTTTGTTAGTGGCTGATTACATGCGAAGTGTCAGTTTCAAGTTCTTTCCTCCCAGTCTTTCAGTTTTTCAATTCTTCCACAAACTAACCATTATAGTATAATCACCCGCAGCACCCCTCATAGTACACTCACACAAGCACGCGTTTTCATTGACTCTTTTCGCTATTTGTATACATACATACATGAGTGACCCTTCGTTTACGTTCCACTCGTAGTTTTAATTCACAATCAATGACTATAATCTAGTTTATAGTCTCTTTGTTACAGTTTATTTACGCTTAGAATCATGCCTCAAACAATGAAAAAAAATCTCAGAATGATTCCTGCTAAGACTATTGTTTGTGGTATGCCTCTATGGTAGAATATGTTATTTTTTATCATTATATCGACTATAAGTACTGATTGTTTCGCAATAGTTTTCTATGAGCTTAGCTAAAAATTTCATGTTAGTGTAAAGTATCAAGCAATTAAACAAGTTTCAAAGACAGCTTCTTTTTTCGCACGTTATCAACTAATTGAATTCCTATAGTGCATAATCAAAAGTAGATTTTAATAAAAGTACATTAAATAGTCATCATACACTGATATCAATAATATTATGAAATTTTTGAACGAAATATTTTTATGAAATCCTGATTACAGCAGAAATATTTCAGATGATAAAATTAAATGAAATACTATTATTTTTACATTATCTCTAGGTTTCACTGGTTTTTAGATAGAGTAACCATTAAGATGAACGCTTCAAAATGGGCAAAATATCTATCCAACCATATCAGTCTATTACTGCGTCTCCCTTCAAGCTACCATATTTCGGGCTAAAAATAATTAACATCGTTAGCGTTTAATCATTTCGCTTTCCGAATCTAAGGAGCTTTACCCACTATGGAACTTCTATTTTGAGTGATTTTTAGCTATAGAATCACAGTCAATATCCATCCAACGAAACAAACCTATTCTAGACATGAACAGAATCTGATAATCTAATATTTTTCTTCTGAAAATTATTAATAGCTATAAGCAGTGTCAAGTTGAATGATATACGCTATTGGAATTTTCTTTTTTCTTATTTTTGCAAATAAATGTGCTTACTTAGAGAAGTTATGCAAATTTAAATATGATTCAACTTTTATTTCTTTTATTTTGTTTCAACTTTTATTCCATCTGTATAAAAGTTCCTATCGCTTGTAAATTGATAGCATTAAAATGCATCTGCTTCCCAATTTGAATGTTCACAAATCAATTATTTAAAAAGTATCGAAATTTAATTGAAAATGTGATGAAGATTGATTAATTATAAATACGATAAAACATAAATATGCATCCTCTTTGAAAACACGATGGAAACTTTTACACAAATCTAATAAACACTTACAGAAATTTTCTAAAAGAGAATCTGTGATTTCCGTAAACTCTCGTATCCAGTGTCTACATGCGTAAATATTATCATAATTGTTTCAAGTACTTTAACAAAACAAACCGTAAGTACAATTTAAAATATTAAAATGGACGGTATACTCAACATTGGCTGAAAGATAAATTTTCTTAAGTTCACATAATATTTTACGCTTTACCTTTCCCCATTGAAAGAATTGACTCATCAGTTTGCCTCATCGTAACAGACAATGCAACAAATAAAAACAAGTTACGGCCATTCTAGATACGTTATAACCGATATTAATTCCAGAATACTACAACAAACTACCGTGTCTCTTTGAAACTGCAAATGTCCCTTTAAATATAATATTATAAAGCATAAAACAATCTGTATGCTACAGGTAAAATTAGGAGAAAGGATAAACCTAAAATTACTCGTGTAAACTTATCTAATATTAACCATGATCCGATGGTTAAAGGGTTTACGAATTCAGATAGTTGTAAAAATAAAAAGAAATGTTGGAAAAACGAAATCTTTAATCAAAAATGGTTTAAAAAGATAAAAAAGATCAATTTCGGAACAAACAGCAGTAACTGTGATAATATTGTTCCTATTTATTTGAATAAGGCAAATGATAGAGACAAACTACACAACTGGCAAACAGCTCTTCATTGACTACCTAACGTAAACCTACCTCGAACCTTAATTACCCAGGTGACATTAATAAAATGCCTTTTACTCGATTGAAAATCGAAATTCATGTTTTTTTAATTGAATTTCGTACTTTACCCAAGCAATGTTTGATAATACTAAGTTTATCCGGTTAATTCTAACTTTACCCGCAACATATAGGGTAAGATTGCTGAAGTCGTACCAGTGCTTAACAAGGGAAATTTGCGAACCCGGAAATTCAAAAAAATATGAAACTTGGTGTACAGGTAGAGTAAATCATCCATAATACATACCTATTTTTTGTTCATGCCCAATGTCACTTTCAAGGGGTGATTTCATCCCTTAAAGCGAATGGAAAACTATCTTTCTTTTTTAATATCTCTCACCGTTCTCGAGATATTCCAGGACAAAGATAATTTTACATTTTATTAATTTTACATTTCATTTTCTGCCGTAAATCTGCCTCGTTATAAATCCGCTGATCAAATAAGTTTATTTCAATTTTCTTGCAATTTTCTACCTATATTTAATAGCTAATTTTGCACATTAATTATTTTTAAAATTGTGTTACTCCTTAAATATAAATTCAGAAGAATTTACATAATCGTTTGGTTGAAACGGAATCGAATTAATTTTATTCAATGTTAAGTTACATTACTTTTAAATGTAACTTGTGTCGTGTTTTAAGTCGTAACGGTATGAGGTTTCTAAATCGTACCGGTACTGTTCCGTCCTACGGAACAGCTGCGGGAAGTTTTTCATCAGCATTTATAACACGAGCGTGCCGGTAATGCTACTTTTGAGGATTAGGAAGTTTGGCATGAATTTGATAATGATTTTTGCGCTCCTACACTTGTGATTAAAGACTCTTTAGGCACTCCTCCGTTGGACATCAATAATCAAGAAGAGCTTTCTGCAGTGGTTAAACAAGAAACTAAAAAAATCCGTGAGGAAGAAACGGACACGCCTACAAACCAAATAAAACAGCAATTAAATACCTTAGCTCCTATTCCTATAATAAATCACAGCAAAGTATTCCGTCTACCTCATCAGTTGAAATAACGTCAACGCAGAATAAAGAAAATATAAAAAATGCGGCAAATAAAAGAAACGTAGCAATAAAAAGGAAGAATAAAAAAGAATTGGCATTAAACATTAAAAAGAAGAAAAGTGATTGGTTTTGTTTTATTTGCGGAGAAGATCGGGAGGAAAGCATGATTAAATGCTTGAAATGCAAATCATGGGTTTACGATTTATGCGCAGGAGTTGACAAAAGAATAAAAAAATTTGTATGCAATGTTTGTACTAACTGAATACTTATGTGTTATACAAACAGATAAATAAAAAGTACGTTTTAAACATTATTGTTGCTGTATTGAATTCTTAGGTACGACTTAGGCTATGGGTGATACGACTTAGGAAACTGATTACTTGTGCGTGCCAATGTAGGTTTTTAAAGATATAGCTTATTTTAAATGAAAACATATAGATTTTCCAATTTCGTTACAATAAATAACAACAATATTAACACAAGCTTTAAATAACATATTTAATTTCTATTTATTCGATAAATCCTAAGTTTTATGCGGATTTTTCCTTAAGGGGTACGACTTAAGCAACCTTACCCTGTTTAAAACTGAGTGCAAAAAGTATGCGTACACTAGTATAACTTTGATTTCCATTGTTTATATGTATGTAGCACAAATATGCATTAATCAACAAAACCACATTGCTATATGTAAAAATACGTTATATATAGAAAAAACTAACAACAACTACTTATTTTTCATAAACTATTATTTAAAAGTTAAATGTTTGGTTGGATACTTCTTTTGTCCAACAATATATTTTAAGTAATCTTGCACGTTCAAACTCGCTTATTATTAGTAATTAACGCCAATAAAAATTGTCCAGATAGAGTATTTCATGATTTTTCTATAGTATTTATTTTGTTTACTTATAAATTATACAGTCCATTTCATTTTACAAGAATGATCTTACTGTTGTCAAATGATTGCCATTTTGTTAATAAGGTATCCTGAATTTTTAAAAAACGAAGGACCAATTTTCTCGGAATTTTTCTTCTAACGGAGCAACATATGTATATGTAGAAACGAGTAACAAAATGATAAGAGTTCCGATTTCTATCACGAAGCATTCTACGGAACGTTTCATTAATAATCGTATCGTCATTCCGTGCAATCAGATCGTAAACTTAAATATTACAAATACACATATTTAATCGAATCGCAAAAACGTTAAAAGACAAAAAATCCAACAGTGTATCGACTATTTTGTTACTCGAGCGAACCTCACTGAGTTTTGACGATTCTCAACCACGAAGTTCATTCGAATTCAACGAACGAACCCAGGGGCTGGCAACACGATAACGCCACGCCTCGCCGACAAAATGGATTTACGGCCAAAATATTTTTTCTATCGCCGATAAAAATTTGTCGTGATAAAAATTTATAACAGCCATCGATGGTTACGATGTTTACGTCAGCGGAAGGAAAATTGTAGCACAATTTATTCGATCGCAAACCGCACGTACACCAGAAATGGGAGGTGATACGAGACTTAACGATTACGATTCGATCCTTTAGTACTTGTTCAAAGGCGTTGAAATAAGGTCGAAAAGGTGAACACACGTTCGATAACTACGTTTCTTACGATGTACGATACATTTCACAACGAGATAAAACGGTGGAATTATCGTGAGATGAAAAAGCCTCGACATTCTGCGTCAGTTATTGACAATATCGGTTCGATATACAGAGGTGTTTGGCAACAGGTGGTGAACAATTTTAAGGTGTAATACTGGTAAGCAAAATAAAACGAAAATGAAGAATAAAAGAATTATATTTAACCCCTTGATATACAATGACGTCTGGAAGACCTCAAGATGTTTTGAAATGTTTCATACTTTATAGAACTACTAATTTATTATTTTGTAATGTTATTTAATTATTGCCCATTAACATTGTATATCAACCCGATTAAATGTTATATAGCAATGCAAATTTCAAAATGAAATATTCTGTTTTTAAGCTTGCACATAACTGATCAATTGAGCCAGATTAAATAGTATTTTTCGGATGCATCAAATTCCGTTTTATTTGTATGTCAAGGGGTTAAGGTTCCATTTTTTAGAAGAGGAATATTCCAACTATTAGTCGCTAATGCTGACGAAAATTTTTGAGAAAGTAGTTCTAGAAAACATATTTCATGCATATATTTTTTAAGCGCATTTTCCTTAATGCTTGACAAATCATTCGGTCTAAAAAGAGATTCGTTTAAGCAAAACTTAGAAATTCTTTAATTAGAAATTTATTCGTACAAATCGTTTTTTAAAATATTCATATGTTTAAAAAGTATATTAAAAAACTTTCTAAAGACTTACTGAATCATTTTTGTGTAATTTTGTTTATATAAACACTAAACCATGCTTTTACCTCTTAATAAAATATTGGAATCATTATAGTAGAATTATTAACTTATAGGGAAAAGAACCTCTAGAAATATGCCACCAAAATATTTTGAATAATACGAATTAAATCTTAATCTATTGTTTATAAATAATATCATCATAAATCAGTGATGATGAAATTCCATAGATAAGAAATAACAAGAGAGGTTTCCCAGATGTTTGGTTAGTTTTGAAAAATCTTATATTATTCCCTTTATCCCCTTTATGCCCTAATAACTAAAACGGGTGTCATTCAGTCAGAAACTTTGTTATTCATTAAGACGTTGCCGCACATTTTTAAATTGACGATCGCCCTTAGAAATACATTTTTTTTCGATTGATTATGGCTGCCAGATGAAATCGAGTATAAGTTGTATGTTTGGAAGTGAAAATTATCACATTTGGCCACAGTTTTTCCCAAAAAACTTTCGACGGCTATAACCGTCATTTGCTCATCATGTCATTTTTTTCTCTTCCCGAAGTAAATGACGGCTATGACCGTCGTGACAATTGTACGGCATTTGCTTTACTAATTCGAAATGATTCCTATGAATAAAAGTGAGTTAATAGATGTAAACTTAACACAAGAAAATCAGTTTGAAACAAAATTATCGTTTGTAATTTATTTTGCATATAAAATAGTATAATAATAACCGTATAAAAAGACAATTAATATGCTGTCTGGCATGCTATAACTTTTTTTCTAGATGTGTTACTCAATAATTAACAAATGTATGTTTTAGTACACTTCGTACTAACACTGTTACTTGTTTTATTGATTAAAATGTGTAGGATGGCTCTAGCCGTCATTTGTCTACATATCGCCAAAGATCGGACGGCTGTAGACGTCATTTGCGACAACGTGTTAAAAGAATGGCATCAAAATTCACCATAAGCGACCATTACCCGAAAGTGATTATAAATGACACTTCTTCATAAATTTTGTTTACATATACTTTGAGTCTTTCTAGACTTGTGTAAGTAATATGAATAAAGTAGAAACAAAATTCATGTCCCGATCACGAGAAAGGGTATTAAATATTTGTATATCTGCTCCTGCCAAAGCTTAAGTAGCATTTGGGTATGGAATACTCATGAGTTATATGTGCATATACGTATATTGTATATAAGTATACCACCATATTATATAGGTACTTTATACAAAAACAAATACACATGCTAATTTATTTATAATTTTTCTATCTAGTATACCAAAACTTACAGTAAAGTATTATAACTTTTCAAATTTTAATACTCACAATCATAATTCGAACATGAATTTTGTTTTTGTTTCAGTTATACCATTTACATATATCCGAAAAGACCCAGATTATAAACAAAATTTATGAAGAAATGTCATTTGTAGCCACTCTCAGAACCGCTATGGGGACTTTAACGCCATTTTTTTAACGAATATCAAATTTTCGGAGCGAATGGTGATACTTGTTTCAGTTATTAGGGAATGGAGTACTATAACTTGCAATAAAAATA
Organism: Tetrapedia diversipes; assembly: GCA_033822845.1. Lineage (NCBI taxonomy): Eukaryota > Metazoa > Arthropoda > Insecta > Hymenoptera > Apidae > Tetrapedia > Tetrapedia diversipes. The sequence goes on along the minus strand of JAOPTO010000931.1, from coordinate 571,869 downwards.
TTTTCGAAATTAACTGCGCATCTGGGAAACCTCCCTTGTGAGTCATCAAATGTGTATTCCGTTGATTGATGAACCTACAAAAGCTTTTCAAACAAAATATCAACCTTTTTATCATCGTTAAGCCAATATTTTACTGTCTTGTGAGTTTTCTAAAAATTGCGTTTTATAACTATTCTCATGAACTTTAGGATTCGTAAAAAGTAAATATGTTTCCACGACCCAGAAATACCTTTGCTCGTCGTGTACTACAACGATTTTGACCCTCTTGCAGGAAACAACCCTTTTTATCAGGTTTTAAGAAATTCCGTCGCCCTAGATTTGAGCACATTCAGGACAGCGTGGTTTTATTACATCTCGTATCTTTACTTTCATTTTCCTCTTGCAACTGTATTGACAAACGTTGTACACACACGTGTAAGAACTGAAATTAAAAACCTGAAACAATTCAAAACTGTATGAAAGGTGGTGATAGATAAAGTAATTGATTCAGATGTTTTAAATGTCACTGCAACGGGATACTTTGATTTGCGATACTTCGTTACATCATGCCAAATCGATCACTTTATCCCGATTTCGTTCAAAATGAGCCACAACGTAGTTCATATAAAATTAAGACCTAAAATCAGTAATCATTTTATTGGTTTCAAATTTATTTAAAAAATACAGAAGTTTAAGTTTTGCCAGTTTTGCAAATAATAATTTTCGTGAAAATTAGTCATAGTTATGAATCTTATTTCAACAACTGTTTGTTCCATTTATAATTCATATAGACTAATGCTCCTATCTATTTACAAATTTTTCGGGATAATTTTCAAACCATTAGTCCTTTTGTAGTTCTAGGAACATTACGAATAAATTTGTTAAAAATGAATGGCATGATACCCCTATTGTTTCTCCACAGCACTAACAATATCTGGAGTGAAGCAATTCATACTAGCCATTCTCTCAGTTTTGATTTCCTTTACAGGTCCATTCATTCTTTATGTGCGATATCAGCTTTTAGACGACATTTAATCGAGTAATACGTCCTATGCGAGAATCGTTTTTAAAACCATGACTGACTTGCAACATTCATAAAATCTTTATCATGAAAACTTTTGTCCGTTTGCTGTTTTACAAATATATGTTCAATAATTACTACTACGTTTGTTTTGTATAAATAAAATGCAAAATATAAAATATTGTTTTACTTGTTTGTTATATTATATTGTTTATATCATTGTATAATTTTGATTCTGAATGCTACGCTTTTATCATTTAACGTATTCAATTTCTATTATTTCTATTATATTGAACTTTTTATTCACCTTAAATGTACATAAATATCATTAATTTCATTATCGAAAAGGTTGGCACTGTTTTGAATCAGATTTCTGTTATTAAAAATTCTTAAAATTTCCTTCCCTGTCTGGATTCATCTCAGTATGGGATTTCATAGAAATTATAAACTACTAATAATACAATTATAGATTGAAAGGTATCCTTGCTGTTTATATACCTCAGTACACAACAAGCAACACAATCTGCACCAGTTATTAGTTCATCACTGAACACTTTCAGTTCTATTCAAGATTCAATCGAAATAGTCTTGCAGTACGCGTTCATTTCTACTATTATCGTTTCACTTCCAAGTCAAACATCTTTGTAATGAAATTCAATAAATTATACGTATGTTATTTTCAGTCTTCCAAGCCTGAATAAACGTATCTATCTTGTTAGTTGAATAAATATACGCAATTATTCAATCATACAGATTGATATCCTAGCTAAAGTATATACGGAGATAGAATACACACTATCCTATACAATAATGCAATATACGATAATTTCAATTTTGTTAATCATAACATATTGTCATACAATTTGTCTCTAATAATTAATGAAATCCTATTTAACTTTATTGCAATTTTCTTTTCCTTGTTAAAATAGATTTTTATCATTAATCAAAAAAATGAGAAAAATAAGTCATCTGATTCTAAAATATTTTATGATTTCTTAATATTAATAATTAATTATAAAATAATATTATTAGCAATAAAATAATTTCTATATAATTAAAGTATTCTTACGTTTTTTCTATTTTTCTTCCTTTCGCTATAGTAATTTAGTGAACACTTTATTTAATAATTTTAAAAATCGAATGAGAAAAACTTGCAGTACTTCAGCTTTTAGTAAATCAATATTTTCATTCTGCTTTAATTTTAGATTTAGCTTTTTTAAAAAACTATTCTATGGTTAATGTATCTATTACACCCCCCCATGCAAACTGATTTTTTTAAATAAAGAATAAAACCATCTTTTTCACATTGAAATTTAATTTTTCCTCATCTTATTAAAATGTCTCACTGTAATTGGAAAAAACTTTCCGCTTCATTTAGCATCTGTTACAAGTTCAATAGACTTAGGACATGAAACGTTTTTTCTTTTTAGTTTTCTACATTAAATTTTTGAGGACAGAATTTACGAATCTCACATTTAAGCGACTGTGACGGTAAGAAATCTGACGAATCGCTTAAGCCATTTCAGTCACTGCAGCTTTTAAATTAGTGCTTGCATTAGTTATATTTGAATCAAAGTTCAACGGATTCAACGAACTTAACACTAGATTGCCGGATGTTGGGTATATCCCTACTTTGTCTGGAACGAGTCAATTTGACTCAAACATGAAAATTGAAGTTTTGAAAAAAAATAAAACTTTATTTTAAATGCTCTGATTCACACAGCTAATCATTCCCTATAAAATAGTACTAGGCCACACATAAAAAAATCATTCTTTTAGGTGATTTTTCAATTTCAATACTGGGAATCGATACTTCCTATTGCTGCATGTCCATTATCTGCATCTACATGTTTTTTAAAGACACATTTTATATTTTTTGTACAAAATGATAAAGAATAGTGGGATAAATTCAAGGACCTCGTATGTTGTGTCACTTTATTGAAAAATATTACGGTGAAATGAAAATTAACATTTCATTGATGAAATAATACAATGAATAATGCAAAATAATGTATTAATGTCTTTGCAAGTGCTCGAATACATTACTCTGAATGTTAACACATTTTTAATACGCCTTTTAATGTCTTCTTACACGTTCATAAGTAATACTTTCAAATGCATCAGATATTCTCTCTTTTATATCTTCAACAGTTACATTATCAGCCAAAAGTTGGAATCAGTCTAAAATTTCAAGGAATGCGTATATTTGAAAAAAGAAGAATTTATAAAATTTTTCGATAAAAAATCTACTGAATTAAAGGAAACTACTATTAACATTGAGAATATTAATTTGATACTAAATAAAAATTATCGACAGATTTAATATGGCTGCAACTCTGAAAGTGATTCTAAACTTTTGGCCGGGAGTATACAAGCACCAATAGTACTGAAATTCACAACACATATTGGAATTAAAATATCTCCTAAATTAATGATTTTTTATCATACGTCACCTTGTATCTTTTTGTAGAAAGTGACCAACTCCATCGATTAATGTCTTCAAAAGTATATGATTCCATATAAAAAAAAAATATTGACCTTCATATATCTTTCATGCGTCCATCTTTTAAATAAGTAGTTATTTACATCAAATCGCTTCCCCAGGTAGAAAAAGTTGCATTTGAAACATTTTTCGAATAATGAACAATATGAGAAATAACTATATGCATAAATTTAAAATGGGTCACGGTGTATGTAAGGAATATATAATAAGGGCTGTAAAAAGTTGAAGCAATATATAAATATTGTAATTGTAGTAAATATTATATTTATACTTTTCTTAATTGTCAGGAAGATTCGATATAAATTTAAAGCAAAGCAGAAACATAAAGAAGACAGTATGCACTACTAACATTAAACGAAAGAAATTAACATGTTCAGGATGGCAGGGAAATTCACGAAACGTTCGCTACTGTTAACATTAAATGTTGACAAATTTTGTTACGATCGAATTCTATCGAAGCATTTTATCATTACTGTTGATAATAAACTGAGTCTACATTATGTAACAAAATATTGTGGTATAACAAATTTGTTTATAGCTTTGTTATACATATTTTTGTATTCTTTCATCTATTTGTAAATGAGTTTTATAATTTTTATGTACAATACGTTTAGTTATACAGTGTAAACGCAATTTTACATTGACGTGGATTGACTGACAATGTTATACAACAATGCTTTTTAACTTCCTCTATCAACGCTACATACAACGTTTCTCAACCTTTTTGCTGCGTGACCTAACATATCTGTTTGTATTGCGGCTCAAATGTTTACAATATAATCATTTTTTTTAATTTCACAAACAGTTAAATCATTATATATTGTATAAATAAATAAAATTATGCATATCTGACATTAACTTCTACGTACATATGAAAAGTAATATTTAGTATATTTAAACTTCAATTTGTAACAAATATTTTACCTTCATTTTCTATTACTGACATTTAATAAACGATTATAAATAAGGCAAGCTGTTTCAAAATTATAAAAATCGCTAAAATAATTTAAATTGTATTTATCAAATACTATTACATAAATTATGAAGAAAATTATACTAAATAATATTCAGTGGCAATGATAGTACATTACACTGACTACATGCAGTATCTCACATATTTGTTCATGTGTAATCAAATTTTAAGAATCATATTGTGATTTTTTGTGTTTCGAAACTTTAAATCACCTGGTACCAGTCTCTTGATCTTAAACTTATTTAATACTTGTGCGATATATTGAAGAAATTATTTGTAATTTATAGTACTGGTAATAGAAGTCTTGCCAAAGTCTTGTAGATAAATATTCAAATAAAATGAGTAAATGTTGGAAAAATTTATTGTGAAACGATAGTGTTATACTAACGGGAGTAGGAGGCATACCGAATTTGCATAATTTTAGAGTAGTCAAAAATATTCGACGCGCATTTTTTTTATATCTGCCATCGTCCAATTTGAAAAGGTAAAAACTGACCCTAGAGCAAAATGGTAGTAAAACATATTTAGTTGAATATCTCGCAAACTATTAGAAATAAAACAATGATGTGAATCGATGAATTTTGTATTTTTTTATAACGAATTTGACTAACATTTGTTTAAACAATATACTAAAATAAACGGCTTTTTCAGTTAATCTTTCAAGTCAAATGTTTATGCATTTTCTTCTATAATTGTATATAGAATGCATACACTTAACTCTTTTGCCTACACGCTATCTGCTGATCGTGCGAGCCATAGTAAACAAGAAATTCGAGAAATTACTCCAACTGCTGGTTCAAATAATAATACGCGGCATTTTATGCATCAATTCTGCACCACGAGTGAAACTCGTGGTTTTCGCTTATAGCACAAATCCCTTTCCATGAGTTTCGCTCGTGGTTATAAACCAAGGGGTTAAGTACAAAATAAGAATAAATTGAAATTTTTGGAATAAAAAAAAACAAAATTTTGAACCGAAAAATATATTTGAATGAATAAAATCAGAAACATTATGTCCTTTTATGATATATTAAGATACTTTACCTTAACTTTTAACAAGTAAAATTTGTAAAAAACACTTAATCAGGTATACTTGAGTAATATAACATTCAAACCAGCAGTGAAAGTGACATAGTATATTTTTTCCTCTTGTTATTACAAAAATCAAAATTTCAATTTATCCGTATTTTGTATTTAAGTGTATGCGTTTTATATATAATTATAAAAGAAAATGCATAAACATTTAACTAGAGAAATTGACTAAAAAAGCAGTTTTTTTTATTATATTGTTTAAACAAATGGATTTTTTGCAAATCCATTCGCACAGTAAAATTGGTCATGAAAAATACAAAATTCTTCGATTCATACCGTTAACCTACTTCTAATAGTTTGCGGGATATTCGACTAAATATGTTTTACTACCCCTACTTTGGGGGCAATTTTTACACCCTCAACGTGGACGATGACAAATATAAAAAAAAATACGTGTCGAATACTCTTGGCTATTTTACAATCGTGCAAAATTTCATCAGAATCAGCGATTAGCACTTTGTACACTCCCTTGAAAGATGGATCGAGATAGTTCCAAAAGAGTAAGGTGACTATATCAACTGTTAAGTAATAAATAATCTGACTCGCATAATTGTTCACATTCATCTATAAACTACACCATGTTTTTTTTAAAATAAAATGCTACTTTTGCCTGAGATATGTTCGTTAATTAAAAGCCTCAACTAATTTATACAGTAGAGGTCATAAAGCTTAAGACGAGAAGATATTACAGAACAGAGCACTATGATTTATAAATATTGTCTATACATCCGTTTTGATTGTTAATAGAGTAGCACAGTGCTTATTGATTAGTACAAAACACGAAATTTGTTTATTACATTATTTCTTATACATGAATTACTTTATTTTTCCAAACCCTTCAGCCTTAAACTTTTGCCCGCTACTGTACCTCTTATAGCCCAGATTTGAGTTTCTAAATTACAAAATCTGACTGTACCCAAAAAGAAAAGAGGTACGTCTAGAACATGTCAAGAAATTTGTAAGTCGTTATAGAACTGAACCAAAAGATACGGTTTCCGATTCAGAACAGGTGACTCGGATATGTTTTAACTGTTTCGAGTGGCTCAAATGACAACCTCCGTAAATGCGAAAGATCCTTTCGAAATAGCCACCGTTTGAACTTTCGATAACAATTCATGCGATGAAGACTTCTGAACGATTCGTTCGCTCGCATTCGCATTCACATACAGTATACAGAAACCGTAGTTTCAAGCAACTATTACATATTATACAACTCAGTACTGGGCTATGACCCATAGATTGAGAAACGCTGACATATAACATGCTATATGACACAAAATATATTTATCATGTTATATAACTATGTTATATAATAAAGTGTACGTGTATACAAAATAATAAAATCAGAGAAAACTCGGTCTACATTGCATTAATTTATAACATTATTCTACAAATTTTTCATCTGTGGTGACTTGTTCCTGAATCATGTTATCAAATAAAAGCATCCAGAAATGTTTCACTAACTCTGTCATGAACGTATTAAAGAGACGCCGAGTGCGACACAATAAATCATGAAAAAATGAAAATTTCAATTTCTTCAATTATTCATTTTAATTGCACCAATGAATCAAAGTAAATCTAAACACAAGATAAATTGAGTAACATTTGGAGTGATGTAACGATAATAAAAGAAAAGGAAAAGAAAGAAGAAGAAAAAGGAATGTTTCGTCAATATTCTTATTAATAGATTCATCAGTTAAAGTTACCTATTTACTTACTTCCAATGTAGCTGCTAGTAATCCTGTACTATATGGAGCTGGAAAAATGTCCTATGAAAGGAATGCGGGTCTGATTGAGTACAAGGGGCTTGCCTTGGTTCTACGCATTTTTGGCTGTAGCGTTCTATTGGCCGAAGTGACTGCACATACTAGTTGAATTGCGTGACAGAGAAAGAGAATGAGATGTGCGGAAAATGAGTGAGATAGTGCGATGCAAGCGAGGAGACGAAAAAACATCGGCGTAGACATGGATCCAGAATAAACAAACGTAATTTCTTTATTTCTTAAATCAAATTAAAAAAGGACATGATTATATAATATTTTATATATACATAATTCTTACATACAGTAAGAATTACAGTAAAAAATTCTTACATACAGTTATATATACATAAATAATACTTTGTTGCACCATAAATTTGATATATCGTAACTTTCTTGGTTATCTTTTCGCATTAACTAATATACAATTTTAGTTTAATATATTTAGTGTGAAAAAAGCATAATTACTTGCTCTGATAAGAAACTAAACTTTACATGTCATATTTGGAACAAAAATTAGTTTTGTATTCTAAAGGTAAAATATTTAGAAAAATAAGGAAAAAGATTTTATTGACGGTAACGATGTTAACAGTAGTGAAGGTAAATTCGAATTCAGTATTGACGACGATGAAGAAAGTGTAAATTCCAAATTTCACCCAGCGAAAAATATTATTTAAAAATATCTCGACCACAAAAAGTTAATAAGAGTCACTATATTTTATATATGCATTAAGAGTAAGTTTAATTTTATGAAATGTAATTGTAAATAATCAAGCTTCGCCTAGAGTTCCGCATTCGCGAATTTGTACGGCAGTAGATAATATAACGTATCCCCTGGTAATCCGGGTGTCCTATTACTATGGGAATGTGTAAACATGTAGCCTAAGCGTAAGGTCTTGAAAGGCATTACTGGTGAGAGACAGGCAGAGCAAGCGAAAGAACCCTCTTGCCTCTGTGCTGTCCCGCTGGACATTATTCCAACTCCCAATAGCATACATTATACACAAATATGGTGGAGGGAAATTAGAAATCCTGTATGTAAAAATTAAATGATTAAGCAAAAACTCGCGAGGACACTAATCCTTTGGTGACAAATGCAGGAGAATCGTTACATTCGTAACAATGATCAATTTAAAAAATTGTTTAAAACGTTTCTCAAACGCGTCATTTTTACTGAAAAAATTTTGTCTATCTTGTCCTATCAATCGGAAGTCAAAACATACGTAAGAGGAAATACATGTTACACATATTTAGATACCTAATTAAACTGAACCAATCACTGATCAACCAATACTTTTTTTACGACCATGCTAAAGTATAGTTAAATCGTAAGTGCATTACCATTAAAATTGATGTAATTTATGTTGTACCTAGATTCATTTTTATTGAGAAAAATTTACCAATTCATCAGTGCTACTTTTATAAAAATATAATGAAAATTTAAGAAATTGCAATTCTCATCTTCAGATAATTAATTGCAACCCATTCTTTAGAAATATCAAACTCAATCAAATGCCGTCTAATATCCTTTTGAAATGTCAGGTCCGGATCGCCGCTTCCCAATATAACTATGTCTATCTCATTTACTTTTATTATAAATACTCTGTTGCATATTGAACTATTCAAGAGTCAATTCCTAAAATCAAAACTCTATCCTACATTCCAACATTTGAATGCACAGACCTAATCTATCCAAAATAAACCGAGTATGGGTGTAATATGTTTCATAATTTATAGGAGAAAGGATAGTTATAGTGAAGATATTATCTATAATAACTTTACATAGAAAAAAGACTAACATTCATATACATTTACATATGTTCTTTTACATACATTCTTATGTAAGTACATACACTTAAGTAAATTTACTTGTAATTACTTGATATAACGAATTATCTTTTATAGCCTTAAAATATTCCCCCAATCATTTCAATAAAGTAAAAATACAGGGACCAAGCTTTATAATATTTAAAGTATTTTATAATATTTATGATATCTATAGTGTCTTTATATTTATAGTTGATATATCTAAACAGATAAGTAAAGAAGTAACTAATATAATTTTGATATAAATCCCATTTACATTTTAGAATAATCTATATACATCATTTAAAAAATTATATTTAAAAAACAATTATGTTCCAAAAGATATTTGTTCCTATCAAAGTTGAATAAAAATAGATTAATAAATATAATTTTTGAAATTTTTATCTTAGAAAATTGATAAAAGTTAAAGGAAATTAATTTGAGAAAATATATTACTCTTTTGAGTGAAATAATATATTTTCGAACAGTCTTTACGATAACGATAATCAGCTGAACTAAAAATGTTTTCAAACTTGTTTTCAAAGTTGATGGGGAAACAGTTTAATCTAGAGAACTAACTGGATTATAGCCTGATGGTAGAGTATTGTGAATCCATCGTCAAAGAAAACTATAAGTATTTTGAATTGCTCTACCACTAGATGATGATGAACTTTGTTGTTCTGTAATGTTGTTTGGTTGTTCGAGTCTTTCCAATGATTCTGTACGTGTTCTTATAGAACCTCCGTATGTGCGCACCTGTATATTAACATATAGATATTTATTCTGTATTTAATTTAATTCACATAATCAAACTTTGTCTTAAATTTTCTGGATTTGAAAAAAACTATCGAATAACAATAATAAATTTTATTCGTTCTTCTAATTTTTAAGGAGAACCAGAAATTTTAAGAATATGTTATGTATAAAAGCGAGCTCCTTATCCCACGGTCATACTTATTGAGCACCATTGTCTCTTATATTGATGAAACTCTTTAATATTAAAACTTATCACGTATTTCAATTTTGACAGTCATTTTAATTAGAATACCAATTTCATGTGTAATATTTAATTCAATTCTGTAAAATTTCCACATTCGGATTAAAAATTTGTGAACATATCTTTTTAATATAAAATAGAATGTATTATAAAATCATACAACGTTAACGTTAACATAAAACCCAACTGTTTTATACAAAACGATAAAATTACAGATGCATAAAATTTGCATCAATTTAGCACAAAATGAAAACAAAATAATTATTTTATAAATAATAACAAGAGGGATGATAAGATAAGCATGTTCTATTATTATAGAAACATTATAAAAAGTATCTGACTTTAAGAAATATTACAATGTAATATTATAAACAAGCAAAAATTATAAAACAATTTATAATAAAAAAAGTATTTAATAATAATAAATACTTACAAAATAATCCGAATATGGACCTACATGAACTAGTAAGAGGTTGACAAAAAACTTTGTAATGATACAAATATCAATTTAGTAAATATATATTATCAATTGCACAAAAAATGGGTGCATCACTTTATTTATTTACTCACTGTCTGTAGATTAGACTTCAGACTGTGGGTGTTGGCCACTCGCGTTCACGAAACAGGAGTTAGACTTCCACTGCTGACTCTTACTTCTCTTGGCTCTGGAGCTGCTGGAGGTCTTCTTTCTTGTAATTGTTGTTGATTTCCACCAGCGGTGTTATGATGTCCTGGCCGTATTGCATGATTCGCAACAACAAATTCTGTGAGAGTTACATCTGCTGTTCCACCAGATTCAAGAGGTATGGCATTTTGACGAAAATGTTCAAGCATATCATATATAGTAGAAAAACAAAGATGCTGAACGCGGCAATGTCCTTGATCATTTAATGTCATACGTAAATGCTGTAACAAAAATTAAAAATATTATTTCAATTAAAAGTTATTTTAATCAAACTTATTATAACTTAATTGGAAATAATGTTAACCTTTGCTCTGCCTTGGAAATTAAAAGTTAATACAAATTCTCCTTTTCTTGTTTCACTTTGTCGAACAAGAAACACACCGTGACCATTAGCAGCACTGTGTAAAACAAGCTGTGCTGCATCCGACCTGGGAAGGGTTCCATGAAACCATGGATATTCTCTTAAACTATTAGATAAATCGAATTCACCATCATTTGCATTCACTGCAACAAAATTTCACATTTTCTGATATATAAATTATATTATATTAAAATTTGTTATAAATCAATCTATCTTACTTTGTTCAATATCTTGCTGCAACGAACATAATTCCAAATTACTATTACTTCTCATTCTGAGCCTTGGAGGTATTTCTGGAGGATTTCCTAGTGTTTCATCTCCATGGTCATGGGATGTAGAACGAGAACTCTTACTCGCAGAATTAGTTCTTAATCTATCTCCTTCATTACCAACAGCTAATGAACCGTGTCCTAAAGAATCTCCAGCCACATCTGTTCCAGAACTAGGATTAACAGAATTTTGTTGTACTGTGCGCATACAATATTTAATAGTAGCTAACCATGATCTCATATCATTTGAATCATGAGCTTCTATTACAAATTCCATATTTTGTGTTTTTAGTACAAAAGTATTTTCATGATCTGGCATTTCCAATGCAGTTGTTTCTCTAGCTTCAGTTATTGCAGAACAGAAGACTCCACTACGTGGTTTTACTGCTTTTGGAGGAGAATAAAACTCTAACATATATCCTCCAATTGCTTTTATTAAGGCAAGTCTAGATTTCTCCCATTTTTGAGTTCCATCAATATTTTCTCCCATCAAAGAATTAACAATACCTTCTTTCCTACATTCCACCACAATCTTCGAAAGTTTAGCTTTTGAATGCTTATCTCTACGATGTTCATTATGAGACAATTCCACTTCGTCACTTTGTTGCTTATGAAAGAAACTTTTACCCTTCTTAAGTCCCTTAAAAGATAAGCGACGGAAAAATGGTTTATGTGTAGGTTTTGGTGATATTGCATCTCCATCATGTTCAGAGTAATCACTGAATTCTTCATGAGATGAAATACGGATAGGAGCATTGTTATTTTGATTTACAATATTAATATCTCTCTCATTGGTTGTTGTATGCCTTGTATCATACAAAGACGGAGACCTATAGAGTGTAACAAAATAAGTAAAAGTTGTATAGATCATCTCGATTTACGTCTTCAATTTTTATTCTATGATGCACACATTGTTATAAATGAAACAAATTTTAAAATTAAAAAGAAATACATATATAACATAACATACCTAATCGTACGACGCAGATATTCGCTTTCAAAATGTTCACAAAAGCTTTCAACAAATTTTCTTAAAAAATCACGATGAGAAAGATTCGATCTGGCGCTTTCGGGTAAACTTAAACTGACATAGGTACAAAAAGCTTTGGCAAAATCAGAAGCCGAAGCGCGGGCGTGTCTCTCACAGAATTCTATCCAACCAGGTGCAGCTTCAGGCGACACGGCAATCGCCGGCACCGTCGTTGTTGTCGACGTAGCCGTCGTCGTCACTGTTACCGCTGTCGTCGCCGTTGTCGTTGTTGATATTATTGTACTTGTTGTTGGTGTCGCCGCAGTTATGGTATAATCACTCATTACCGGCATGTACTTCACGAAGGGGGCTAAAGACCTCCCCCTGCCACTACACAATCACCGCAAACCCTAACACACAATCGTAAAATTCTATGTATAGAAAACACACGCGGTTACATATACAATCATATATCGGACGTCGTCGCGTATATAGATTAAATACAAGTAATGTAATACCGGATATTATTTTGTGAGTGTATTAACCAATATAACGATTGAATAACAAAATGTACTTGCTTCGAAACAAAAATGAACAGGTATCATTCTGTTTAAGCAATTGACTTTTCTTGTTGTTCATTTCTTTTCCTGTACAAGTAAATTCACAAAAAAACGGTCAACGGATTACAATTCTAACAAATTACAAATAATTTACGGGTCCTTATTTTTACTTTTACTTGTATAACTAGCACTTAATTCTTATGTCTGACTTTCTTAAATTTTACATAATAATATCTTTGTTTCACGAAAATATTTTTATTAATGTTATGAAATATTTAACCGTTTATTACGTATTTAGCGGTTATTTAAGGATTTAGTTTATGTCAGTTGGTATTCCTAAAGCACTGAACTCTCTGCTCATCAGAGTGCGCAAAAATTTCAAACTGTTAGAATTTAAACTTACCCTTTTATTACAAAATCAAATCAATTGACTTGAAGTGCTAATTAAACTAGAAGAGGTAATTTCGAAAATTCTCTCCGTTTTCTTTATTAAATCTCTATTCCAGTCATTCTTTCTTAATTCAGGATTCTTCTCGTAGATCTCCATATCAATTCCAATAATCACCAGAATCGACCAATGATCCTTTCATTGATTTCACTTCACCTCTGATCCATTAAAAGTGAAACCATTCTATCATGTATTTTAATAACCTGATGCACAGAGGTAAAGGAAAAAAATAAAGGGAAGGCGACTTTTAATAAAATTTATGATCCTCTTAAGAATACGAACTAATTAAAACTGAATATCTTATGGAAACAAAATACCTAAGAACCAAACGTGACTTAACTAAAAGTACTATGGTAATTAGATACAATCTATGATTAAACTGAAAATTATTTATACAAATAAGCATCCCTAATGTAAAAATTTTGTCTTGTGTCATTCGTATTGAATGCTTAAACGCATGCTATATGTATATTATACATATATTTACATTACATATACATGCATGCCATTTCAAATTTAATTTCTAATTTACATACTAATATCGTTATATAAATATAAACTTACATAAAATTAAGTTAAAACACGATGTAGTGTCATATATATACCTTATATTTAGTGAAATATGGCGGTTATTACATGAAAATGCACCTATAATCTCTATAGCAGTGAACTCTAACCCAATGCACATTTTGATCACGTAAGATCTTTTCCCGCCGAACAAATATTTTCGTCAATAGAAAAAACAGTAAGAAAGATATACAAATGTAAAAAAGATAGCCAATGAGCCTTATTAGTATCACTACTGTCTAGATTTTATTCATTATTTTATTGATTGCTAAAATATTTATTTTATTTTATACGCTTTGCACTTTCAAAATCCCTAGTGAACACTTCTCGAAATATATTACTTATTGCGATTTCGTCTAGTAACTTTTATTATTTCATAGGTAAAACGCCCGAAACTGCTACGCATGCAACTCGAATGTATTATGTTGTGTTTACATAAACTTCACTATTTTAGTGAAATGAAATTTATTGCTCAAGATACGTGTATAAGTCAGTCAGAATTTAAATGAATGATTTACAATTCACAACCTTGTTTCTCCGTTATTAAATGTATAATAATTTCGAAATATATAACTTTCCAATAAATTTATAGTTTTTATTGCATAGCTCTTAAAGATTTTTCTTATTGTTTGATAAATATTATATGGAAACATATCCCACTTAGGCAACGATTTTGTAAAGATCATTGATTCAATTGATTGATCATAATTAATATCTGAAAATCTTACTATATGATCATATTATTCATTATCTCGGTGTTAATGCTTTACAGTTTGTCATTTGAATTTACCGCTTATAAGGTTTTAATATTAACCATTAGAGTGAGCCAAGCATCACAGAATTTACGTAAGTTTCTAGGAAACTTGAATTGAATTATACATAAATTATTCAATAATTTCGCGATTATTAAAAGATATATGTTACAAACTGTTACAAGTAGATAATATGTTACAAAGAGGATAATGATTTTTTTAAATAACAAGAACTGCGTATTAAAAATCATAAAATAAATGTTACCAAAGATACTGTTTAATAAAGATGTGTAGTTCATGGTTTTAAATATAAGTAATGGAGATAAAGTTATTTAGATACAAGTTAACTGAATGTAATTTTCATACAATGTATTTGCATATTATTTAAATTCTGTGTTTGTTTTTCACACAAATTTCTTTATTGAGATCTACATTATCGATTATAAATTTTAAATTTATATATTAAATTGTACTATATTTTTATTAAAAATAATCATTTTTTTTTAGTTATTTAATACTTATACATCGAAGACATTATTTAATATCATATTATAAACAATTGATCAATAGGCAGTGCTTATTAAATTTTATATAACATTTAATTCTTCATGTTTGTTTATTAAGATCTTTTGATTCTGTTCAATTTGTATATAATATGTCATAAACAGGTTTGGGAAGATAATCACTACACAATGCTTGTATTCTTTCTTTACGTGAAACAGGTGTATATCTTCTCATTGGAAAAGTTTTTATTACTCCATCTGTTAAAGCTCTAGTTACTGGTGTTAAATCTGCTTCTGTTCCTTGTGTGTACTTTTCAAGAGATAGCATTTCTTTTTGAAATAGTTCTTGTCCATATTCTTTACGGGTTTGAGGATCTAATTGAGTCCACATTTCTCTAGCTTGTTGTAACAATGCATTGTTATCTTTCAACCATGCATTTCCAGATACATATTCACCAGTTTCAACAATAACTACATCCACTCCCCACCTTCTCATTTCTAACCTAAGACAAGCTCCCCAAGCTTCAATTGCAGCCTAATACATACATATATATGTTTTCTTAAAGTTATAAATAAATGTATAAATAAATATTACTTATGGAATAATCTACCTTAACTGCACAATAAATGCCTCGAACAGGACTTGGTATACGAGCTAAAAGACTGCTGACTAATACAACTCGACCTTTTGATCTTCTAATTAGAGGTAAAAAGACCTTCGAATAAAAATAATTATTTTATTAAAAGTCTTACTTAACTATTGAAATATTTATCTGTTGTAAAGTATAATTTTGGATAATATTTTAATGTGATTACCTGAGTTAATCTAGCAAGACCAATGAAATTAATATCTATACTGCGTTTTAATACAGAAGGCGGTACCCATTCACATTCACCCAAAGTTACCCAAGCAGCAGCATGTACTAGTGCCCATAAACCTAATGTAAAATTTTTGTAAGAAACAATTATATAATATATATATAAATTCCAAGTATTGATAGTAAAATATAATTTCAAACCTGGGGCACCATCTGGTAAGTTTTCATTTACATACAAAAATGTTGAATGAATATCACGTTCACTAGTAACATCTAATTGCAGTACATGTAATCTACCAGAAGCTTCTTGCTTTAATCTTTGCATTATTTCCTCATTTTCAGTTTTTGTGTTAAAACCAGCAAATACTGTAAATCCCTTTAAAAATAAATTCTATGTATATGAAGCATGTAAAAACAAATACTATCATAATGAGAATGTATAAAAAATTAATTTACCAATTCATCTAATTGTTTGCTCAGAGTATACCCAACTCTTGAATCACAACCAGTAATTAGAACTGCTTTTCCTGCAGCAGTTACCTGTATCATTTATATTTCTATATAATAATATTGTAAAATACATACCTCTACTAACATATTGTTTGTATTACTATTAAGAAGTAAACAATGTAAGAAATAAAATTTTTAAATAATTTATATTTGACATATAACTTTTTTATAAAATAATAAATATACATAATTTTAATAACTCACCTTTAAATTATGGTAAAATAGTGTAGATCCTATAGATATGGCCAATAAGAAGAGGAAAAGCACAAAAGTGGATGTTTGTGATATACTCAATGTATTTAATATGGTTGTTAAAATGACTGCAATTGCATGTGAGAATGCAATTGGAAGAAGACATCTTTCTGCTAATTCCCATGTTTGACTGTCATCTGATTCTTTACTACCACTTGGTAAAGGCATTTCTAATTGAATTTTGATAGTATTTTAAAAAACTTTAATCGATTCCATTCAAATGAAACTTATGGCTCAGCTAAGAGCCGTAACTGAGCTAACTCTGAGCTAACTTTAAACTTAAATCAGTATCTAGTCTCATTGATCTAAATTTAACTACAGTGCTGTGTCTTAAGTTCACAGATCCTAGTAAAATTATGTTTTATCCAAAACATAATTATACTTTTGTGACTCAGATTACTGTTCTATATAATTTCTGAATAAAATTAATTTTTTCTAATTAAATTTAATATACCTTTACAGTTATATGTAAAATATTCTAGTTTACTTATTACTTTTTATTCTTTATCAATATTTAACAAAAAAATTGATATTTTAAGTATAATTATTCTGCTTTGTAATATACATCTTTTAATATAGTACAATAATTTATTGAATACATTTATATTTATTCACAAAATGCATAATTTGATACATCTTCATTTATTTATATGTAAAAATTATTGTTCAATGTATAATTTCATGCATATAAATAAAGAAAATAAACAAATAAATTTTAAAAGAAATAAAAGATTAATATATGCTCCTATTGAATCATATTACACCGAATTATGAATGAAAATGTTATTATTGTAATATAAACAATTCATTTGGCAGCAATAAAAAATGAATACCAGAGTGGGGTTGGTTATTGATTTCTGTGTGGGTGCCATGTTGGGAGGGAATACCATGGTGGGTGTCTCTTGGACATACCATACGCAGTAGTCTACAGAGAATATAAATAGGAGGGGTAGTTGCACCATTGACCCAGTGGTGAGTTGACATACGGTCAGTTCAGTTACTTCAATGAAACTCGTCTTACGCCTTTCAAGTTTTGTATTTGTGTATGTGAATTGTTAATAATCGTAATCAAAATCTTTATAAAATCAACAATCCAATGCAATCCAAAACACTGCCCTTTCTTACTTGCCTTCCAATCGTGCAACTTTATATTCGAATCATTGGCATGTATCTAGTGTTTTAAGTATTTTACAAATGTTTTTCTAATACAAATTGAAGAAAACATTTGTGATATTTATTAATTGAGTGGGTGTGAGTCATATTATGATTTAATTTAAAAATATCGGTAACGTTAACAAACCAATGTGCAACGATAATCGGGCCTTGGTAACGGTCAATTTTTTTGAAGAAAGTAAACTTTTGATGACATAAATTTCATACATTCAATTAAACTAGAAAAAGTACAAAATTAAATAAATATTTTTGTGAGCAGTTTTCAAGCTGTTCTTTTACTTGTAATTTAAAGCAATATGTCAGAAACAGCGGGAATTTCGCAAGGATTGGGAAACCCTTATAAAATTGTTGATCATGCTAGAGAAAAACGAAAGGGAATTACTGCTTCTTCATTAAAAGAATTAACTAGCATTGCTAGAAATCGTTTGTCATTACCTATAGATGCAGAACTCACAATTGTTTTAGAACAAGATGGTAAGGTAACACCTTTCTCATTAATCATATAAAATTCATATATAAATTAATATATAAGTAAATTAACAATTTATATTTTGTTATTTTCATAATAGGAACAGAAGTAGACGATGAAGAATATTTTGCAACATTGGAAAGAAATACTAGTTTAATGGTTCTATGTGGAAATCAAAAATGGGTGGCAGCAGGAAGCAGTAAAGCTACTTCTCGTTATATTGTGGTTGATGATGTAGATAATTTAGAAGGTGGACAAAGAAGAGATGAAATTAGGAGGCGTCGACCACCAATAGAGGCATTAGTCTCGTCATTACATGGAGATCCATCACATATATCATTACTTGATGGACAAAACTTAGAATTGCTCAGTGATATGGATCCAGATAGTGTAGCTGATATAGTATCTGGCAATATGTAAGTATATTTAAAAAGTAATTTTAAAATAATGCAAAACATAACATTACTTAATTTATGAATTATTTTAGAATCTTCTTAGAGCAACTAAAAGAAGCTTCAGGTAGATTCTTGGCTGAAAAACGACAAGCACAAGGATCCTTAGATGTTCTGCAGATGTGTGCAAGTGGTGGAGAGATAGAGCGAGCGTAGGCCATGTGGGGGGTGGGCGCCCTCACATTGGCTAATATGTACCGAGTGCGACGTCGTATATTTTATAAAGGTCGCCAGCTACAACAAACTTTAGTCCTTTTCTGGAATTGAGCCCATCGCATTTATAGTGCAAGAGTTTATTGCACTATCTTCTACCATCATATTATTCACAAAAACTGGATGTTTGCATTGTCAATAAAAATCTTGAAATTCTTCTATGCAACATTTTGGAGGATGCAGTGGTAAAGGAACAGATGGTTGAAACTTATTTCTTAAATATTTGCAAGTAATTGTTCACTAAATATGTGAACATTTAAATTTATTAGTAAAAAAGAAGTATATTGAAAGTTACTGCTTATCTATACTATGACAATGCAGAATAATTGTTTTTTTTTTTGTTAAAAGTTATTTGTTTTCTGGTATATTTATTTTGTTTAAGGTTATGTTATAAGCATATACCTTATCATTATTTATTTTATAGAATATGACATAAGGAATTGCTTTAATGCAAAATGAGGTCTTAAATACACACAGATAGTTGAATACATGCAGTTTAGCCATTAAATAATCTGAATGTACTACATAAACAAAAGCTATATAGAAATATCATGTCAAAGAAAACATTCCGTCACGATGTTGTCATATCAATATTAGCATATATTTGATTTATAAACTTTTGTATGTAGATATATTACACCAAGCTTTAGTTCAACGAAGATTGACGAAATGTTTAAGACTGAATTTATAGAGAAAGAATGCATCCCCATTATAATCATCAATTCATTCTACACTAAATTTAGCGTGATAATAGGAAAAATCAATATCAGCTCTTTGATACCAAAGTTATGCATTTGATAAGAAAAAGGAAGAAAATGTACAGGTGTTTCTGAAAAGATTATGCATATGCAAAATAATATGCTGAAATAAAATTTGATATTTTACCCACACTTATGTTAGTAAACAAAAGAAATTAAAGTTATTTGTTTATTGTAAATTTAAAAAAAAAAGTAAATTTAATGCTTATGTTTATTCTTTACAGAAACACTTTAAACAGAACATCGTGACATTCTTTGATATATACCTTAACATCTGTATACTACAAAATAATGTTTACATTTACTGTCATTTGGATATTTAAAGTGCAACGATCAGCATAGAAATATTAAGAATTAATAGCATCCAAATGTGTCAGTAATTATAAATTTAGTATGTAATTTCTAATGACCTTTCGTTGTGAGGTATTAAACAAAATAATATTTTACTTAAATTTTAAGAGGTATTAGGAAACAGTTGATATATTTAATAGAACTGCCAATTAAAGAAAACAATTGATGCTCAATGATGTCTTACCCACCATGTCCCTTAAAAATATTGATTTTTAATATTAATATTTAACACATTACAATGAGATAGTATTGCTATTATTACTGTTGTTATTATTATTTATTATTATCATTATATTCTCATGTCCATTATATATTTGAATAACAATCTAATATAATAAAATATATTTGCATAAATTAAATTTTAATAGAAGATAAAAAGTTTTCATCTATAAGCTGATGCAAAGCACTGGAAGTATCTCTTGCTCGATTACAGACGCTACGTAATTGGGAGACAGCTTCTTGGAGAATAAGTTCACTTCTTAGTAGTTGTCTATTAACAGCTGATAAATCTTGAATAGCAGTGCCAATTGTCCCCTCAACTATTTGTATAAGGTCCTTATCCAAAGTTTTATTGCATTCATCTGTTTTATTATGAAAAAATGTCAATTCAGATATACATTTTTTCTTAAGTAAATTAAACACTATATGTTATTTGTATGTAGAAAATATTCTGGATAATAAATGCTTTAAGTAATTAACATTTTAGCTCAATAAAATAGACTTGAGTCCATTAGAAATTTATTCTGAGAATTATGTTATTACAAATTTTTCTACATCAAAATTATTAAATAATAATTTAGTAATAGTAATGCATATTGTATTACAACAATATTAATAAAATGATGTTAACAAAAGTATAACTATTTTTATATTCTTAAAAGTAATTAAACTTACGTAATTTCTTATGAAGTAAGCTATTATATTTTATAGAACTTTCTTTTGATTTTGGTATTTTCATTTCAGGCATACAAGTCATAGCATCAACTGCTCCACTGACACTGCTTAAACTTGTTCCATCTTATGAAAATAAAATAAGATTAGAAAAAAGTTACTACTTTAAAATAAAACCATTATTTATATTATAAGCATCTTTACTCCATATTATTAAATGTAAACTGTACCATCATCAGATTCTGGAGCTTCACCACAAATAATTGTACCGCAATAATTGGGTGCTCTTAGAGAAGGAAATTCCATACCCTGTTTAAACAGTTGCAATTTATTTATCTTTTATAGTATAAAATAAAATTTATATAATGTAAACATTACATACAGTAATAATACTTGCACTATCATCATCAGATTCTGGTGCCTCACCTGAGACAACAACTGCTTTTAAATCCATTTAAAAATAAATTTGGTACTTTGAACGAAAGATCCTCAACTTCTTTCTGTATTATTACACTACAATGAATAAATGATTTTAAAAATAATTGAATAAGAGTAAAACAATTAGACTCATTAGATTAAGGTTTTAGGTATTAGGATTATTACAAAAAATAAATGTTATATTTATAAATAATATGAAATAAATAACAATTATTACACGTGAAAATTAATTTCACCTGCGTTTTTAATTACAATTATGATACTACAATAAACAAAGTTATCATAAGTACAGTAATAAGTTATTACTTTATATTATATTTTTACAGTATTTTGCAGAAATGACCCATACAAAATTTTATTAATATACTTTAGTTACACTCATGTGTTCATCAGTTAATCATTTATAACTATAAGATAAAATCATAGATATAAACTATTTATTTTAATATCTGTTTAATTAATTTTTATTTTTATTCAATAATGTTTTTACATATACTTTTAATTTTACGTATACGAAATGTTGAATTCGTAGGCATAATTTGGAGAAATTATGCTATGCATCCAGATATTAAAAAATATTCATGTACAGTATCATCGGATTAAACTTAATTTATAAGTTATAAACAATTTAATTTAGCAATACATTCCATTTTATGTAAACAATTCGCTTTGTATTGCAATGCGTATTTGACCAAACAAAAGAATATTTAGTCATCCTAATAGGGCATTTATTAAGTCCCATTATGAAATTATCAACACAGTTTTCAATAAAACCAGTTTCAACCAACAAAAATATTGACCGACAATAGTATCAATTGGCGATAGCATTAATCGTAAGAATAATGACAAAAACCACGTATTCTTTGTATATGAAAAAAGATAAATTTGAGTATAAATTAAATTATAATTTTATAAATGTATGATTGTATATATTTTTTTTTTCAAAATTATATTTGTTTTAAACATTATTGCATCCATTCATACCCAATAGGAAAGGCCGGAGATCTTTGAGAGATCTACTATGAATCCTTTGAGGTGTAGTGTTCCCACACACTCAATGTGCTATTTCACCAAAGGTGATTGCTTGCAAAAGCCTTCATCTGGTAGAGTCCAGTTCTATTGAATACGAACATTCCACTAGTTACGACTAATATTTACTGTAGGATCCAAACTCAGACTGGGCCCTGGGGGAAAATATATCTATACTATATTGGATGCATGATGTTAGAACTCACTAACTCTAGGACCCGTGATGTCAGACAGAACGGGACTCCCGTCACTCGAATCTAGGACTGCTGCCGAAGATAAGATGGTTTATACACGTATGTTGGTTAGATGCCTGGGATTCCTGGATGGTAAACAATGTCTATCTGTTTGATCGGTAACAGATAACTGGATCCTACAGTCTGCTCTTGTCGGTAAAATGATGCTTGCAGGCATTGATAGGGCGTATCTTTATCCCTCAACTATGGAGGGTACTTTACGTTGTAGGTACATTTGACAGCAATGTATCATTTATAAAATATGTATAAACCTATAAATAAATAAATAATTAGATTCAATGTAATTAAATTGTCATCTTCCTCGTACTATCTAATACACACATGTAATATATTGTAAAAAGCATTCAGTTGAGAGATTTATTTCATCTTATATGTATACAGAGAATATGCAGTTCAGTCATTATTTTTATGGTTAATACTGTTGTTAGTGAAATCTGTGTTCGTCATTTTAACGGGTCCTCTTTTCAATGTCCTACTGACTTTCACGGACAAATATATGGTTTAAGTTTATTCAAATGTAGACAACATTGTTTTCGTCATAAAACCGAAACAGTTTAATAAAAGAATGCCATAAGTATAAGATAAAGACTATTTAATTGGCAGGGTTGTGTGCAAGTAAAGATATTTACTTTTATTATTGTTTTTTGTTTTTACTTGAAAATCTATTAAGGATTTTTATTTGTACTTGAGAGTTTTAGCGAATGGATGGGGTACAATATAGTGTTTCACCTATGGTTTTTAATAAAACCTTGTATAATACACAGTAGTTTGTACAATATAAGCTGTTAAAGAATAAATTATTACATCGCTTTGCATAATGAATAACATTGAAAATTTTCTTATAATTATATACATACCTTTAGATGTGCTGCATTATATTAAAGTTTTAATTAAATAATCTAAATACCTAGTTTTCTACATTTTTCATTATGGACTTCCATTTAATAATTAACATTAGAATATGTTATATTTGATCAATTTCATGTTGCTGTGGAAGATGGACTGTTTAAATAGGCGTTTTTATTACAAAATTTAATTTATCGAATTAAATTCATCCAATATTTTTTAACATAAACTTTTTTTCTTGTCTTGATGTATAATATTTACTTTTCAAATTAAGCCTACAGATTTATTAACATATTGTTGACCAATCATGAGTTAACTCATGTCTTTCTGACTTGCTGACCGGCCATGAGTTGGGTCAGTAGTACTGACTCATTACATTCTCAGAGAGCATACAGTGTAATTGTTGCTCAGCATACTACAAGTTGAGTCTTTCACTAGTAAAACCTGTCAAGCTGTCCCCTTTGAAGTAAAAAAAACTTCTAATTAAAATTGCTGGTCAACAATGTGTCAAAAAAGTACTAGGAACTTTGGTTTGAAATTGATTTTTAAATAAAAATGTTATGATAATTATTAAAAAACAATTTTTTTAATAATACCTGAAATGCATCCTATTTTACAATTTTTTAAAAATTCGTAAAAATTTATTTTCAAGTAAAAAAAGTTATGATTATTATTATAAAACAATTTTTTTCAATAATACCTAAAATGCGTTGTATTTTACAATTTCTGAAAATTTGACAAACATTGCTTCATGAATAAAAATATTATGACGATTTTAGTAACATGCAAGTTTGTCAAAAAACGTGCGGTCCCAGGTACAGATTTCTTAGCGGTCCGCAATATGTTAATATCCGTATTATTTACAAAATTTTAGCTAAGTGAAAAATATTTACTTAACTACATATTAAAGTTAACCACGCAAAATGTCTAATTCTTCTGGAGTAACATGCATTCTTAGTTCTTTTTCTTTTATTACATCTTGAACTTGAGTAAGAAGTTGAGGTGCAACTTCAGCTGCATCAATGTAGATGCTTCTGGCCCAAGGACATAATGTAACACTTTCATGATATATTTCTTCTCCTTTCTTTTCACATAAATTATATTCTTTAAGAAGAAGCATGTATAATCTCCATAATAGTGGACAACTTTTAATCGTTGGTATTCTAAAAATTTAACATTTATTTTTACTCTTATAAGTACAAAATAAAAAATTAAACCAAATTCTTTATAAGCATACTTTGCAAGGGTTTGATGAAAATGTAGTAACTTATTAATTGCAGCATTCATGCTAACATAATCTTCGACTTCTTGGAAGTAACGAATACGTTTTCGATTTGCTAAACACATGGCAAATGATTTATATAATTGCAGTTGTGTCATTTGACTGTTACTTTTCCAAATAGGTAACTCACTCTGTTAAGAAAACATTACACTTAAATGTTTGATATGATTAAAAACTTATCCTATTTGATACTATTATATTTACCTCAATACATGCTAATACTGAAAGAGCAAAAAGATTGTTTGGATGTAAATTTAAGACATCATCCAATTCTTTCTTTAACAGGCTTTGATTTTGAATTCGTTCACAATGTAATTGCATAAGTGCAAGATAACTTTCATGCAATATTTCCTGGAATATGTGGTACATTAAATATATAGTGAATGTGTATTATAAAATCAAAGAAGCAAATCTTTGTACCTGTATATAGTGACAGTCCTTGTAATGATTTATACAGCTTTTAAATATGCTCATTACTTTATTAATATTGAAATCTTGTACATATACCAAATATGCATAGCACACAATTGTATCACATTCCAGGTTGGATAGAAAATGTGCATCTTCATCATTTTCGGAAGGAGATTCTTGTAAAAAATTTTGTATGCAATTTTCTAAATATTTTTCTGCTTGTAACAACTGACCTTTGGCTGTTTTAGATACCATTTGTTCCATAATGTTTAATATTTGTGTTTTATGTGCTTCTACATAAGTTTCAGAATTAAGTAAGGTTTCTATAAATGTTCGATACAAGCTCAAAAGTGCTGATCTTTCATCAAGATTATAAATTGTAGAAAGACATACACCTTGAGATTGAATGGCTGTTTGCAATATATTTATACAATTATCAAATTTTCCCATTTCTTTTTCTATCAATGCATATTCTCTATAGAAATGTAAATTATTTCTATTTTCATCCTTTTTTAGAAACTCTTTTAATATTTTATTTAATTTTTTCCGCCTGTAAAAAATATACAGCATATACGAATCATATCAGTTTGTTATTTATGTAAAGTAGGGGAAAATAAATCTTACTTATTATCGCATTGTAATGGATCATCTTTTTGTAGAAAAATAAGTAGTCTTTCAAATCGCAACCACCAAACATATATACTTGTACGTTGCAAAGATGGTAAATTTTCAGCAATTGTAAAAAATGTTTCACGTATAAAATCTAAATATGATTCTTGAGCAGGGTGAAACATAAGATATTGAGGACCTGATGTTAGACGTCCCTCAAGTATACCACTTAATAATTCTTTTCTTTGATTATGACCAGTCATTTCTCCTATCATAGGATAGGCAAAAGGAAGCAACACCTCTGATGTTTCTATGCCCCATTCAAGTTCTTCCAATGTTAACAACTAAAAATATATAAGATATAAAATTTTTGTTCATAGTGTGAAAAATGAATAGTATGTAGTCTTGAATTTTATATACTGAAATATACTTTTAACATATAGTTTCGAGTGGGTAACAGTGGTACTTTAAGTAAAAGTAACATATGAATTGCCATCCGAAAATTTAAATTTCTTGAAAGTATTGGATGTACAAAATCTGCAACACTTTCTGGTAAAACAAATCTTCGTGAATCACCAACTAATTCTAATTCACTTCTACTAACACTGATCCAATGACAATTCTCTCTTAATGATTCTATTCTTTGCCATAGTTGATTGAGTGGCAATCTTGATATTAATATTACTTCTTCCATTCCAACTGTAAAAAATTAACATTAAGAAATCGATAATAAAATAAATACTATTTTATTAAATTATAAACTTCCTTACTTAGTTTTTTTTCATCCATTGTTTTCTGAAATGATAAGTTGTGTCTGTCTAAACTAAGATTCAAGATAAGATTCAAACGTATTGTTTCCCACATTTGTTCCCAAAGTCCAGTATGTCTTAAGAATGTTAGACACCAATACAACATTTCTGTTGATAATAAGTTAGACATTATTTCACTTAATCAAATAGAAAGATAAAATAGTTTACTACAATTACTACATACGTAATAATCGTTCATCATATACATGAGGATTGGTCCTAGCTTTTTGTTTTAAAATACAAAAGCATTTTGAATACAAATCTAAAACCTTTGGTACTGTGCACATTGCTACTGATGCTTGTGTAGCCATGATAAATTTCTGCCATAAAATAAGATTTCCTTGATCTTTATTAACTAACATTTCAAGCTGCTTTGAAAATTCATCAGCAGGTAAAAGTTCTTCCAAAAAAGATAATTTCAACCTTAATAATTTTATAGACTCTATATTTTTTTCTAAAGCTTTATCAACTATAGACAATTTTTTTAAGGCTGTTGCTCTATGAACATCCTTTGCTGTTTGATATTGTTGAAAATATCCTAATGTATTCTGTAAACAAAACATTTAAATAAGAAGTCTTAACATCTATTAGTAAATAAATATATAATATACCTGAAATTCTATATATTCAAGCCATAATTCAATGTCATTTGGATTGTTTGTTAATTTTTCATTGTATTCTTTAGTTTTAGCTTTCTGTAATTCTTCTAATTTAATGTGCCATGGAGGAGTAAGCTCTTCTTCTTTAGAATTGGTAGCAGATTCTCTATTAATAATATCTATTTTCTTCTTTTCTACATAATCAATATTTCTTACATAATACCGTTCATAAGGAGCTTTTTTTAATTGTTTATAGGGAACAAAACCGAGATAATAATTTTTAATATCATAATATGATCTGATTCTAGAACAAAGTGTTTTTATAGTATTATTTCCCTTATCTCTGTATTTGTCTTCAAAATACACATTTTTTACATCTTTCTCATACTCTACTTTTTTTACTCGTTCATATTTTTTTCTATCTTTTCTCTTTTTTTTAATGTATTTACTCTTTTTATCTTCCACTACAGGTTTTTCCTTATTTGAAGAAGTCGCAGTACATAAACTTTCCTGCTTAGGTAAATGAAAAGTTTCATTTATAGATTCATCTGAAGACTCAGAAGAAGAACGATCAAAATTGTTAGATGTACTTTGCTCTAAATAACTAGAGTTGCATAACCAACTGGTTGATTCATTTTCTACAATCAAAAACAATTATAGTAGAATAATCAGTATTATAATTAGTATTAACGTATAAAACATTTTGATAACCTTTTAGAAGATTCTTTGATCCATTGGAAAGCGATGATTTATTTAGTTCACTAGAATAAGCTGGAAACAAGGACATGATTTTAAGCCTATATCATTAACAGCTGCAAATAAATAGCATTTTGTTTTTCAATAGGTTTTACACTAATTGCTTGTCAACAATTCAATTTGTACAGTGATGTACAGGGATGTATAGTGATGTACTGTGAGTTACATCGATTCCTTATATAGTAATATAAACACATAAAGAGGTTTCATGTGAAATGGTAAAAGTACAAAAAAATATCAGAAATAATTCTATGATCAATTTTTCTATGCACAGATAATATATATGTATATATATAACGTGGTACAGGTAACCCTCCTATAACACGGTAGATAGGTTCCTAGAAGATACCATGTTATATGAAACCGTGTTGTATAAGTCTTAGAGCCAGTTCAAAAATGGGGGTTACGTTCCGAAAACTTATTAAAAACAAATTTTTTTTTTAATTCTACATAAACAGCTTAATTTTTATTAAAAATATGAATGTATGTACAACACAAAACAAAAATATTATTTTAATTTAATAAATTTCTTCGTCGTTACTGTTCAGTACAATCAACCGAGAACGTTTTTTCGGTAGAACGATATCGCCTTCACTTTCAGAACTTTTTTCTTAATCTAAATTTGTTGCATCTTCTTCCCTCTTAAAAAAATTTGTAATTTCACTTTGCTTTCTGGTTCTTACCAGATCATTAAAAATTTCTCAGTATGGAGCTAAACAGTTTTGCAGCTCCTTTTTGAATTTTCGGCTTCCTTCAGCGGAAAAAAGGGGTCTGCATTCAAGAAAAATGACTCGAGATTTTCAGCTAAGTTTAGCTTTTCTTGTAATTTTTTTAATGTTAAATTACTAACTCTAACGGTTCAGACAGCAAGCCTCGCCGCGTCTGTAGAAGTACAGTGTTATGCAAAGGTTTTTGCAATTTTCTTATTGTGTTAGAGCTAAACTGTGTTATAGAATGCCGTGTTGTAAGAGGGCTACCTGTATAAGAATGAATTACTATACTGATCATCAACTACATGAGTACTGTGATGCCAGACTGAGGACGGGAGTTCTCGAGAAAATCCCCTTCCACTATACACACTACCGTAGTAAACGCGTGTACGTGAACTCAGCATTTCGGACGACTTCGGGAAATCGAGAGAGAAAACAAATGAAAGACTTTCTCTCTCGCTCTTGAACCACTGAAATCCAATGTGGTTGGATTCTCACCAGGACTCATTTTATCTGTAGTGACGTATATGTAGGTATGAGTTCCCATGCGGAGACAATGAGTAAGATCGATGAAGTGCATTGTATTCAACCAAACCCACACCTATTTATTTGTACATTATTTTACCGAATAAACGTGCATCACTCTTGCATCCTTAAATTAATGGCTTTTATCATTTATTTGTACTCTTCGATTTTTCGATATTATCTGTGGTTGAGTCAATGAAAAAAAAGTGCAGAAAGCTGCCCTTTCCTTATATATATATAATTTCCTTATTTCTCTTTGTTCATCACAATTCCTTAAATTTCAATTCTTTATGTAATAATTTATTGCATTACCAATTAGCCTTCATTGTTTAGTTATTTTTTAATTAATAAATACAGTCAAGTTTTGGCGCAAAATAGAATTACTTTTAGTTTCATGGTATTTAATGCATTACAATTAAATTGTGTACAATTTTTAATAATTTTATACATTTAGGTAATATTTTCGATGGTTTAATATTTTATTAAAATTTTTATAACAAATCTGAATGATATTACGTAAAATGTGTTCTTTTGACGATTAATCAATTTTTCGGATGATAAATCGATGATGTCCTTTAAAAACAAATAATTTACTGAATTTTATAATTGTTTGTACAATAAATTTTTGCAGTTCCCATTGCCCGGTATTATTTAATTATTTTTAATTTTGTAAATGTAAACGATTTTTAACACTAAACAGAGGCACTTCTACATTTCCTTGTATTCAATATATTGCAATTAAATTATTTGAAGTTTTGATAGTTTTTGAACTATCGAACCTATATACTACAGTTCATGTAATATCTTTAATATTTCGTTAGTAAATAAGAAAAATGTTCTGTAAAATTTTATTGATTAAAGGATATATACTTTTAATATTTAAATAATGATGGTTGGTTATTTGTTGGTTGCTCTCTGCTTCTATTATGATTATGATTTTAGTAAAATCGTGAGAAGCTTAAGATTGGAAAAATACATTTCTATTAATAAAATAATTCTAATGCTTACAATGAAGCTAAGTTGTCAATTCTAATCAGTAAAAGAAAATGTGTCTCAACTTTTACCATTTCTATTCATAATTTATAATTTCGCGCAAAGTAATGAACAATTTCGGTTCTACACAATCCTTCTGTATTAGAAATTCACGATTACCTTCATTTGTTATTTTAAATGTAAAAAGTTACTGAACCTGTAAAATTCGTTACGAAGTGAAAAGCAAATAGAATTATAAAACTAAATTTCGTAGGATTATTTATGAACACACTCTTCTAGATAGGAAAAATATAGATAATTTATAGGAAATGAATATAATATTCCATACGCGTTATCGTTCAATTAATTTTTATTAATCATTATTTTACACTAGCGATGATACCGTACCTTTACTTATTTCAAGTTCGCGCCGAGTCGTTCTGCGCAGCCGCGGCCGGCTGCTGGTCCGTGACGCCGACTGAGGTGACCCTTTCCGGCGTGGGACGCCATCGCGTACGGACGTTTGACAGGTCGAATGAAACGCGTCACGCATAATCGCCAACCATAAACGCGTTTTTGCGGGTTATGGCTCCGTGATTTCGCGTAATTTAACCCGTTCGCTACTATTAATGGTCGGGAGTGTTAGATTTTTATTTTTATTTGTTTGTATATCACCGATTCGATATAAATTCAGTTCGCATACAGTATTTCGCGACCGGAAGTGTTAGACTTTTATCTTATTTTTTTTTATTAACGAGTGGTGGTTCCTGGATATAGGACTGCATCCTGGATACTACTGATGCTACTGATGATCTACCCGGTGCAGACTATGGGGTCCATAGAAGACGCGTGATGCTAATCGCCATACGGTGAGTCACATATTTCATTGTTCCTCCGGTTTCCAATCATGTCGTAGGACGAATGGTCCGAAATGACACGGGAATTGGTTGCATTTTTTATTATTATTGCGAGCATAGTGACCACGAGTATTTTATTACTCGTGTACATTGATATATTATTTGTTAGGGCTTTCTTGTGTCTCGCGTTTGCATAAGTTTATTACATCCATTTCTGTTTCATATGATTTTATAATTTTACACAACTTCATTATATTGAGTATTATTATTTGCATTAGAATTTCATATTGTCTCATACTAAAGCTTCGATCTGTTACGCACAAAAACTTTCGAAAGACGTTCGAGCTTGCTTACGTAATGAAAACAAGAAAGCATTTCGCGACGAGCTGGCAGGTGGTATCGAAGCGACAGCTGTTGAACACATGTTCATTGTCTTCGATTCTTAGAATTGTCGCCTCGATAATCCTACCACTCGAGGGTTTTTTTAACATGTTCATTCAGAGCTTGGAAATATATTTCATGTAGTGAATAGGAAACAGTTTACTTTGTATTAAAATAAATTTCCAAATTACCCAGCTCTGAATACCTACCTTTTCCCTTCCCATTCCTTCAACGTAATAAAATAAATAAAATATGTGAAATAAATAAAGCGAATAAAACAAACAAAACCCTTCCTTGTGTTTTATTATCCCCTTCTCTGAAAAAAGTGTTAGATCGTTAGCTATGTTATTAATTACATTTTTAGCTGGGATTCATAGCACACATGAAGACGCAAGGTTAGTCATATTTTTGTGTTCAATTATTATGTGTAGTATTGGCCGTTTTATCCATCCATTCTTATACATATCAATTTTTTAAACTCGGTATTTCAATTTCGTCGTTCGGCGTCGAATAGCAATATTTTCTTTGTGCATATTTGTTATTCCTCGGTGTCAAACTTCGGATGCTTGAACGGCGGCCGCTACATGTAATAGGCTAGAAAATTATTCATGATACAAACTCCACTTTAAATTCAACATATTGTTTTTTGTCAGCTCAGAATTAAATAAATGTTAGAATTTTCAATTTAAATAAATATCTTTTATACAAATTTACAAGTAAGCAATTCAGGAGATTTAATTAACTTCGAAAATTGTCATTCAGATATTATAGTCTTGAATTTAGGAATAATATCTATAAATTTAAAATTCATTAATTAGTGCTTCTTTTTATTTGATCTGTTGTTCTTTCGAAGTTGTTTAGTTCGGAAGCTTTTTTTTTAACGCACGTAGGGAACAGTCGAACATTCATAAAGAAATTGTGGATGTTTATGCAAATTAATATTTTTATTAGTACAATTAAAGGAATCGAGCTTAAATAAAAATTTATATCTTGCACATTGAGTGTATTTCGTGCTTCTACATTTATTTGAATTTCCCATTAATGCATAAACATCTATGGTTTAATATCGAGTTGCTGCAAATGTTTTGTTGAATTCATTCTCATCTGCTTGCCGAAGAAGAAGGAAATCTACAGCTGTATCTTCGAAGAGGCCCAACATGTTACGAAGAGGGCTGCAACGTAATGGTTGTCCATATTAGAGTAAACGTTCTGTTCTACGATGGACAACCATTTTTTATTTTACTTTGTCACTATGCTCGCTATGTGTTCTTTATCTATTTTACACTATTGTCCAAAATCGAGAAGTACTAACACAGATTTCGTTCCCAAATGAAATATAATATTATTCTGTGCAACAAGTTTTAAATATTCAATTTTCAATTAATTAAAACATTTCTGTGTACTACTTGATATTTGGGTCATTTATTGTTTAATAGGAACGGTAAGTCTTTTTTTATCATTTTCGCTTTCACTTTTGAGAACACATTAGATGTTTCACGTAATATTTAAATCATAATTACGAATATTCAACTTTTAACTAAAACTTAAAGCTTATTAAATTGGCGTTGCAAATTAATACAGCCTCTCAAGTTTTCTGATATGAATATTTTACTTTATCTAATATTTCAAATATATTAAATTAATGTCTTGCATCATTAGAGGCTCTCGGGTATGTTTCCGATTTTCTTTTTTGAAAATTGTCATTTTATTTTGGAAAAAAATAATTGTTTGGACAAATGCTTAAACTATCTCTGTTAACATCCAAAGTATTATAATATTATTGGAACAAAATACATTAATTTCAGTTCCAACATTAAAATTCTTAATTTATAAGTAATAATCAATTTTTTTATTTCAACGTTTTAATTAAACAATTTTTTAAATCATTAATTAGTATAAGTACTCATTTGGGTACTTCGCAAGATCTGTTAGTCTTCTCAGAGTTGTTTAGTTTTTCGGAAGCTTTTTTGTAACGAACGTAGGAAATATTCAAACATTTCTAAGTGAACGTGTAGTTTAAGAAAATTTATAATTTGACGAACTATGTTGAAAAAATAGAATTCGAACAAAGTAAAGAATATTTAACTGCTACGACCTATAAATTAGTTTTAATATTTCATATATTTTACGTATTGCATTTTCTATTTCGTATTCGTTTCGGTTTCCCATAGATGTTTCGCTCGATGAAGAGGTCAGGAAGGGGCCTGCCAGGACTTGGAAATTAGTACCGCGAATGAGCATAGTTTATAGGTTTTGCCCACGGTTTTTTCGCTTTTCAGAGAGTTTCGAAAATAGTCAGTATATAGGTTCTACCAATTTAGGAGTTATGGAAAGTAGGATCTCCGAGGGAAGGGTTTAGGGGTTTACAGATTAGAGAGTTTAGGATAGGGGGTTAAAGGGTAGGGAGTATCTAGATTCAAACCCTCCGTTTAGGCGGAGATTGGTTTAGTAAAGTAGTAGTTTGTTAGTACCTTTAAACTTGGTACCTTTTGTCCAGTAGTCAGCGTGGCCGTGGCGCGTATATACTCTCAGGGCCCTCCGTTCACGCGGAGCTTGTTTGTTGAAAGGTCACAGCCACGTTGCAATTCGAGTCCTTTTTTATTTGTTAGGGGTACCGGGGGTGGGTTTCGCGGTCGTGACGTTGGGGGTACGCGGTCGTAACGTTGGGATACGCGGTCGTAACGTTCGCGGTACGCGGTTTAAGGGGTGGATTCAAACCCTCCGTTCACACGGAGTTAGGTTTAGTAAAGTAGTAGTCTGTAAGTACCTTTAAATTTGGTACCTTTTGTCCGGCAGTCAGCGTGGCCGTGGCGCGTATATACTCTCAGGGCCCTCCGTTCACGCGGAGCTTGTTTGTTGAAAGGTCACAGCCACGTTGCATTCGGATGCTTTTTTGTTTGCCAGCGTATTCCGGGGGTGGGTTTCGCGATCGTAGGGTTGGGGGTATATGGGGGAGGGGGGTGGGAGCAAACCCTCCGTTTATGCGGAGTTTGGTTCAGTTGTTCAATTCTGTACATTTTGGTACATTCAGTCCGGGGGCCAGTCTGTTTCTAGCGCGTATATACACTCAGGGCCCTCCGTTACCGCGGAGCTTGTTTCGTTGAAAGGTTATAACCAGGCTGGACTCGGACTTTTTTGGTTAGGTTAACGCGCGCGAGGGTTGTGGGAGTGGCGGGTTTAGGGAATTCGGTGAGCAGGCGCGCGTGGGATTCTATGGGTGTAGAGTCAAGGGGTATTAGTAGGGCAGGGTATACAGATAATCGGTGTAGGAATACGGGGCACCAACCAATCGGCGTGGGTTGTGGGAGTAGGACTCGGGGCGTTTTTCGCTAGGGGTGTGAGACGCGGGTGCATCGGGTTTAAGGGGTTTATGGGTTTAGAGTCGAAATGTGTAGAGGTTCGGATCACGTTTAAGGGTAATCGGTTTTGTGCGGGTTAGGTTCCGAGGATCAGGGGGTAATAGTATAAGGGAGGGGGCTTTATGGTTATTCGGGTCTTCGGTGGCGCGGAAAGCGGGGTGTGGGTTCAAACCCTCCGTTCACCCGGAGTGGGTTCAAACCATCCGTTCACACGGAGTTTGGTTTAGTAGAGTAGTCTTATAGTACTTTATAGTACTTTGTATTAGATAATCAATTGTGGCCGTGATGCGACCCCACCGCCGGGGGCCGTCGTGCAGAGGCGTGATCCTTCCAGCATTTCAGGGTCCTCCGTTCACGCGGAGCTTGAGTGCGTTTTAGCGTTATAGCCACGTTGAATTGGGGTGCTTTTTTATTTGCTTTTGTATTTGCTAACGGTTTCCGGGGGTTGGTTAAGGGGCCGTAGGGTGGTGGGGGGGTACGGTAGGGTGGGGGGTGGGCGCAAACCCTCCGTTTATGCGGAGTTTGGTCCAGTTGTTCAATTCTGTACATTTTGGTACATTCAGTCCGGGGGCCAGTCTGTCTCTAGCGCGTATATACACTCAGGGCCCTCCGTTGACGCGGAGCTTGTTTCGTTGAAAGGTTAGAGCCAGGCTGGACTCGGGCTTTTTTTGTTAGGGTAACAGGTATGGGCCGTGGGAGTGGTGGGTTTAGGAAATTCGGTGAGCAGGCGCGCGTGGGGTTCTATGGGTGTAGAGGTTAAGATCACGTTTGAGAGTAACCGGTTTTGTCGGTGTCGGGTTCCGGGGAACAGGGGTAATATTATAAGGGTGAGGGGTTTTGTGGGTGCGTGTTCCGGGGATTAGAGTAATAGCATAAGGGTGAGGGGTTTTTTTCGTTATTCGGGTCTTGGGTGCTGGGGTAAAAGTACAGGGGAAGGGGGTTCTTGGATAGGGGGCAGGGTGGGTGGGTCTCGAAGCGCAGTCACCTCCTCGTGGTGAGACCTGGAAATTGGTATTGGTTTTCCGTTGAGTAATTAGTGGAATACCACGCCAAGCTAAGTACTGCGCAAGGAATTTATGGTTCAATTAATTTTGAATAGAACTTCTCATCTGCAATTTGTTGGACATCTAATAATTTTAAAATAAAGATAAGGTAAGTATGGCGCGGTTTCCAGTATAAACTGATGATCAATAAAAATTGAATAAACATTATTATTGTATTTAACATTATAAAACATTATAAATTATTACATTCATCTTTTATGAATTAATTATATTTTTGCAATTTAAAAACGTGTGCTAATAAATGAACCTGTAATACTTAGCTCTGTAATTCTATTTGTTCGTTATTTCGTTATGAATTTTACAAGTAATTTTTTATATTCGTAATAATATACAAAAGTAATCGTGGATGATTTTTAATGTAGAAGGTTTATGTTTAGTTTATGTTTAATATAGAAGGCCCCACCATAATTCTATAAAATGTAATATTCGCCAAGACAATACCAATTCAGGACTAAAATGAAAGTTCCTGCAAAAGAAATTAGTACTTACATACTTTTGTAATTAAATTTCTTTATGCTGCATCATAAAATTTCAATTAATTTATTGTTTGTTTGTTGAAAATGTAGTATAGTAATACATTTTAAATATCACGTTTATTACATGGATTTATTGCTCGTTGAAAGAATCATCATAGAATCAGCCGTTTCATTTCGGCCGACATTTAGGTTTACACACTGCATACGGTATGTAAATTTAAGAAATTCGTTTAAATGAACTGAATCGTAACAAAATCCACATAAATAGATAATATGAGGCCTAGAAAAGAAGGTACACGCGTTAGAATTCCTGAATAAACGCTGTAAATATATATATTTTTGCAAACTGTCAGTTTGATCGATTTTGTGGACACTGAAACACTATCACCACATACCGGTGAACGGGTGGAACTAATTTTCGTCTACCTGTCACTTACAACCCAGCAAAAATATTAAAATTTCTCTACTTAATGACAACCTATTTATATGATTGTCGGCGTCAAATTAAAGGTAAAGATCTCTGTAACTAGAGATTAATCATATGGTATCAAAAGCAAGTGAGACTTTGTAGAAATAAGAATTAAGTAAAAAGGTGAACGAAGAAAGTGATTTTAAATTTTCGCGCTTAAATTAAGTGACTTTAGTTTGTGGCTCCATCTATTGATGAACGGTTGAAACTGTTACCGAAGTAGTTCGTTTATTTACCGTGTAGGTGGAGCAACTATGTCTTTCTTCACCGCCTCTTTTTATTATTGAAAAAATTTGCGAGTTGTTTGCGGGTTTCTTTGATAAGTGGCAGGCCTCATCAATGTCAGTTACCACTTTTGTTTACTTGTCGATAAATGTTTGTCACCAGTTTGGACGCTTTTTGGAGAGATGGCGCTGTTAACGTGATTAAAATGTTTTTGATATGTGAGAAATTTAAAACTGATTTTATATATTGCAAAAAGATAAATTGTATAATTATTGTATGCCACTATAAGTTACTAATTCTTAACCGTATGTGTCTGTACGTATACATTTATTGAACTGCAATGTGTAAAACAGGTAAAGCAATAATTAAAAAAGAAATAAAGTGGTACGATATAACATTTGTAAATTAATTTCATAACTTTTATAGCTGCTATTTCTATAATTCGAAGTTGTATCTACCTTTTAACTATGGTTCAATTAATTTTGAACAAAACTTCTGATCTATAATTTGTTGGACATTTAATAATTTTAAAATAAAGATAAGGTAAGTATAGCGCGGTTTTGCAGTCCTATTATTCAACATATAGAGAACATTAAGTTGTATTATCGTGTTCTCCAATAAACTGTTTGATTGAAATATACACAGTTTTATATGCGTTGCATACCTTTACAGATAATTTTCTAATAACATAATTTTCAAATCGCAAAAAATACATTTCGGGAGTAATTTAGTATCTTAAAAGTTTGCGCCGTGACATTTTGAAACTCGTAGTAATAGTTGCAACTATTGGTTTTCGATTTATAAATTTTATCACACATTTGAATGGTTAATATTGAATATAAAAATAAATATTGTTACAGAACTCGTGTGGACCTGGAAATGAACAACGGGACAACTCCCAGCATCGCAAATCTCCAGAAGAAATTACACACATATTGCAAAATCAGATTATTTATTGCAAAATTGTTTTATACAATGTATTTTACAAAAATCATAATAAATTAGATTAATTTAACAGTATTACAATGCTTTACCATTTATTCCCTCTCCCATCTTATCTAAGATAATAATAAATAATGTACCGCAAAATTTAAAAATAAAATTCGAAAAAACTAGTAAAAACCGCGAAAAAATAAAAAAAGTAATGAAATCTGTTGAAAAATTCCGAGAAATCACGAAGTTTTAAGAAAAATATTCCGTGCCACCTCCTTGGTTGTCATGTTCTCCTGATACAAAATCTCGATTCTCGTACCAAAATTCGGTTGGGATTCGAAAATTCCCCGCCCGAGAAATTCCAAGAAATGACGTCACGTTCCGAGAAATCGCAAAATTCCATGAAATGACATCACGTTCCGAGAAATCGCGAAATTCCAAGAAATGACGTCACGTTCCGAGAAACCGTGAAATTCCAAGAAGCGACGTCACATACCGAGAATTCGAAGCGCGGGAATTTTGTGCCACCTTCTTGAATGTCATGTTCTCCTGATACAAAATCTCGATTTTCGGAGCAAAGTCCGGTTGCGATTCAAAAATTCCGCGCTCGAGAAATTCCAAGAAATGACGTTACGTTCCGAGAAATCGAGAAATTCTTAGAAATGACGTTACGGTCCGAGAAATCGAAAGCCCGGGAAACATGTGCCACCTCCTTGCATGTCATGTTCACCTGATACAAAATTTCAAATTCATTTCAAATTTTGCTCCGAAAATCTCGATTTTGTATCAGGAGAACATAATGACTGAGGAGGTGGCACGAAATATTTTTCTCGGAACGTGACGTCATTACTTGGAATTCCTCGATTTCTCGGAACGTGACGTCATTTCTCAGAATTTCGCGATTTCTCGGAACGTGACGTCATTACGTGGAATTTTTCGATTTCTCGGAACGTGACGTCATTACTTAGAATTTCTCAATTTCTCGGAACGTGACGTCATTTCTCGGAATTTTTCGAGCGCGGAACTTTCAAATCTGAAGCGAACTTTGCTCTGAGAATCTCGATTTTGTATTAGGAGAACATAACAACCGAGGAGGTAGCAGGGAATATTTTTCTCGGAATTTTTCAACAGATTTCGTTACGTTTTCTATTTTCTCGCGTTTTGTACTAGTTTTTTTCGAATTTTATTTTTAAATATTGCCGTACATTATTTATTATTATCTTAGATAAGATGGGAGAGGGAATAAATGGTAAAGCATTGTAATACTGTTAAATTAATCTAATTTATTATGATTTTTGTAAAATACATTGTATAAAACAATTTTGCAATATGTGTGTAATTTCTTCAGTAGATTTCCGATGCTGGGAGTTGTCCCGTTGTTCATTTCCAGGTCCACACGAGTTCTGTAACAATATTTATTTTTATATTCAATATTAACCATTCAAATGTGTGATAAAATTTATAAATCGAAAACCAATATTTACAACTATTACTACGAGTTTCAAAATGTCATGGCGCAATCTTTTAAGATACTAAATTACTCCCGAAGTGTATTTTTTGCGATTTGAAAATTATGTTATTAGAAAATTATCTGTAAAGGTATGCAACGCATATAAAACTGTGTATATTTCAATCAAACAGTTTATTGGAGAACACGATAATACAACTTAATGTTCTCTATATGTTGAATAATAGGACTGCAAAACCGCGCTATACTTACCTTATCTTTATTTTAAAATTATTAAATGTCCAACAAATTATAGATGAGAAGTTTTGTTCAAAATTAATTGAACCATAAAATTGAACCATAGTTAAAAGGTAGATACAA
Organism: Tetrapedia diversipes; assembly: GCA_033822845.1. Classification (NCBI taxonomy): domain Eukaryota; kingdom Metazoa; phylum Arthropoda; class Insecta; order Hymenoptera; family Apidae; genus Tetrapedia; species Tetrapedia diversipes. The sequence continues at coordinate 531,904 of JAOPTO010000931.1, read as the reverse complement.
CTTCGAATTATAGAAATAACAGCTATAAAAGTTATGAAATTAATTTACGAATGTTATATCATACCACTTTATTTCTTTTTAATTACTGCTTTACCTGTTTTACACGTTGCAGTTCAATAAATGTATACGTACATACACATACGGTTAAGCATTAGTAACTTATAGTGGCATACAATAATTATAACAATTTATCTTTTTGCAATATATAAAATCATTTTTAAATTTCCACATATCTAAAACATTTTAATTGTAGCGAAGGTGGATGGCCGTCAGTAGGAACTCTTCTTGACCGACGGAGAGGTTTCAGAGGAGAATACGATTTTAACAACGATAGAATTTAATAAATAAAATATAACAGAAAATAACAACGATAACAAGAAAGTCTTATAACAAAAGTACATTAACAAATAGAACAATAAACAGTAACAAATATAACAAATAAGAAAGTAACAGTAAAGAAAGGTATAACGGTATAACGGTATAACGGTGAATCGAGGGTATAAACTATTGCAAGACTACTCGACTATCACACAAGACGCTTTCTCTACGAATGGCGAAACGGGGTGCGTTTCTGGGAGACGCGCCGGTGAAAAAGAGGGCGCTGGTGGTTAGTGTCGGCAAGGGTGCACTTCCGGTTGGTAACGCTAGTCCAAGCGGAAGTGCACTTTTTGACGAGACGGCTGAAGTGACGCAGAGGTCGCCACACTACCCCCCTCCAAGTCGCTCGTCCTACCAGAGAGAGCAGACGACTTCCTATAGGTTTTGAGTGGCGGGGGTTTTGGTATCTCTTCAGCTTCAATGTAAGCTGGCTTCAGCCGTTCCGTCGAAATTACAATCTCCTTGCCTCTTATATCTATTAAATATGTTCTATCGGTCAAACGGCGCACAACGCGATATGGCCCTTCATATGGCCGTTCCAAAGGCCTCTTAACAGAATCGACACGCACAAAAACGTGTGTACAGTCGATTAAGTCACTGTAAATGAAATGTTTCTTTCGTCCGTGATGTGACGTCTGTCGAGGTCCTATCTGTTGCATATAAGTGCGGAATTTACTGATAGAAAAGTCGCGTTGCGTCGGTCCGTCAACTAAAAATTCTCCGGGTAACCTGAGGGGACTACCGTACAGCATCTCCGCTGCCGATGCGCCGATGTCATCTTTGAAACTGGTCCGCAGCCCCAACAATACAGTGGGAAGAACTGCGAGCCAGTTTTCCGATTGGTGACACATTATAGCGGCTTTCAGAGATCTATGCCACCTCTCGATCATACCATTAGAGGCTGGATGGTATGCCGTGGTTCGGATTCGGGTGCAGCCGATTAAATTAACGAGGGCGTTAAAAAGACTAGCCTCAAATTGGCTACCTCGATCGGTGGTAATGGTGGCTGGGGCACCGAATCTGGCTATCCATGTGGCATAAAACTCTGAAGCGACTGTTTCCGCGCTTGTATCTTTAATCGGTATCGCCTCAGGCCAACGTGAAAATCTGTCGATCAATGTTAAACAATATTTAAATCCGTCCACGGGTGGTAACGGTCCAATTAAGTCCAGATGTACGTGTTGAAATCTGTTCTCTGGAACGACTATATTCTGCGGTGGATTCTTAACGTGTCTAGAGACTTTACATCGCTGACATTGCAAGCAAGTTCTGGCCCAATGCAGAACGTCTTTGTTCATTCTTGGCCAAACGAACCTCCTTGCAATGAGCTTTTTAGTACTCCTACCGCTGGGGTGAGCCATATTATGGACGGTGTTAAATATACGTCTTCTTAACGTTGCTGGGATATAAGGTCTAATATTACTAGTGGAAATGTCACAATAAATGACAGCTTCGGATTCGTCAAGGCGAAGTTTTTTTAAATTTAAGGCAGTGCTGCTCTTCAGTATGTCCTGTAATTCGGGGTCTATTGTTTGCTCTTGGGCTATCTCGTCTGTGCTTACCACGACTGGCATATTGATCATGTCTAGCCGTGATAAAGCATCAGCCACCTCGTTGTCGGATCCGGAAATATGTACTATATTTGTAGAAAATTGTCCGATGTAGTCAAGTTGACGTAACTGTCGAGGTGAAGCCTTGTCTGATTTTTGGTCAAACGCGAAAGTGAGCGGTTTATGGTCCGTCTGTATTGTAAATTCGCGTCCGTCAAGATAATGTCTAAAATGTTTAATGGCCCGAAAAATAGCAGTCAATTCCCTGTCGTACGTACTGTATCGAGTCTCAGTCGGAGTGAATTTCTTTGAGAAGAATGCCAATGGTTTCCACGTGCCATTGACATTCTGCTGCAACACTGCTCCCATTGCCGAATCAGAAGCGTCGGTAACTAAATTCAACGGTGCATTATCTCGCGGATGCACCAGCAACGTAGCGTCCGCTAACGAATCTTTGCTCTTACGGAAGGCATCTTCGGCCTCGGGCGTCCACGCAATAACGCGTTTATCACGCTTTTTGGCGCCTTCTAAGTATCTGTGTAAGGGAGCTTGTACGGCGGCTGCATTGCTCAGGAACCGGCGGTAAAAATTGATAATTCCTAAGAATCTACGCAAGTCCGCGACGGTCCTGGGCAATGGATAATCTCTAATTATGTTCACCTTCTCCGGTGCAGGCCTGGCTCCCTCTGAATCTATAAGGTACCCCAGGTACTGCACTGAACGAGAATTTAAATTGCATTTATCCGTGTTAATTGTTATGCCGTGCTCCCTTAGCCGTCGAAGGACTTGCCGAAGATGATCTTTGTGCTCCGTTTCGTTAGCGGAGGCAATCAGAATGTCGTCAATGTAACAAAAAACGAAATTTAAACCTCGGAGGACTACATCCATAAATCTCTGGAAGGTCTGTGCGGCGTTTTTGAGACCAAATGTCATAACGTTAAATTCAAAAAGACCGAAAGGTGTAATGATTGCTGTTTTGGGACGATCTTCTGGTGCGATCGGTATTTGGTGGTAAGCCCTCGTTAAATCTAGCGTTGAAAAAACTGTGGTACCGTCGAGTCTGTATGTGAAGTCGTGAATGTGTGGAATGGGGTATTTGTCCGGTATAGTCACGTTATTAAGTCGACGGTAGTCACCACATAGTCTCCAATCTCCATTTTTCTTGCGCACCATATGCAGAGGACTGGCCCAGGGACTGCTCGATGGCTGGCAGATACCCTGGGCGAGCAGATTATTAATCTCCGCCTTAGCGGCCTTTAACTTATCAGAGGGTAACCTCCGGGGTCGCTCTGCAACTGGTGCGCCGGTAGTGACTATGTGGTGCCGCACCTTGTGCTCAGTATTTGTAACGTGCGGTGTGGTCCGTGTCACGTCAACGTATTCTTTTAATATATGGTTAAATTCTGTATTGCTGCTAATGGTTGTCAATGAGGGTTGGTCAGTAACGATAATCTGTCCAATAGTTTTAAGTGCTGTCAGTCCGTCGATCAGTCGTTTGTTTCGTAAGTCCACCAGAAGACCGAAATGATTGAGAAAATCAGCGCCGAGAAGCGGCTGCTGAACGCGAGCCACGATAAACTCCCAGAGAAATGAGCGCCTAAGTCCGAGATTTAAAGTCCGTTTAACCGTGCCGAAAGTTTCGATGGGCGTACCGTTTGCCGCGTATATCCTAAGGTCTGTAGGAGCGAGACTACTTGCTACCGATTTAAACGGTAGCACGGAGATGTCCGCTCCAGTGTCGACAAGATATCTTATATTGGTATCGGGATCTCTAATAGTAAGACGGCAATTACCCGTACGCCCAGCCGAAGCCGTCTCTAATCGACGGTGGGCCTCTAGTTTTCCGACGGCGGTAGTGGTGGCTGGGTAGAAGGGGGTCCGGTGGGTAGGGGTCCCGTCCATGCGCAGGGGATGACGCAGTAATGGGCCCGTTCTGCAAACCTCCGATGGTAATAACACAGGCCCCCTCTAGAGGCGCTGCGTTTCCGGGACTGCCGACGTGGGGACCGGGAGCTCATGGCACGCCGGTGGGGCGACCGGTGGCTTCTGGCGTTCGGACGCCATGATGCCTCAGGTTGCGGGTCCGCCATCTTGACGCGGCAGGAAAGAGCTTCAAATGAAGACGATAGCCGCGCCACATCCTCCGCCAGACGTTGGAATTGGGAATTGGACGGCGATGGTTCTGCCGTTCGAACCGCCGCAACTACCGGCGTGTGCATGTCCATGATGCGGTCAGCTAGGGCCGCCATTCGATCCACATCGGTCGTGTCGCTGATGGCGAGCATGCTCCTTACGTGGTCCGGCAGGTTTTCCAAGAAGAGCGTACGGATGACCGCCTCTCCTACCTCGGTACCTGCCAGACTACGTATTTTCTGGAGCGCGTGTGATGGTTTGCTGCCCCCCAGGTCCCTGTTCCGTAGCAGACGCCTTAGCTTCCGCTCCGGAGACTCGTCGAACGCGCTTATTATACGAGCCTTGATTGCCTCGTATTTTCCTTTAGCTAGCGGGTTTCTCATTACGTCTAAAATGAATGGCAGGGTTGCGGAGTCGAGTTGGGCTATGAGCTGACGATACTTTGAATCGTCGCCCGTGATCCGGTGTAGCTCGAATGTCGCCTCCACCTGCATGAACCACACCTGCGGGTCCTCCTTCCAAAAGGCCGGTAGCTTGACGAGGCTTACGGCGTTGATTGAAGCGTCGGTCCTATGGAAGCGTCCTTCCTCCGCCATCTTGTCACTCATGGACGCGTCGGCCCTTGTCGGTGATCTCGCTACGGCCATTTTTTTCTTCGCCTTTTTTCTTTTAGTTCTTCACGTTGGGTCACCAGTTGTAGCGAAGGTGGATGGCCGTCAATAGGAACTCTTCTTGACCGACGGAGAGGTTTCAGAGGAGAATACGATTTTAACAACGATAGAATTTAATAAATAAAATATAACAGAAAATAACAACGGTAACAAGAAAGTCTTATAACAAAAGTACATTAACAAATAGAACAATAAACAGTAACGAATATAACAAATAAGAAAGTAACGGTAAAGAAAGGTATAACGGTATAACGGTATAACGGTGAATCGAGGGTATAAACTATTGTAAGACTACTTGACTATCACACAAGACGCTTTCTCTACGAATGGCGAAACGGGGTGCGTTTCTGGGAGACGCGCCGGTGAAAAAGAGGGCGCTGGTGGTTAGTGTCGGCAAGGGTGCACTTCCGGTTGGTAACGCTAGTCCAAGCGGAAGTGCACTTTTTGACGAGACGGCTGAAGTGACGCAGAGGTCGCCACATAATCACGTTAACAGCGCCATCTCTCCAAAAAGCGTCCAAACTGGTGACAAACATTTATCGACAAGTAAACAAAAGTGGTAACTGACATTGATGAGGCCTGCCACTTATCAAAGAAACCCGCAAACAACTCGCAAATTTTTTCAATAATAAAAAGAGGCGGTGAAGAAAGACATAGTTGCTCCACCTACACGGTAAATAAACGAACTACTTCGGTAACAGTTTCAACCGTTCATCAATAGATGGAGCCACAAACTAAAGTCACTTAATTTAAGCGCGAAAATTTAAAATCACTTTCTTCGTTCACCTTTTTACTTAATTCTTATTTCTACAAAGTCTCACTTGCTTTTGATACCATATGATTAATCTCTAGTTACAGAGATCTTTACCTTTAATTTGACGCCGACAATCATATAAATAGGTTGTCATTAAGTAGAGAAATTTTAATATTTTTGCTGGGTTGTAAGTGACAGGTAGACGAAAATTAGTTCCACCCGTTCACCGGTATGTGGTGATAGTGTTTCAGTGTCCACAAAATCGATCAAACTGACAGTTTGCAAAAATATATATATTTACAGCGTTTATTCAGGAATTCTAACGCGTGTACCTTCTTTTCTAGGCCTCATATTATCTATTTATGTGGATTTTGTTACGATTCAGTTCATTTAAACGAATTTCTTAAATTTACATACCGTATGCAGTGTGTAAACCTAAATGTCGGCCGAAATGAAACGGCTGATTCTATGATGATTCTTTCAACGAGCAATAAATCCATGTAATAAACGTGATATTTAAAATGTATTACTATACTACATTTTCAACAAACAAACAATAAATTAAATGAAATTTTATGATGCAGCATAAAGAAATTTAATTACAAAAATATGTAAGTACTAATTTCTTTTGCAGGAACTTTCATTTTAGTCCTGAATTGGTATTGTCTTGGCGAATATTACATTTTATAGAATTATGGTGGGGCCTTCTATATTAAACATAAACTAAACATATACCTTAAACATTAAAAATCATTCACGATTACTTTTGTATATTATTACGAATATAAAAAATTACTTGTAAAATTCATAACGAAATAACGAACAAATAGAATTACAGAGCTAAGTATTACAGGTTCATTTATTAGCACACGTTTTTAAATTGCAAAAATATAATTAATTCATAAAAGATGAATGTAATAATTTATAATGTTTTATAATGTTAAATACAATAATAATGTTTATTCAATTTTTATTGATCATCAGTTTATACTGGAAACCGCGCCATACTTACCTTATCTTTATTTTAAAATTATTAGATGTCCAACAAATTGCAGATGAGAAGTTCTATTCAAAATTAATTGAACCATAAATTCCTTGCGCAGTACTTAGCTTGGCGTGGTATTCCATTAATTACTCAACGGAAAACCAATACCAATTTCCAGGTCTCACCACGAGGAGGTGACTGCGCTTCGAGACCCACCCACCCTGCCCCCTATCCAAGAACCCCCTTCCCCTGTACTTTTACCCCAGCACCCAAGACCCGAATAACGAAAAAAACCCCTCACCCTTATGCTATTACTCTAATCCCCGGAACACGCACCCACAAAACCCCTCACCCTTATAATATTACCCCTGTTCCCCGGAACCCGACACCGACAAAACCGGTTACTCTCAAACGTGATCTTAACCTCTACACCCATAGAACCCCACGCGCGCCTGCTCACCGAATTTCCTAAACCCACCACTCCCACGGCCCATACCTGTTACCCTAACAAAAAAAGCCCGAGTCCAGCCTGGCTCTAACCTTTCAACGAAACAAGCTCCGCGTCAACGGAGGGCCCTGAGTGTATATACGCGCTAGAGACAGACTGGCCCCCGGACTGAATGTACCAAAATGTACAGAATTGAACAACTGGACCAAACTCCGCATAAACGGAGGGTTTGCGCCCACCCCCCACCCTACCGTACCCCCCCACCACCCTACGGCCCCTTAACCAACCCCCGGAAACCGTTAGCAAATACAAAAGCAAATAAAAAAGCACCCCAATTCAACGTGGCTATAACGCTAAAACGCACTCAAGCTCCGCGTGAACGGAGGACCCTGAAATGCTGGAAGGATCACGCCTCTGCACGACGGCCCCCGGCGGTGGGGTCGCATCACGGCCACATTGATTATCTAATACAAAGTACTATAAAGTACTATAAGACTACTCTACTAAACCAAACTCCGTGTGAACGGATGGTTTGAACCCACTCCGGGTGAACGGAGGGTTTGAACCCACACCCCGCTTTCCGCGCCACCGAAGACCCGAATAACCATAAAGCCCCCTCCCTTATACTATTACCCCCTGATCCTCGGAACCTAACCCGCACAAAACCGATTACCCTTAAACGTGATCCGAACCTCTACACATTTCGACTCTAAACCCATAAACCCCTTAAACCCGATGCACCCGCGTCTCACACCCCTAGCGAAAAACGCCCCGAGTCCTACTCCCACAACCCACGCCGATTGGTTGGTGCCCCGTATTCCTACACCGATTATCTGTATACCCTGCCCTACTAATACCCCTTGACTCTACACCCATAGAATCCCACGCGCGCCTGCTCACCGAATTCCCTAAACCCACCACTCCCACAACCCTCGCGCGCGTTAACCTAACCAAAAAAGTCCGAGTCCAGCCTGGTTATAACCTTTCAACGAAACAAGCTCCGCGGTAACGGAGGGCCCTGAGTGTATATACGCGCTAGAAACAGACTGGCCCCCTGACTGAATGTACCAAAATGTACAGAATTGAACAACTGAACCAAACTCCGCATAAACGGAGGGTTTGCTCCCACCCCCCTCCCCCATATACCCCCAACCCTACGATCGCGAAACCCACCCCCGGAATACGCTGGCGAATAAAAAAGCATCCGAATGCAACGTGGCTGTGACCTTTCAACAAACAAGCTCCGCGTGAACGGAGGGCCCTGAGAGTATATACGCGCCGCGGCCACGCTGACTGCCGGACAAAAGGTACCAAATTTAAAGGTACTTACAGACTACTACTTTACTAAACCTAACTCCGTGTGGACGGAGGGTTTGAATCCACCCCTTAAACCGCGTACCGCGAACGTTACGACCGCGTATCCCAACGTTACGACCGCGTACCCCCAACGTCACGACCGCGAAACCCACCCCCGGTACCCCTAACAAATAAAAAAGGACTCGAATTGCAACGTGGCTGTGACCTTTCAACAAACAAGCTCCGCGTGAACGGAGGGCCCTGAGAGTATATACGCGCCACGGCCACGCTGACTACTGGACAAAAGGTACCAAGTTTAAAGGTACTAGCAAACTACTACTTTACTAAACCAATCTCCGCCTAAACGGAGGGTTTGAATCTAGATACTCCCTACCCTTTAACCCCCTATCCTAAACTCTCTAATCTGTAAACCCCTAAACCCTTCCCTCGGAGATCCTACTTTCCATAACTCCTAAATTGGTAGAACCTATATACTGACTATTTTCGAAACTCTCTGAAAAGCGAAAAAACCGTGGGCAAAACCTATAAACTATGCTCATTCGCGGTACTAATTTCCAAGTCCTGGCAGGCCCCTTCCTGACCTCTTCATCGAGCGAAACATCTATGGGAAACCGAAACGAATACGAAATAGAAAATGGAATACGTAAAATATATGAAATATTAAAACTAATTTATAGGTCGTAGCAGTTAAATATTTTTTATTTCGTTCGAATTCTATTTTTTCAACATAGTTCGTCAAATTATAAATTTTCTTAAACTACACGTTCACTTTGAAATGTTTGAATATTTCCTACGTTCGTTACAAAAATGCTTCCGAAAAACTAAACAACTCTGAGAAGACTAACAGATCTTGCGAAGTACCCAAATGAGTACTTATACTAATTAATGATTTAAAAAATTGTTTAATTAAAACGTTGAAATAAAAAAATTGATTATTACTTATAAATTAAGAATTTTAATGTTGGAACTGAAATTAATGTATTTTGTTCCAATAATATTATAATACTTTGGATGTTAACAGAGATAGTTTAAGCATTTGTCAGAACAATTATTTTTTCCAAAATAAAATGACAATTTTCAAAAAAGAAAATCAGAAACATACCCGAGAGCCTCTAATGATGCAAGACATTAATTTAATATATTTGAAATATTAGATAAAGTAAAATATTCATATCAGAAAACTTAAGAGGCTGTATTAATTTGCAACGCCAATTTAATAAGCTTTAAGTTTTAGTTAAAAGTTGAATATTCGTAATTATGATTTAAATATTACGTGAAACATCTAATGTGTTCTCAAAAGTGAAAGCGAAAATGATAAAAAAAGACTTACCGTTCCTATTAAACAATAAATGACCCAAATATCAAGTAGTACACAGAAATGTTTTAATTAATTGAAAATTGAATATTTAAAACTTGTTGCACAGAATAATATTATATTTCATTTGGGAACGAAATCTGTGTTAGTACTTCTCGATTTTGGACAATAGTGTAAAATAGATAAAGAACACATAGCAAGCATAGTGACAAAGTAAAATAAAAAATGGTTGTCCATCGTAGAACAGAACGTTTACTCTAATATGGACAACCATTACGTTGCAGCCCTCTTCGTAACATGTTGGGCCTCTTCGAAGATACAGCTGTAGATTTCCTTCTTCTTCGGCAAGCAGATGAGAATGAATTCAACAAAACATTTGCAGCAACTCGATATTAAACCATAGATGTTTATGCATTAATGGGAAATTCAAATAAATGTAGAAGCACGAAATACACTCAATGTGCAAGATATAAATTTTTATTTAAGCTCGATTCCTTTAATTGTACTAATAAAAATATTAATTTGCATAAACATCCACAATTTCTTTATGAATGTTCGACTGTTCCCTACGTGCGTTAAAAAAAAAGCTTCCGAACTAAACAACTTCGAAAGAACAACAGATCAAATAAAAAGAAGCACTAATTAATGAATTTTAAATTTATAGATATTATTCCTAAATTCAAGACTATAATATCTGAATTACAATTTTCGAAGTTAATTAAATCTCCTGAATTGCTTACTTGTAAATTTGTATAAAAGATATTTATTTAAATTGAAAATTCTAACATTTATTTAATTCTGAGCTGACAAGAAACAATATGTTGAATTTAAAGTGGAGTTTGTATCATGAATAATTTTCTAGCCTATTACATGTAGCGGCCGCCGTTCAAGCATCCGAAGTTTGACACCGAGGAATAACAAATATGCACAAAGAAAATATTGCTATTCGACGCCGAACGACGAAATTGAAATACCGAGTTTAAAAAATTGATATGTATAAGAATGGATGGATAAAACGGCCAATACTACACATAATAATTGAACACAAAAATATGACTAACCTTGCGTCTTCATGTGTGCTATGAATCCCAGCTAAAAATGTAATTAATAACATAGCTAACGATCTAACACTTTTTTCAGAGAAGGGGATAATAAAACACAAGGAAGGGTTTTGTTTGTTTTATTCGCTTTATTTATTTCACATATTTTATTTATTTTATTACGTTGAAGGAATGGGAAGGGAAAAGGTAGGTATTCAGAGCTGGGTAATTTGGAAATTTATTTTAATACAAAGTAAACTGTTTCCTATTCACTACATGAAATATATTTCCAAGCTCTGAATGAACATGTTAAAAAAACCCTCGAGTGGTAGGATTATCGAGGCGACAATTCTAAGAATCGAAGACAATGAACATGTGTTCAACAGCTGTCGCTTCGATACCACCTGTCAGCTCGTCGCGAAATGCTTTCTTGTTTTCATTACGTAAGCAAGCTCGAACGTCTTTCGAAAGTTTTTGTGAGTAACAGATCGAAGCTTTAGTATGAGACAATATGAAATTCTAATGCAAATAATAATACTCAATATAATGAAGTTGTGTAAAATTATAAAATCATATGAAACAGAAATGGATGTAATAAACTTATGCAAACGCGAGACACAAGAAAGCCCTAACAAATAATATATCAATGTACACGAGTAATAAAATACTCGTGGTCACTATGCTCGCAATAATAATAAAAAATGCAACCAATTCCCGTGTCATTTCGGACCATTCGTCCTACGACATGATTGGAAACCGGAGGAACAATGAAATATGTGACTCACCGTATGGCGATTAGCATCACGCGTCTTCTATGGACCCCATAGTCTGCACCGGGTAGATCATCAGTAGCATCAGTAGTATCCAGGATGCAGTCCTATATCCAGGAACCACCACTCGTTAATAAAAAAAAATAAGATAAAAGTCTAACACTTCCGGTCGCGAAATACTGTATGCGAACTGAATTTATATCGAATCGGTGATATACAAACAAATAAAAATAAAAATCTAACACTCCCGACCATTAATAGTAGCGAACGGGTTAAATTACGCGAAATCACGGAGCCATAACCCGCAAAAACGCGTTTATGGTTGGCGATTATGCGTGACGCGTTTCATTCGACCTGTCAAACGTCCGTACGCGATGGCGTCCCACGCCGGAAAGGGTCACCTCAGTCGGCGTCACGGACCAGCAGCCGGCCGCGGCTGCGCAGAACGACTCGGCGCGAACTTGAAATAAGTAAAGGTACGGTATCATCGCTAGTGTAAAATAATGATTAATAAAAATTAATTGAACGATAACGCGTATGGAATATTATATTCATTTCCTATAAATTATCTATATTTTTCCTATCTAGAAGAGTGTGTTCATAAATAATCCTACGAAATTTAGTTTTATAATTCTATTTGCTTTTCACTTCGTAACGAATTTTACAGGTTCAGTAACTTTTTACATTTAAAATAACAAATGAAGGTAATCGTGAATTTCTAATACAGAAGGATTGTGTAGAACCGAAATTGTTCATTACTTTGCGCGAAATTATAAATTATGAATAGAAATGGTAAAAGTTGAGACACATTTTCTTTTACTGATTAGAATTGACAACTTAGCTTCATTGTAAGCATTAGAATTATTTTATTAATAGAAATGTATTTTTCCAATCTTAAGCTTCTCACGATTTTACTAAAATCATAATCATAATAGAAGCAGAGAGCAACCAACAAATAACCAACCATCATTATTTAAATATTAAAAGTATATATCCTTTAATCAATAAAATTTTACAGAACATTTTTCTTATTTACTAACGAAATATTAAAGATATTACATGAACTGTAGTATATAGGTTCGATAGTTCAAAAACTATCAAAACTTCAAATAATTTAATTGCAATATATTGAATACAAGGAAATTTAGAAGTGCCTCTGTTTAGTGTCAAAAATCGTTTACATTTACAAAATTAAAAATAATTAAATAATACCGAGCAATGGGAACTGCAAAAATTTATTGTACAAACAATTATAAAATTCAGTAAATTATTTGTTTTTAAAGGACATCATCGATTTATCATCCGAAAAATTGATTAATCGTCAAAAGAACACATTTTACGTAATATCATTCAGATTTGTTATAAAAATTTTAATAAAATATTAAACCATCGAAAATATTACCTAAATGTATAAAATTATTAAAAATTGTACACAATTTAATTGTAATGCATTAAATACCATGAAACTAAAAGTAATTCTATTTTGTGCCAAAACTTGACTGTATTTATTAATTAAAAAATAACTAAACAATGAAGGCTAATTGGTAATGCAATAAATTATTACATAAAGAATTGAAATTTAAGGAATTGTGATGAACAAAGAGAAATAAGGAAATTATATATATATAAGTAAAAAATTTTTCATGAAATTATAATTGTTGTCTATGTATAAAAATTATTTATGACGATATTTCTTTGTTTATGATTGTAATTGACCATTTCATATAGAACTCTTTTATGCATGCATAACCTCTCTATGCTTTTGCATTAATATGGATAAATATTGGAGAAAGCAATGTAGCCCATTGTACCTCTAAGACTCTAGGAAATTTATGCATCGTTTATATAATACATTTAATGATTGGTTTAAATGAACACGTGGCAAAGAAACTTGAATTTTATCGTATAATTGATATGATGAATCATGATAACAGAGTTGTCAAATTCAAGGTTATCGCAGATGGTTTTTACTGTTCCAGGGATAAGTATATAGTTACAACGCGTAATGCAGTTTCAATGAAACCATCGGAGATAACTTGAACTTGTCGCCCATCTTAGGAAATCTTGAATCATAATTTTTTTTATATTTCTTATGTAGGAAGTTAGAAGGGATTTCTATTGATCATAGAGGTTATAAATCATTGTACTCTTTGTTGACCACGTATCATTTAAATGTTTCGCAAAATTAATACTGTAAAATCAATCTTCGGTGTTGTGTATTCGTCCACTGAAGCATGTGCTACACCAAATACTTCAGTTAGAGTAAGTATGTTTCTTTTTTTATACCAAAAGCATTAATTTTTCAGAATTTACATATCATTGTATAATGTAATGTAATGAAATATAGATTGCCTGCTGCATGTTGCAGACTGTAATTTTGGATTAGATTACTATAGTTTTACAATAATAAAGTCTCTTAATATATCTTATAATATCTTACAGTAATAATATAAATTTATAAAAAACATAAAATGTATTACTAATATATATTACATGTATTTATATTCTGTTGTGCTTTATTATAGGTGCAACAATTTAGAGAACTGTTAAATAACACGTGTGACAATGATATTCTCACAGATTCATTTGGAAGACACCATACATATTTACGGATTTCAGTTACTGAACGTTGTAATCTTAGATGTAAATATTCATCAAATAATGAAATAACATTAAGTAATATTCATAGTTTTAATTAAAATAGTTTTATAATATACTTCATTTAAGGTTTATACTGTATGCCAGCAGAAGGAGTTAAGTTGACAAAAAGTAATGGTATTTTAAAAACAGAGGAAATAATTAAAATAGCTGATTTATTTGTAAATGAAGGTGTAAATAAAATACGTTTAACTGGTGGTGAACCAACTGTTAGAAAAGACATTGTAGATATTATTGGTAAGTAATTTTATTCTTATTGGTATATATAATATGCCAATTTTTCTGACTTAATAGAAACAATTATTATAGCTGGATTAAAACAACTACCTGGCTTAAAACAAATTGCAATTACCACTAATGGGTTGACACTAACGCGTCAGTTACCATCTCTTCAAAGAGCTGGGTTAGACGCAATCAATATTTCATTGGATACATTAAAAGAAAGTCGTTTTGAGCAATTTACACGTAGAAAGGGATGGTCAAGAGTTATGGCTGCAATTGATCTAGCTATTCAGTTAGGTTACAGTCCAGTAAAGGTAAGAAACAATTTAACAAAATTTGTACAAGTAATTACACAAAGTAAACTGTAGGTGAATTGTGTGATAATGAACGGTTTTAATGACGACGAAATAACCGATTTTGTTAATTTAACAAAAGATCGTCCGATTGATGTGCGTTTTATCGAATACATGCCTTTTCAAGGGAATGAATGGAATCAAAATAAAATGGTTCCTTTCAAAGTTATGAAAGAATTAATTAGAAATACATATCCCGATCTACAACGTCTTCAAAATAAGTATAATGATACATCTAAAGTAAGTATTAAAAACTGACACAGGATTTATAATTTAAATTACTAATTTAATTTAAGTCGTTAAAGTTACAATTCTTTTTATTAGGCATATCATATACCTGGATTTACAGGACAAATAGGATTTATTACATCGATGAGTGAACATTTTTGTAGTTCATGTAATCGATTAAGAATAACAGCAGATGGAAATTTGAAAGTTTGTTTGTTTGAAGGAAAAGGGGAAGTATCTCTTCGGGATGCGTTACGCAATGGGGCGTCTGATATTATTTTAAAAGAGATAATTAGAGCTGCGGTATGGCGTAAAAAGAAGCAACATGCAGGTATTAAGTTTTACTTTTAATCTACGTGATTCGTATAGGATTATAAAAAATTATTTCGCATCGCAAAACAAACTATATTTAAAGCGATAACGTTTATATGGCTTCGACAATATCTATGTTTCAGGAATGTACAATCTATCCCAGATGGAAAACAGGCCAATGATTCTGATTGGGGGTTAATCGATTATTGTGAAAGTCAATATAAAATAATATACCGAAGTTATATGTACAAACGTTATCGCTAGATTTGTATAATAATGCAAAAGTCTATACTGACAAAACCATACATTTAATTTGACTTGTTTGTGCTTCCAGTTAAAAAGAAACATGTGTACGTCAGAAGTTATAAAGATTTACAAACTGATGTACCGCATCAGTATTTAATGATTCGTGCGGGACTTCGATTTAAAAATGGTACAGGCATAAGGACAGTTTCGTCATTGTCACACGTGGATCAAAGTGGTAAAGCGAGTATGGTAGATGTAGGTTCGAAATTGAAAACTAAACGCGTTGCGATAGCAAAAGGAATTGTACAAGTTGATTCGAATATAAGTAAGTTAATAGCCGAGAATAATGTAAAAAAGGGCGATGTATTATCTGTAGCACAAATAGCAGGCATTATGGCAGCAAAAGATACTTCTAATCTAATACCGTTGTGTCACCCACTTTCGTTATCTTATGTAAATGTATCTTTACATTTAAATGAAGAATTGCATCGCATAGAGATTACAGCAGAAGTTAGATGTACCGATAAAACCGGTGTAGAAATGGAAGCTTTAACAGCTGTAAGTATTGCGGCTTTAACAGTTTATGATATGTGCAAGTATGCGGCTTCTCCAAAAGTAATGAAAATAACAGATGTTAGGCTAGTTCTTAAAACTGGTGGTAAAAAGGGTGATTTTCAAGAAAATTAAATATATCTATTTCCGCAATATATTGTTTTATATTTATAAGATTCAAAAGACTTAAAAAATTTAGAAGATTTAGGGGATTTAGGGATATTCTTGCTCAATACTGTATCAGTAAATAAGAAAACAATCAATTGTTATGATATTGAGATATTAATATATGTACATATTGTAAGAATAACTGTACCTGTGAGAATAGGAAATAAGAATATTTGAACTACATTTTGTTACTTATCAAATAAAAGTTACGTTAATTGAATAATATAATATCCTGTTTCTGTTTTTAGTTTACTTTTTTTACATATATGTACATATGTATATATCATTTTACAATTGTTTTTGAAAAATTTGTATATTAAATGATAATTGATGTACATTTGTTAAAATGTAATACGTTGTTTCAATCATGTATTAAATTTTTTACTTTCTGTATTAATAAACTTTTAAGAATTTTTTATTTTAATGAAACCAAATATTAGCATAATTAAAAACAAATGAATGCGTTAAGTAAAAATGATAAGAGTGACCCAAGTTATCGACGCAATCGCAAATATCGGGAGCATCGCGAGGCGCCACTGCATCCTGATTTCAGCTTTTTCGTTTCCTCGAGCAGGAGCAGCTTTCAGTATATGGAACGCTATCGAAGCGCGTTGTTCTTGAAGCTGTTCCATTGTTGAATTCTAATAATTAAGCGTCAAAACGTAAACGAACTAATAAGTTCTGTTCATACCTTTTACGTTACTTCTCAAATAAAAACAGGAACGTGTTTTTTTTATATAAATAAACTCGTTGAGATTACCAAAATAGGGAGTCCGTTTTAAAATACAAGACAACATCTCATCGAATACGAATATTCATTAAATACGATAAATTAAATGTGTTCTATTTTCCCTTCTTTTTTTAATTAGGATTTCTGTTGCTTCAACGATCGAGGTTGTAAACTCATTAAACGATACAAAAGATTATAAGTGTTACCTCGTGATGAGATTTAAGTTTTCGTAAATGTCGTGGGTGAAAATTTGATTGCGTTTATTGTTTTCGAAACTGTAAAAACGGTTACATGATTTCCTCGAAGAAGTCCTTGGGGAGATGGAGGATGAGGAATGGTAACGATCACGAATAACCAGAAGATCATCGATGGTTTTCAGAGATTTCTCAGAATTTCATAGAAAAGAAACGCAACGAATGAAGATGAAAGAACCTCGAACGTAAAAAAATGGCACCGTTCCATGGCATGGCCCTTATATTGCTTGGAATCGGATACCTGTTACATGTAGAAGCGCTTTCCGGTTACCGGAACTTAGGTACAATTTATCTCAAAGTGTATAATTTTAAAGTACAATCGATCACGAATCGCGACGAATGAATGTGATCAACGAGATGCAAATTAATATTTTCATTTCGTTGTTTACTTCGTTGAAATTTTATTTTATTATCTATGCTTAACGAGCCAACAAATAAATTTTATTCACAAAATAAAAATTAAAGAAGTTTCTCGCGACTGTTCGATGCTTAAAAATTCGTCGAACGTATAAAATCGCAATCGGTATCCGTTTGCGTTGGAGCCGGTTGAATTATTGGCCTCTGAAAATTGGTACCAGCGGTTTTAGACGTTTCAATCGTTGGATCGTTTCTTCTAAAAAAAGCTGGATATAGAAACTGATAAACGAAAGGGCAACCGTTTAGTCGATGGTTCAAATGTGATACCTGAATTTTAGCGGTACAACGACTCGACGAGGGAAAGCCCGATAAAGGGGAACGCTCTCAACGAGGGACAAAAAGGACGTATTTTTATAAAGACTCGCCCCAAAAAGTGACCGCAATCGTGGGGCAAACTGTTGTGCTATTGTGCCGTGTTAAGAACTTGGGGAATAGAACCGTGAGTCGCACGTCTCTTTAAATAACAGTGTCACCTTGCACGCTTCGTAATTGCGTTAGAGAGCTGTGAAACAATAATGTTTCGATTCCCGCGAAAGCAACGTTACTTTCACAGGATTTCGTCGCTCCGTTTACATTCAATGGAATATACTTATTTTCAGTCTCCAAAGAAAAATGATCAAATAATTTGATACTATTCAAGATCAGGAATCGATACCAAGTTAAATTTTTTCGAAAGTTAAATCATTTCTCTTTCAATGCGGTTGAAAGTTAAATAGAGTTAGTAAAACGCGCGGATCGCGGTAAGAACATGTTACAAACTCGTAAATTGGGATCGTGTATTCGAGTCGAAAGTATAATTTCGCAACTACTATTACAACGTAGAAAGTATCTGAAATTTATGGCGCGATGTTCTGGTAAACGTTTGAGTTGTAGGAATCGTCTACGCTTTTTCCGTAACTGTGTGCAATAGAAATTCGCGGAGGCCGTGAATTAAGCGCAATTAGAAAGTTTTGAACAGAGTGGTGGAAAAGAAAAAGGTGGAAAGGTGAAAAGAATGAAATTATGAGATTCGCAACGGTACGATTGCTCGTTTGTTCTCCTATGCAAATATTCCGTTTGGCGTTAATTAATACTAAGAATTACACTTCCGACACAACGGAACCTGACACGAAAAACGTTGCTTTCGTACAACTGTTTTTAACGTATGTAATTATACAGGCTTTTCTGATTTCTTTGGTTAGCGGATGAACAATTAGCGTGATGCGGTAAAAACGTTTCTCTTTGCTCGATAATTACACATTCATCCGTTCTTTCATTTTTTATTTCAAATAATTTCATCTCATTTGTATAATACTGTACAACGTGGCTTTGCAATAAAAGTTTCTGTAAATCGATCGAAACAGGTCGAAACGCGCTTTTCTGATTTTTTTGGTTAACGGATGAACAATTAGCATGTTGCGGTACAAACGTTTCTCTGCTCGATAACTACACATTCATCCGTTCTTTTATTTTCTATTTTAAATAATTTCATCGCATTTTTACAACACTGTACAACGTGGCTTTGCAATAAAAGTTTCTGTAAATCGATCGAAACAAGTCGAAACGCGCTTTTCTGATTTTTTTGGTTAACGGATGAACAATTAGCGTGTTGCGGTACAAACGTTTCTCCTTGCTCGATAATCACACATTCATCCGTTCTTTTATTTTTTATTTTAAATAATTTCATCGCATTTGTACAACACTGTACAACGTGGCTTTGCAATAAAAGTTTCTGTAAATCGATCGAAACAGGTCGAAACGCGCTTTTCTGATTTTTTTGGTTAACGGATGAACAATTAGCGTGTTGCGGTACAAACGTTTCTCTTTGCTCGATAACCACACATTTATCCATTCTTTTAATTTTTAATTTGAAATAATTTTATCTCATTTGCACGACACTGTACAATGTGGCTTTGCAATAAAAGTTTCTGTGAATCGATCGAAACAAGTCGAAACGCGCAAAGAGGAAGCGTAACTTGACAGTGTGGAACGGTTGGTGTGCATATTTTACATACATATGTATCACGGACAGGGATTTGTATAAGAGGTCACGAACAGCCATGAACGATTATTAACGATCGGTAAAATATTTTATGTCCCGTTCGGGATTTGTCCCAGGTGTCTTGGATTCGGAAAAGGGATTTACGCATTTTAACGTCCATGTCGGTGACGTACACAAGCGATGCAAGATTCAGGATAGTCGGCGATCAGGAGCAAAACGACTGGAATCTGCGAATAGATTACGTGCAGCCAAGGGACACCGGCATTTACGAGTGTCAAGTTAACACAGAACCCAAGATATACAAAGTGGTTACTTTGAAAGTTTTGGGTGAGTTTTTGTTGTCTCGCACTCTCGTCGATCACGATGTTAGATATGTTTACGCTCATGTTCCGCGGATAACGGTCTTCTTTTGGGAAGCTATTAAAAGATTTAGAATTCTTTAACACTAGAACTACCGACGATTACAGTGTAATTATTTGCATGGAACAGATCAAATTGAAAATTACAGGAAAAAATATCGAATACACAGAAAATAAATCTTTATTTATACTTTCTGCAGAAAATTATAGTAAACTTTGGAAGCTTGATAAAATGAATTTCTAAGGCTGCTATGAATAATCATCAATTCGTCATTTTGATTGCTAAGGGCGATATATGTACACTTTGGTATGCAAAACATATTTTTATTTTTCATATGTTTTCAACATTTGATATGTTAGCAATATTTTTCAAAAATTTGGAGTAAAAATACCCAGAAATGTTACAGAATGTCGTAGATACGAGCATCAGAAGCAAAGTATATTCGTGTTTTGTAATTTGTTATTACAAGAGGAGTAAAAATTCAAATATCGTTCAAAATAATTAGTTTTTACAGTTTTATAATGTTCTCCTACCAAAAAAATTCTTGGTGATTTTTACTTAGTAAAGTTAAAAAAGTTACTATTTGCGCTGGTTTAAATCTCAAATTTTAAACGCGTTTTTCACGAAGCCAGAAATTCCAGCGCGCGCATTTTCACAGAAAATTATTGCATCAATTTATTTCAAATTTGGCACAGCTATTTGTGTTTCTTTTTTGCTGTACTACAACGCAGGTTTTGAGGTAGCGGATTCTTTTCTAATTAATGATTACTTTTTTATTGCACGAAAACTTTCTTGCTCGAAAATAAAAATATTTATTCAGAAAGCTGTCATTTTCTTAAAAAGTTCACGGTTACGTCAAAAACAGCATTTATTAATACACCTTAAGAAACTAATTAACTTTTTGTATTCCGATAAAATTTGTTGACAAGAAATCGACAACCGCAATTTCCTACAATACGAGACACATGTGAAACTTACTTTTATAAATCAATTATTTTCTAAATATTTGTATATCATAAAATTATTTTTATAGCTAAATGACTAATAAATCAAAGCCAGATGCAATAATGATTATACTTTAAAAAAAGAATCAGAATGATTGTTAATATTCCGTTCTCTCAAGGTAAATGTCCCCCTTAATTTTTTGAATCTTTAGAAATAAGAAAAACGACAGAGCTATTTAATTTATTTAATCTTGAACAGCTTGAATTGTTGCTTTCAGAGATTGCATTTTAGTTAACGTTTAAAGAATAAGAATTCTTTTAAAGACTTCTTTTTTTGAACGGCGGTCATCTTCTTTAAGGGATTATACGCAGTTAGAAATTTCAAAAAATCGACTTTTGTTTTATTTTACTTTCTTATTGCATATCAGAACCCTTAAGGGATTATAAAGGGAGTTATGTAAATGGGAGTACGAGCGGAAAGATTGCGATTTCACATGGAAAACTGAATCGGAAATATAGAATATTGTTTTTATATGCAAGCCTTTGTTTTCAAGAAAAGAAATTTTGAAATTTATTCAGCATGCTTGTACTTGATTAGATCACTATCATACTATCTCTATTCATATTTATAATATAACAGGGTTTTACTTTACAGTTTCAGTTTTTCCAACTGCTTTAATAATTTCCTTATTTTAGTTATGACTAAAAATAAAAAATAAACTATGTCACTGTATTTAATAAATTTAGCATGATCTCATAAATAAAAGTTCGACGATGATAAGTTTTAAGATTGTGGTTGTTAAAAAGTGCTCCATCATGATCAATTCAGTGCAAATAGCTTTTGTTTGAAAGATCTTTTACTTAATAATTGAGATGCGATGATGTTGTATTTTGTTTAATATTTAAAAAATCGTGTAAATGTTTAAAACGAGTTTTTTGAGTACAGGATTAAAGAAATAGAGAAGTTGTAACAAAATTTAATTTTCTAATTCTTGACAAGGTTTTGTATCATTTTGTATTTGTTCATCAACGCATATTTTTCTATTACTACTCTAAATGCATTTCATCTATTTGTTTGTATTATGTTTCCGCGGCGATTGCAATCTCAGATTGTAGAAACTCATAATAGATAGTCCTGCGGATGACCACCAAACAGTATCGACCCGGTAAATTTAAATTACGGGGAAACGACACTTCGCATGTATCAACTAAATAGAATCACCACCTCTCCACTTGTGCTAGTTGCATAAACTTTTGTATATACGTATTTTGCATAGACTGACCAAAAAGATAGAATTTTCAAAAATAATTTTATTTAGAGGTGTTAATCATGAAGTATTTTCTCTGAAAATTTTGTTGCAAAATTTCTAAAAATGTTTTTTATACCTGATCGATTTACTGTTCTATAAAGTGAGACTTATTTTGAAATAATATTTTTATAAACATAGGATATCTTGCATAATTGAGAAGATCTATATCAATAAAATTATTATAGATAAAAAAAAATGCTACAGAACAAAATTAAATAGTACCATTAAATGGTAATCTTGCGCGTTTGTACTTATAATGCAAACTATTTTGTTGCATAAATCGATTCCTTTGACCACTCTACGTATCATAACATGATTGTAAATTAAATAGTTGATGTTATATCTCAACTTTCTTATCCCTTTGCATTCGAGAGGCGACTGTCTAATGATATTAACTTTAAAGATTTTTAGATGCAAAGTATTTACTAAGATTTCTTAAGATCTCGTTTTAGTACTTTGTTACACACGCGTATCCACGATTCGAAATAATTTGATCTGTTTGTTATGCATGTTACATTTGCCATGTTTAAGAATTTAAAAATGTAAATTGCAAAAGGTGCTTGTATGCACTGTATTCAATTCTATGGCGGGTAGAGAGCCGTACGCAATGTGTTAAATGTCATTTAGTTTATTTAAATAATATATTAAAATTTACATATATGCCTATTTAACCTCTGAGTCTGACTAATAAACAAACCGACTAAAGTCTGAAAATGTGTGAAACTATCATTGGTGACTAACAGTCGTCTCTCGAGTGTAAAGGGTTAATAATATGCATTTTTAAGGGTAAGTCTAGAAGGCTTGAAAAAGTTCATTTCTAGGTTCTTTTTTATAACGAACTAAATAAGATAATTTGTAATTTTGGCATTTGATTATGCATTCTTTAAACATATAACAAATTATAAAAGTTTTTATTTCCTGTAAATGTTTAGAGTGATACAGTCGCGTTTCGTGGTAGTTTTCGAGAAATTATTTTTGAACGGTGGGGCTTTCAGCTCTTCGTTTGTGAATTCAAAATAAAAAAATCCGATAAATTCTTAAACTGCATTCAATTTATAAAGCGGTAAACCTTTGAAAGTAGAAAAATAGCTATTTTTTATTATTTACTGGCACTTCAAAATTAAAATACGTTTTTGTACCACAATTTTATTTTCTCTAAAAGTTAGTAAACTTGAAAAACTCAAGAGATTACAGGTCCAGTGACTACAGAAAAGAGTATTCTATAATTAAAAAAGGATTCATTCAGATGTTTCGAGAGAAATGCAGTTAAAACTTTCATTATTATTTTGTGTTTCCTCCAGCACATTTTATAGTTTAGCAAATCATGAGATATTAATTGTGCTTACACTAATCGAATTGCTTTTTTGATATCATTATCTTATGGTGGGGGATGATGAAAAGGCTCAAGTTCAGTTCAATGAGATTTTCCTAACATCGCGTCACATCGTGAGAGATAAATTCATATAACGACTGCTACTTAGAAGCCTGTAACGTTGTTAATTTTTAGAATTTTTAAATTTCCTTTTAACTACATATTCTTCAAATACTAAAGGAGTAAAAAATGTAAAAAAGAATAGATTTTGTTAATGTTCCATACTCGAATCATTCCTTAAGCATTTACTTACTTCCTTGACCTTGTTAAGTGAAAAATATCCCAATTGTTGGATTAAGGCGCAAAGGCCATCGCATTAGCCAATACGATCACTTGATTCAACACGCCTTTAGATCTTCTCATTCGTAATTTTAAAAAATAAACATTATTAATGGCCAATTCAAAGTGTTGAGGATCTCAAAAGTGGCATTGTGGCAGAAACATCCAAAATAATTGAAAATCGATTGTTCCGTCCTACGGAATAACTGCGGGAAGTTTCCATTGGCATATTTATGACATGAGCATGCCTATACTGCTAATTTTAAGAATTAAGAAATTTTAGCCTTTTTGCTTTTTTTCTCGAACCCTCTTAATGTACGTAAAGAGATAAGTTTTTATTTTTGAGTCAACCGTGGTACCTCAATAGCCAAAAGCGTGTCATAAATAAGAGCGCCCAGCCAGTACCCACATTTAAGAGATACACGGACCCGGAAGAAATTTCCCCTTCATTGCCAAAAATCGGGGAACCTTCCCGCTTCGAGTGGCTCACCCCACCCTCGTTCTCGAAACGCATGCTAAGGGTACAAGAACGGGGTAGATGGCACTCAGGGCATATGCTAATTGGAGTCTTGATTATTTTGTCTCTAACCAATTGGCGTATCGTCTTGAGGTATGGAGGAGTGACCAGTCGAACTCCTTCACATAAACATCGAGTCACTTTGGCTTCGCGATCTATACGTTAATATTTGGATCTATACGTCAACATTTGGACGTATTTAAGTACGTAAGTCGGTACTATTCGTCGCATTCAATCGTAACATTCGGGCGTATCTAAGTACATCAGTCGGTACTACTGATTCTACACATTCAATCGTAACGTCAATAGTCGGACGTCTATAGACATTTCGTTCGGTGCATCACAGTCTTCGCAGACGTACAACATTCGGTACGGTCTAATACCGCGACGCACGTAACTCACTACCTTTGAATCAGTCGCCCAATGTTAATTTGGTGAGCGATAAGGCACAATTATTCACGGAAACATTTATTTTTTTGTGTGATGCATTCGAGCCAGATAATTGCGTACATCGATTAAGTGATATGGACCATTTGTTTTGAAAGTGTTGCAAGTCCATTTAAAAAAAATGAGATATCTCGAAATTTATGCTTAATTCTGTGTAAACTTTTTATTTATAACTAGTTAGTATTTAATTTCTTAAAAAATGTCCATTCTTTGCCCAATTTAAAATTGGCTGGTAAAAGGAATTGTGTAACCATTGATTATGAAAGTGGTGTAAGTACAATTCCTATAGACAGGTGTCAGACATTACGAAAAAAGAATTTCCTGTACACACCACAGAATTATCATGATGTCATAAAAGAATATAGACAACATAATAAATTCATTTTACATGAAATAAAACGAGAGGATTTCATTTCAACACAAAATCTACAGAACGTAATCAGAAAACAGGTAAACAGAAACACTAATGGAGGAAAAGTAAATTGATAGCAAATATGTTAGATGAGGTTTCTTAAAAATACACTATATACTAAAACATCGATGGAGAACAAAGAATTTAAGAATTTAAGTTTATTATACGTTCAGAAGGACCGCCAAAATTTGAAAAAACCAGCCTGGCGCCTTTATATCACGATGCTAGGCCTATTATTTACGAAAAATATAAGGATATGGAGCAGTTATTACCCCATATACCTCCTGTGCATCATCAATATTTTAAAACACTGCAACATGAAGAGCTTAAGTTAATACCACTATCTTATGTTAGTTTCTAAAATATAATTAACGTCTAAAATTAAAAATACTACTTCTATTTTGTATCTTATTATTATTTGTAAACAAAATTGAATTAATATGAAATATTTTAAGTGATATCTGATTTTTTTAAATTGAAATTAAACGATTTTTACAATTGACTAATTTTGAAAGTGGTGTAAGTCCATTTGCAGTCCGTAAATATGTATTATTTTAGTTAAATTCGCCTAAAACAAATTTCTATAATCAAATTGCATATCGATAAATCAATAAAAATATTGCCAGACTTGATATAATTAATCTATATTTTTTTATTGAGAGATATGCTATCCTTGAATTTTCTCGAAACACGAGAAAATGGACTTACATCGCTTTCAAAATAAACGGTTCATATCATAAGGACGTCAAGACTCGAACGGAAAAATGTTTAGGATCTAGTGAATGACATTTTGAACGCTTCTTATGATTTAAAAACCACGTAGTAGGGTGAACAAAGTTTTAGATATAAGAAAACGCTTAAAGGTTGAAATATCTTTAAATTGTTTACTTCACGATCATATCATCATGATACTTTTATATACAGAATGACCAGCTGGATCGATTTATGCAAGAAAAATTATACGTTTACTCGTAAGCTTTCATTGAAATCAGAATTTTAGAATTAGGGGAAACTTTCGGTATGTAATGTCATATTAACTGATTGCGATTTAATCGAGGACAATATTTGTATAGTTATCAAGGTTGATAGAATCTTAGGAAATGTGGAGTATGTTTCTTTCACATTGGACGTGAGTAAGATACAGTTATTTGAGATATCTATCGAGATTATCGAGATTAAGATATAAGATGAAGAGATATAAATATGCTATGATATTAAGAAGACAAAATTCTAGCAATTAATGAGGCATCATTGTATTTATTATTTATACACTTATTTGGTACTTCTTCCGAAATATTTTTATATTTGTTATAGTTCCTATTTTATGTATCAAAAAATGGTCTAAAATTGCATTTTCCAGATCGAATAAGTGTCATTTGTTGAAAAATGAAGTACAAATTGGAGTGCACATCGCAAACTTTGATAAATGTATTAAAACTATTACTTCATAGGTTTTATTGAATTTGGAAGTTATTTATTATGAACATGAATATTCAAAATACAAAACGCCCAGTGAAACAAAACAAATAAGTTTATTTCAAAGTTAAAAGATATAAGAAAAACGGAGAAGATTTTATAAAGTGAAATAGAGCATACGGAAAAAAATATAAGTACACTATAGTACGCTGCTATAAAACAAACGAAATATTCTTTTTTAATCTTTCGAATATAATCGATGGTTATATACTATATTTTATTAAAAAAAAGTCTAGATATAGATAAGATTTGAATTCTTACGAAATATGGCTATTTCTTTTATCACACTGTAATTTCATATTTGTTTGTGTATTTACAACACAAGACGAATACCCCCCAAAAAACACGTACCTAGTTTTAAAAGTGATGAAAGATGATAACTGAGTACGAAATAAGAACGTTTTATATTACCTTACACTCACTTATCAGTAAGTAACAAAAGTATCAATTAGCCTGAGTGAAAAATTCAAGTGTGCACTCAAAACTGTACACTCAACGGTAATTGTGATAATTTATTACAGATTAAATAGTCTGTAAACAGTTTGGTAAATATTCACCCACCGCTTGTTTTCATCCATTGAAATATTAGATGTGCAGGCGAAGATCACAGGACCCGAAGATCTGTACGTGAAGAAGGGTAGCACGATAGGTCTGACGTGTATCGTGGATGCGCAAGACATCCTTCCGAGCAACGTGACCTGGTACCATAACGGTGCTGTGATCGATTTCGATGGTCCAAGGTGCGTTCGCTTGCGGTACCAATCCACCTAGGCTTATCATTTTTGCATCCGTCGTTCGCAATAAAAAAAACGATCTGTGGCGATCCTCCTTCATTTGTCACTAGAGAACCAGTTTTCCTTCAAGTATTCGCCAAACCATCCAGTTCCTATACAGGGTGCTTTCTAAATAATTATATAATTCAAGAAAAGGTGAATTTGCACGGAAAGATAAATAAAAAATGTAGGATGACATTTTTTTGTCTAAAACTTCGTTTTATTAATATTCAGGAGAATCGTTCAGCAACCATACAATTATACATAATTTTACTTATGCATACGAATAAGAAGTATCACTACAGTGTTTGTGTTGTTATTTAAGTTAATCACAGCAAGTGATAAAGTATAAACAATGAAATAATTCGATTCCTTGGATGACATCCTGTCTTGTCTGTGAAGTAGATTCTGATCGTTAGCAACTAACAATCGTGTTATACGAATTAATATGAATACATGTTTTATTTTATTCCATTGGAAGGACATTTTATTGGTCATAAAATCAATTTCAAGTAGAAAAATACAACAGTATATCATGCTGAGTTTTTAATAAAAAATATATCCTTTTTTGACATTATTAAAACTTTGCATAACATGACGAAAGCTTTAAATAATTCCGTGTTTTCACATTTTTTGATTTGCATAAAACTGTAGCTGCGTAGTCTAATGCGAAAATCACCGTCGTGTGCTTTTGGTTACTGTACGGAATGATAATAAGTTATGATGTTGCTATAGCTACAAGTGCAACAAAAATTAGTTAATAGCATAGTCAATTACGCCCATACTCGACGAATCTACGGTATAAATTTATTCGGTAATGCAGTTTCTTCGAAAACGCGAAGAAATGTCACTTTATTTTCTCAACCTATCTTTTCACGTATAGTGACTGCTTTTTCGGGTTATATTTCTAGTTCAGAGACATACTGTATAAAGAATTTCTGACCTATCTTCGCTATACCTGTCTGTTTTCTTGGTTAGGTCACTGTTGATCATCTCAATTTAAAAAGACTCAGCAGAAAGCTCCATAGGTGGTCCGACCCTCCTTACAGCTCCGCAGAGTCGGGACCAGTTTTGCGGCGCCACTAATTGAATGACGCTTAACAAAAAAGGCAAACGATTCTAATTTTGTTTTGTCCAATTTTAGCTAGTGTGCGAAACCAGGAAATGGAAGTTTATTCATTAAATGTTTTTACACTGACTTATATACTTATTTGTTCATTTCTAAATTGTAACTGTATTTTAAAGCTTGTATTATAACGATAATATCTTTTGTATTATATTACTACAATAACTTGATCTAAACTCAACTGAGTATCCATGAGATATATTGAAAACATGATCATATTACCGATACTACAAATATTACCGAGTTGTGACCAAATATTCAAATAAAATGGACAAATATTCTGAGAGACAAAGTCAGCTGGATGTATAAAGGCAGCTAAGACAGATCAAAGCAGTTCTAAAAGAAAAAAGCTTATATCAGACATTAATTAGTGAATAATCTAATTTACATAATTATTCGTATTTACAGATTATATACTTTTCCTTTTATACAGAGTTTTTTCTTTTTTATATAATCATGAGTGGGCTGGTTGATTTATAATTTTAACTACTTATATCTATTATACTCAAATTGTATACCTTAAATATAGAAAAAAAGGAATAGTTCGAAAGCACCTGAACAAAGTAAGTCATTGTGACTTGTGTATACGTCAGTAGATACTCATATACAGTGAAACATCAGTTGTGCAAAGGTTGATTATCCTATCGATCGATGATCCAAATATAAGCTATAATATTTAATTTATTTTTCTATTACACTTTTCTTATTCTTTCATTCAAAGACATCTATATTTAAAAATTGGTTGACTTTTGTTTACCTCATGACACAATCAAAAATTTAATTTATTTAGATCGATTATCCAAATGAGTCTGTCCCCTAATTAATTCGAATAATCAATGTTCTACTGTATTTGTTGTTAAAACTAGCGTGGCAATGCTTGTTACCACTACTCCTAGGTCTAAAGCATTTCTAAGGCATGGTAGATTACTGATCAATTCACTAGAAGGTATCAGAAGGAGCACATTCCCTTTTTTCCCCTCCTTTTTCGTTCTTCTCCATTTATCTTTCCTACGACGCCACAGGTCTATAAAAATTGCTGGGGAGAACGAACAATGATCGCGAGACTTCGGCGCCAATATCTGAACAGCTATTGGAATTCGTAATAATATCTTTACGTTTAATAGGGGTGGCGTTTCCCTGGAAACGGAGAAAGGTAAGAACGGGACCACCAGCAAGCTCCTAATAACTCGCGCTCAACTTGATGACAGCGGCAATTACACGTGCATCTCGAGCAAGGTTGCTCCGGCGAGCGTGATAGTTCACGTGTTAAACGGTGAGGATGGAACATGTTCTGTAAGTTTTGGAGAAAAGCTTCAAAACACCAAAATACTTTGATTACGTCAACGCTCAAAAAATTACACTTCTTTAATATAGTAGAATCTCCGTTATTCGAATATCGTAATCAGAAATTCTATTACTCGAAAATAGTGTGATCTAACAATAGCTTTTTATTTTTAAAAGTCATGGAATTTAATTGTGAAAAAACATAGGATACACAAATATTTAAACCGATTGTTAACCTTCTTAATATCCATTTAAAAGAATTAAGCTTAGCATAAGGAAATGTGATTGTTCTATTATTAGAAAGTTCTATTATCAGAACACATTTGTCTTCCTATTACTTCCGATAATCGAGGTTCTATTGTAACTAGCATCTCGATTGTTTTCGTACTAGATAACCGATTAACCGGTTAACCGACACATTTTTTGATTCATAAAAAATAGTACAAAATCCTTCTGAATCAGTTAATTGGTATTTCTACGAATAATATGAATAATTTAAGTAAATTGGTAATGTACAAAAAGATACAAAAATAATTCACGATAATTGCTGAGCCGTTGATTATCGACGACAGCTCTGCACAAGTTCAATGTTTCACGCATTTCTTCATGTTATTCGAGAAGTGCATTTCATAACGGCCTACTCTCGCATGTAATGTAATATAACCATTAAATCAATGACTTCAACTCTGTTTCCTTATAACGTACAGAAAATGTAATTAATTAGTCGGCGAATATTAATAATCGATTATCGAATAATGATAAATCTGGTCAAATAACCGGTTCATCGGTTTCGAACATAATCGATCTGACATCCCTACGTAGGAGAGTTAAACCGGTATTAAGATATTTTTTAAATGTTTTGCGAAAGACGTTTATCAGAAAGTTTCACCGAAAGAAATTTCACACAAATATCTTCCATTGTTGCATTTTGTCAGGGACGGGTTGAATAATTACACGATGAACGAGAAAAACGAAATTGGAATCGCGGGAGGGGGAGGGAGAGGAATGGAAACTAGAAACAGGAAAACGTATGAACCGTAAAAACGCATAATTCCTCGAATGTTGTCGGCTAACGATCGTTGCAACTCCCGAAACTCATTACAGCTTTCTCATTAATTCGTAACGAATAAATTGGAAGTACGCAGGAATCGGGGGATAGGATAGGAGCGGGAGGGGATGAAAAATAATCGCGGATTGAAATTAAACTGGAAGGTTCCCTCGTTATGTAAATTCTGTTCATCGGTGAAATTTTCAAGGTTCGCCGGAAATTTCCTCACTCCCCCGGTGTTCTAGTTTTATGACACGGATCATCGCGATGGATCGGAGCCGGTGAATAAAGTTTCTTTCTAGGCGAACATCCCGCGGCGATGCAGCACGGTGGCACCGGAAACACCAACAAGAGAGCAATTTTATTCAGCCTGGTCCTACTGATGGACATGATATTTCGGTGAGCGAATTTCTTCTCCGTTTGCGGTTGTTCCTCCGAAGGCGTTTCTCAGCTTCCGTCGACCGACACAGATCCGGAGGGGAGGATCCGCATGTGGTACACGAGGATCAACGTGTGACGTGTGAATCGGATGGAATTTTTTTATTAATTGAAAACCTGTCTACAATTGAAGTTGAAATATTGTATTATAATACTGTAATCATCGAAAGACGATATACGTTAAGTTTCATGACTTGACCAGTATGTTTTAATGCTCGTCAATGTGTTCCGATTTTTTTATCACACCTGACTGTAACATTCCGGTAGAGTAATAAATATTTTGCGATTCGTCTGTGTATACAGTTAAAAGGAAAACAAACGATTTGTTAATAGATGCATTATATCTGTTGATTAATATAGATTTATTTGGATTATTCATTTGTCGATCACCTTCCAATTGCTCAACCACTTTTCCAGGATCTGCGTATCATTTGTGGTTTTATATTTCATGTGAACTTTCTTAGATATATTAGTACACATACATTGCTGCTCGAAACTTTGAAGCACGTTAAGATCTTAAAAAAAGCTGGACTGTAAGACTTTTTTATAACTAAAAAAAAAAAAATTATAACTAAAACTAAAGTGTGTAATAATTATAGTGTACTTATTTTTTTTGCAAAAGAATCCTTCTTTTCCTTCTTTATGATTGCTTTACACGATTTCCCTATGTTTCGTGATAAATAAATTATATAATTATTTTTGATTTAATATTATTGTATGATTTTTGTGAATATAAAAATGGGATAAATATTTGTAGCATTCTTAGAGATTAATGTTAAAAAGCATATCATATTCAAATTGCGAAATGTTTTCTATTTTTGTCAGAAAGTTCATATTATAAACTGCAAGTTATTTCAAAAGAATATTCCTGATATAATTTCAATTTTAATTTTATTTAAATAGTACAATAACAGATGCTTCAAATTTTTAACCAAAAAAATTAGTATTGAAGATTTTATGTGAAGTAGTTTGAGATCACTCTACTCCTGTTTAATTACATCAAACGTTATTTCTCCTTCATGATATCGATCTATTTGTTGTTACATTTTATTTTGGATATTTCATGTAGTGTTTGCAGTTGGACGACTGATGGTAAACTGACTGCAGTCCATACCACATGCGTAGAATTGTTGTTATACATTGTACATCAATGTGGATAAGTTTCGTTGACTCTAATGTATTTCAGAGGATTTTATTTCAGTCATGCTCAAACACACAGACACATCAATACATCTTTATTTCAATTTTTGAAACGTTGATACTCATACGTTTAAATATATTTATTTTAATCAAGTGTATTTATACGCAATAATTGATATAACTACGTGCAAATATAATACATATACCCGGAAAAATAAATACAAACTGACGTTTTCATGTAAAGTGGAAATCCTTACTTTAATATTCCTTACTTTTTCGTATCTTTTATTGTGTATTAGCTTTTAATCTTTTATCTCTTTTTTATTTTGTGTTTGTTGCCAAAGGGTAATTATTACCCGTTAATAAAAAATAAAAAAATGAATAAAGGTACCAAAAACTCGAATTTTTAATTTTCTATCGCGTGTTACATACATTTTATTAATATACATTTAATTAATGTTACCTATCGAATTGCCTTTTCTTTTTTCTTTTTATAGACGAACGGGAACACGGGAACTCCAATCGGTTTTTAAGTTAACTTTCATGTTACGTTAACGTATCAGAGTGGCCCGCACGGTTAACCGGATTATCGGTATTAAATCCGGGCCACGTTTTCCGATAATGGAAGGGACAGTTCTGAAGTCCAGCTATGCGTACCGTGACCGCGTGCACGTCCCACGGGGGACATTGTGAACGTTGCAGGTCTCATTTTATGCAAATCACACAGAAGCATCTGTTAGGAGGCCGCTGTGAAACGGAGACGGGGACACATCGGCAATGTAAATTCATGGGAAACCGGACGATCCTCTCGTCTCCTTGTTTCCGTTGCGTGCCTCTACCTGACCACTATCGTTGGAATTTCCGGTTAGTGAAATTCCCAGTACCATGGACACCATCGATGTCGTCCACCTCCTTCCAATCTTCCGCCTTCAATTTCAGCGTCTCGTGTAAGATTAGCGATTCCTTGATTGTCACTTCCGATAATCCTCTTTGACTCGAGTCGTGTTTCAATACACCCGAAACAGGTAAGATCTTTTAATACCTTTATCTTCGATTATGCGAATGCTGTTCGCTTTACACGGGTAAGAGAACTGTATTATACAACACGTTCCTTTTTGGGCCATTCCACGCCAAATCGCAAAGAATTGTAGTTATACTCACAGATTCAGATAAAATTATAGCATTTACTGATAGATCCGAAACGTTAAATTACGTAAAAGCTTTCTGTATTCAAAAGTTGTGAAAAATTGGGAGAAACGAACCAATACATCACCACTATCTTCCTAATATTTTGGCTATGTTCAAAGATACTAATTTGTTTTTGGACTTACTTTAGTAAATACATATGAATACATAAAATTGTATTTATTATTAATAATGATAATTAATTTTTTATCTTTTTATTTAGTATTAAAATTCCACGTATAACGTGTTTTGGTAATCTTTCGATAAAACTGTGTAAACGTCTTTTCTTAATTTCTACACAGTTTGTTCCGTGTTATATTTACTGGTAGACATATTTTTATAGTGCAAATAAAAATGTGAAACCTAAATAAAAGTTTCCTTCCCTTTCCAAATAATATCACAAATGCTATATTTTGAATATTTCAATTATTTTTGGTATATAATACGCATTTTGCACTTTTTACACATTCAAATTTTTCACCAACCCAATAAAAAGCTGCTATCTATCGATTACAAAATCATTCTACCTGTAAAACAGGTAAATGATCTAATCAGTACACAATGACTCACATAATTCTTCACATGTATTCAAATTCTAAAAATTTTTTATGCTCAGAAAAATTTAGTCGTCCAGTATGTTATGCTATCATAAATTCTTGATCTTAAACAGTGTAATACTTGTTGGATAACTGAAAAGTCATTTTTAAATTGCACAAATACTACCAAGTTATGGGTAAATATAAATATAATTATAATCATAATGTAATAAATATAAATATGGATTTGAATAAAATGGAGAAATATTGCTAAAAATTATTGTAGAGTAATTGTAAGTATAATATTAAAACGGGTCAAAGCAAATCTAAATGAGTATTATCGAATATTAATTAACAATGAAGAAAACTCACACAACTGTTCATATTTATCTACAAACGATATGATCTTTTCTAAATATTATTATTTTAAAACATGAAGATACCTTCATGTTTATTCATTATCTTACAGTTTGAATTGTTCATATCTACTATACTCCAATTTTTTACTTCTAAAATAAAAAATTTGACTATACTTTCTAAAAAATGAAATATATAAATGAATTCAATTAGTAATAATATTCTAATTCTGTGTTTCACAGTATATACTAATATTTGCTAATATATTTATAGCGCCCTATATATATAAAAAAATCGATAAATATGAATGTTTAGATAAAAGACCGTGCTTGCTATTTTTGAGAAAATACTTATTTATTTTAGCATGTTATTTGTGTTTCCATAATCATAGCAATCGAGGCAAGCTTAATTTCTCATAATAGAGACGGCCTAAAATGTGACATGATAATAGACAACTAAAACTAACAGACATCAATTTATTACAAACGAACGGCACATTTGAACATCAGATTTTTACCTGCACGTGATGCTTGAATCTTGGCTTGGATAGTTCGACGCGAACGGGCTATCCTCAAAGACTGGGGTTAGACAGTGACTTTTTTTTACGTCAACTATTTTTGAACAAAATCACCTCACTCTATGGACAAATAGTTTATATAAAGAATATAGAACAAATAAGAGAAAGATGAAAGAAAAAGACAGAAAAAGTAGAAGCGAAGCTGTCAGAATTAAAGAACTTGTTGAATTTCGGAATTTAAATACTTTGGATATTTAACAGTAGTTAAACGATTAAATTTCTAAAGGTATTATTGAATTTTAAATTATGATTGAACTTTAATTAAACATTTGTGAGCAGTTCTTGCTATATATTCTAATACCAAACATACTCAATGTGTGGGAGTTCGAACAATGAACTTCCTGGATTAATAGGAATTGAAGTTTTTAATAAATTGCATTCATAAATAACTTTATAAGTGTATGTAAGTATTGTGATGAAACTTGCTCTAGAATGTTATTCATAAAAATAGAGCTTTTGTTCTTGTGCTATAAGTGGTGATGAAACTAAAATCTAAATAATCAACCAATGTTACCAATTTGGGATTTCGAAACCGAAAGATAGTATTTACTTTGAATTCTTGAACGATCTAATGCTTAGTTAACATTGGTAATAGTAGGCAGGTGAATGTTAAAGATAAACCCATGCTTGCGTCGTAAAGGGTTACTAGGAAGGCTGATTTTCGTAAACGAAGATATAACTGAATTATAGGAAGTCAATAGGAGGTTGGATATAGATGAACCTACAACTAAATTGTAGGAGAGCACCAGGATCGTTAATTGGCCTCGTAACTTTTGTAATTAGTTTGATACATTTCGAATAGTGAAGTGGTGTGGGTTCACTTTAATGTGAACATTAAAATTTCAAATTATGATTGCATTCGAAGTGAAAAACTTTAGTTTATTTAACATATATAAATGTATTTAAATATTAAAAAGGTCCTTATTTTAAGCTTCAAATTTTTAGGTTTTAACTCAATTTCGTTGCAGCAGTTTAATTATAAATTATTTCTCATCTCATTCGGTGCAACAATTACAATAACACTGAAAGTAAGACAACACTTAGTGTAAGAGAAAGAGAATTTAAATAATACAGGAATGTTGGGTTGCAGGCAGATTATGCAAAACATTGGAAATAATAAAATGTATTATATAATATTTATTATATAAATAATAAATTGTTATTTTACTTAATATTTATTATTAAATAAAAGATCTTAGAATTAACTCTAATTCCATTTACTCTCTCAAAAACTCTCTCAATTGCTTCACACATGCTTCTTTTGCACTCTATATTCTTTCATGAATTCATTACCTTTCCTTCTAATCCTTAATTGCTCTAACTTAATACTAACTGACACTCTCCAACCAAAATTCCTCAATTTCGTTATCTCAAATATTTGTCATTTACACCCAAAGAACTTAGTCTAAGCAATTTATCGTATGTTCTTTATTCATATCTTTAAAACATTTTTCATTTGCTTGTTCATCGTCCCGTTCGAAATCAGTATTAAATCTTTTCAGTTTTCCGTATGTTTGAAGATTCTACTTACAATTTACTTGCAAAGAATTCATATCTAAATCTCTTTTGAGGGGATGCACAGCTGAAGATGCCCAGAGTAATGCTCGGATAGAATTTTTTCTGAAAAAAGTATAAGCGTTTATATATATTATTTTTATTAATTTAATCCATTCTTTGGCTGTAATAATTAATTTTCTTATGTACAAATATTAATTGCATGTTATAGTTATAAGAGCATGTTGTTCGTTGCACAATAGCGTAATCAAGTTTTAAGAGCAAAAAGTAAATTAGTTTCTTAAAATATATGAACAGCTACTGTTTTTGACGTGATCGACTCAAATTGAAATGATTTTTAAAGAAGTCGGAGCTTGTTGAATGAAAATATCATTTTTCAGACATTAAATTTTACCCTTATGCTAGTAAAACAAATCATCCATATTGTGGTATTATATCATGCAACATTTCATGTAAATTAGATAATTAGCAATTAAGTAATCGTAGACACCGTTTTGAAAAATGTACATTTAAAGTATGAGGGTAGGTTCGAACTATTATAAATAATATCATTAATTATCGATTCTAGGCTTATAAAATAAATCTTTGAAATTTGAAACGACTTCTATGCCTAACAGTTTATCCAATTTACCTGCTGTTCTAATTTCTTTTCGCAGAGGTCTGTGTCCGTAATTTTTTTTTCGAAGCTTGCTGCAGCATACTGTTCATGCTATATTTAACCGTTTTTAGAGACGTTGAAACGTGCGTGTAACCCAAATCGCCAGGGTTGGTCAGAAAAATGTACGTATTTTCAAAATAAGGTCTATTAGCATTGTACTTTCGAAAATATACGCGAAATGTATGGTAACAACGGAACGACAAATATTGCAAGTGTGCAGCGGCATTCGTGCGACCCGACTCAACGTTGGTAGTGCGAATTTGCGAGGTAGTGCAGGTGCAATTGAAGAGGTAGTTGCATCTGGTGGGGGGTGGAACCCTTTACAAATACACCCACAACCACATGGCGAATGGAATGTAAATGTAAAGGATAGAGAATACGAATCCTCTTAGGATTCTGTTCACGTTCGGATACTCTTCTGCCCGCCTGTCACAATGAACCAGCCACCTTCCCTGCTCGAGTTCGGATTTTCTAAATTCAAGAATTAAGAGATTGTATTTAAAGTTTTGTTTTCAGTCAGAAACAATTTAAACGTCGGATTTTGCCGCCTGACGCTAGGCGAACTGCTAATACGTTAGCTGATGAGGTCAATGCGCATGCAGTGATTCTCAAATGCAACGAACCACTGTTGGCAGTTCACTTTGGAACAGTTACAAAAGGATTTCAAGGCAAATTCGGAAATAATTCTGTGATACTTTTTAAGAAGAAATCGTAGAATACGTTCAATTTTAATAAATTTTTAATATGAAGCGAATTTATCTGCTTGACCGAATTTATTGTATATATTAAAGTTCACCTAGAAAACTTTCGTGCGAAGAAGATTATTTTCGGTAGGATAATTCCGATTTATTTCGATTCATTTCTTCAAGGGATAAACGAGAATTAATATCTAATATTTCCTTCGATTCGAAATTTAGCTTCCCCCTCGAATCGATAGAAAACTCTTTGATGCTGTACTAATATTCAGAACTACGTATTTAGAAGTAAACTATATAGCTGAACAAACAGTCACTCGATGTTAATAAAATAATTTCAACTTTTGACCGATTACCGGTGCTAATTAACGTTTGATACAACATTGACTTAGACCACAGAGTTCTAAATTAAACTCATACAGCAAACACAATACGTGAATCGCAATTTCGGTGATCTAGCCGAATTTTGCCTTGATTTTTCAGTTAGCTCAAAGAACTTATTACTTTTGCCGTTTCATGAGATAAATAACTATTAAACAGAGTACAAGTGACGGAAAAGGGATATTGGGGTCATAAATTAAAGCTTTAATTCTTTACACTTGGAATACTAGTATTTCTGAGATGAACGTTCGGTTCAGTAACTCAAAATGTAAGAAACTTTGACACGTAATACTTGATAAGTTCTGTAAACTGATGAATCATAAATCCAATGTTCTCTTTCGTACTAAAAAATTAAATAAAAGTTTCCCGTAATAATTTCTGTTTTTAACTTTCAGATTTGGTAGAAGGAAATATTAAGATGCCTTTTCTCGAGTGCAAAGGGTTAAATCAATCATTCAATAATAAATTGGTTACAATTTTTATAGGGCCACATTTTCTAATATAATTATAAAGATACAGCACATGTATAGTCAGTTCCAAAAGTCTATATCAGTGATGAGCAATTTTTGTTCTGTAGTATGTCAAAATTAAAAACCTAACATTTCATACGGGCAACAACAAATTCATATAATGCAAATATAATATAAATGCAAAAGTATATTAAAAGAAAATTTAATTTATAGATTAGACTTTGTTATTTTCAACCTAGAAGCTTTTTTTAAAGATTTACTTTTTATTAGTAGTGCTTTTGATATGTATATAGATAAATGTAGAGATATAAGGAAGAATGTGTATTTTTTCAATCAGAAGAAATTAAATATACAGTTGTAGTTTAATTGTTGAAATATTTGACTCTGTTTCTCATCAACGAGCCTTTCAATACTAAAGGTTATGTTTGAAACCATGACATCAATACACTGTTTTTATAGTTCGCAGTAGTATCTATTTCATATCTCATATTGATAACGCACGCTTTTTTTAAATTGGTTTGTAAATGATGTGTGGGCGACAGGAAAGTAATTAGAGGACCGCGTGTTGCTCATCACTGGTCTACATGTACCTACTAAATTTTAAATATTTCATATAAAATATAATGTAATTAAAATACAAACGAGTCTGAAAAAATAACGATGCTTCTTACATTTAATTAGAAGCAAATATTTATAAATAAAAGAACAATTTTACGACAATTACTTACCATTGAAATATTAGAATCGAGAAAATTTGTTGCTGGAGTAATTGTAATAATTATGAGTAGATTTTGTACACTTTAGTATTTCCATGGTAACTGTATAGTAGATTTGTTTCTATTTTTATTAATAAGCAAGTATAAGAGACATTGCTATTTCTTTAGAATCTATCTCGTCTTAACTAATGAGCGAAATAATATCCATTATTAGTGCCTCTTCTAACTTAAAGTCGGGTGTTGGCATACACACTCACAAGCGGAATTAACGTTGTGTGAGTTAGTTGTAGATGAGAAAAAGCGTGATTGTGGTGTTATCTTTTTCGTGTACGTTTTCGATCTGTTCTTTCTCGTTGCCACTGGAGTCCACCACCTTTTCGCGTCAGTAAAAAACTCGCTGATTGGTCTTTCTGAGTTCGGAAAGAATGCTAATCAGCGATTCGGAATTTGTTAAACACTCCACCTCGAAGCCTAAGCATGGCTGCTGAGAAGGGTTGTTGCAATGATGTTTGCGAGAGTGGTGGTGGCTGGCAACAATGGGAAGTTCCTCCGAGTTCTGACCAACGGTATTTTGACCGTTACAATACACATCAGAATGACATGTTTACGACGCGTCTTTGGCTATTATGGATGAGAAAAAATGAAATTTTTCTCGTCAGAACATAGATTAACCTTTTAATAACATACGAATCGTAAAGCAAAATCTTAATCCTTTCGGTACGAGCGCTCTTTCCGCCGCAACACTCCCGTTATACGAAGTGCCCTGCCGAAAACGCGCAGATATGATAGCACATTGTCAGTCCGTTAGAAAACTTTCCTAACCTTATATAAGATCTATGCTTAATAAAACAATGCTTTTTTCCAAGTGTTGTTTGCAACTTTAATATTAAGAGATATTTATATAAAATTCTATCAATTACATGAATTATACTATTTGTGGCACGGATTGCCACATGGATGCCGGATATATACGGTGCTCGTCCACACAGGTCATCAGATGGATGCCGGATATATCCGACGCTCATCCACAGAGGTCATCAGATGGGCGCCGGATATATTCGGCTCCCGTACCGAAAGGGTTAAACTCAAAAATAGCCTTCATTTCGCGTCCGTGTGATAAACCGCGTAAGAGACAATGACCGTATTTGGGCATTGTGTGTCTCAACATCCATTAAACACTCAAAACTTAAACGGTCTTTTTTTCAATATTGCACACTTAGCAGA
Source organism: Tetrapedia diversipes (assembly GCA_033822845.1). NCBI lineage: Eukaryota > Metazoa > Arthropoda > Insecta > Hymenoptera > Apidae > Tetrapedia > Tetrapedia diversipes. The sequence continues at coordinate 491,182 of JAOPTO010000931.1, read as the reverse complement.
TATAGATTTCTCGTGACTGGAAAATGAGTGTACCTTCATTATTGGCTGCAAGATAACAACGACCAATCGGATTATATTATACACGTGACGACAACGATCAAGTGGAGGGAACGGAATCGCATGCCAACTTTTCTACTTCACACGATGCTTTGACACAACTTTTTCAACCGTACTGTGTCGTTTCCGCTGACCACACGCGTTAACGTTATCATTCCAATAAACTACACCATGTTGCAAGTCAGCTATTTACGTCATGCATGTTTCTCTGTGTCTAAGTGAAACATTTGCTGAAGCGAGGTAGAGGTTCGGCTTTATTGGATATTGGAAAACGTCCCCACCTCTTCCTGGCCTCGCTGCAAAGGCTGGTCCTTGGAGATCAACGGGATCTTGTGGCTACCTACGATCATTGTTCAGCCCTGCGGTTATTCTAGGTCAATCCATGGACCCCATGGAAAAGCTGGCTTTAGGAGACCCCTACGTGGACGACATGCTAGCTCCCGTAAATTTTCAAACTTCTCTCCTGCATTATGTATGACCGTCAAAGTAGAGTTTTCAGTCTGGAGAACCCGGTACCGTACCCCCACCCTATCCCTCCGCCACGAATCAAACGATTGAAAGTTAATATTCCTTTTGACAGATTTTAACGACGCATTCAGTAAACCAGAAACTGCTAGTTGACGCTAACTAATGGTTGAGGTAATCCATATTTTAATGTACTATATTCTGAACATCAAATGCAAATTATGCTTGTAGAAAAATGGACCTTGACGTTTTCATTCCTAACGAAAAAGTTTTTATATTCTTTTTCGATCATTTCTTTCGGTCACTGGGGCAACGCGTGTTAACGGAAATTGAAATACCGTGTCGGCGAAATACCTGAACTTTTTCGGGAGTATCGAAAACTAATGCAATTGCGCGAATGTGTTTGCATTCTCAGCGGCGCTAGGATCAAAAGAAGCAACTGGTAAAATGAAAATCGTTCCAAAAAAACAAGTGAAGCGGCTAGCGTTTGCTCCACGCTTTGTTGAAACGCATTTTCGCCTGTGGAATATCAATTCTGACAGTTTTTTTTTTCTTTGCTCTATTTTGTGGTTTACGGGAAACCGTAACTGTTCTACTGATTTGAAGATTCAATTGCTTTTTATTGATCAAACTCTTGGTCAGAACTTTATCGGTTTTTTTCACGTTATTAAAAACAATACCAAATGTTTGAATCGAAGTTTTTCCGAACTAAAAGGTGGTTTGAATTTAAGCTTCACGAGGAATACTACAGTTTACAACTGTTTGAGTACGCAAATAATCTTGATTTTTTCTTCAACACTTCGGTATTAAGTACTCTGTATTGTGTATAATTCTAAAATTTTTGGAGTATGTTCCGCATACTTATATCTTGTATCTTGTATCTTGTATTTGCTCCACGTAAAAGGAAAACGCAACCTCTTTGGTTAGATTTCTCTTTCATCTCAAATGCCACACCATTTCGTTGAATCCTTCGCGAAGAAGGTGCTTGCTTATGTTATACTTTTGCTGTCACGTGCACGGTTTTCGTGTAAAGTCTTCTTTGTTACGCAGTAGTTTACGAGCTGTATCTGGCAGCTGACTATCTGATAAAATTAGCTATTTAAAACGGAACCTGCTTCTTATTGCTTCAATATCCTTTTAAACAATTATAACATTTTCATCTCTCTTTTTTGCGTTTCGCCTTCTTTTTTTATTACCACACATAGTCGCTATTTCTTTTCCATGCATCCGGTAACATGCGACAGCTACTGATCGTAAGGCACGTACTGTCATATGCAAGACTGCTCTTAGAAATTGCGGGGACTAGGACAGATAGCAATTACGGGGTCTTATTTTTATGCCTATTCTAATATAATTAAGAAGCTTCAGGTTCTATTGGTAGATTACGATAGTGAATGATTGAATATTTAAAAATGATATATAATGTAATTTAAAAATCTATATTCTTCAAGAAATTTTTCACATTTTCTGTCCTATCTCAATTTTATTAATATAATTCTTAACTTGAAATAATTCCGCAATGTTTTGTGTTAAAAACTTAAACGTTTCAGTTAATGCAATCATACTTGGATATTTATTTTTTATAAAATGTAAAAGTAACTTAACAATAAAATTACGGGGTATCTTTAAGTGCAAATGTAAGTGTCCTTTTGCTCGGTGCTAAGGGCGGTAATGGTCATATGCATTCCTTTTGGTGTCGAATTTAAATGACTAAGTCACATTCTTTATTAAATTTGACTGAGAATTTAAATGTAACACTAGAACTACCATAAAATTAATATACTACAAATATACTACAAATATACTATATCAGAGTATATTTATTTGCGACAATGAGGCCAGGTTGAAAATTATATGAAAATTTTAAATAAAATTCAAGTTTTAGTAATTGCAGTAAAAAGAAATAGTAAACTTTCAACTGTGTAGACACCACAGTAAATTTATCAAATTTCTATGAGAAATTATAAATTTGTTATTTTGATCCATGTTAATTATTCTTGAACTAAATGCTATTTTCAATTCCTTTGAGTTTTTAAATTAATCACTGTAATTTAAATGCAATAAAAGGAATCTGTTTGATTAATTTTGTAAGGTACTGTAATTACAGCGGATGAGATGATAATATGGACTTCATATCGCAAATTTTAATATGCTTTTATGAATTCTATTCAGTACCTAAATTTATAATACTTTAAAATACGAGCATACAATAATACTTCACTTACTATTTATAATTGGAAAATAATTTTATTAAACATAATAACGTAATAGTTTTGGTTTTATTATAAAAATTTTATGATAAATTTCATTAGAATATAGGTACCTATAATTATTTTCTAAAGTTATTCCTACTATTATTTTGAGTGTCATCTACATCGATCAACTTGATCTTTTTCCTAAAATTTCTCAGTAAAAGCAAAAAAATCATCGATACAGCTACAAAGTAATAATATTCAATTAAGGTTATTACAATAAAAAAATAAACTGTGGTAGAACATCGATTATCCGAATTTTAGTTACCTAAATGATCGATTAACCGAATATAGGTTAGGCCACGCCAGTATGTATTCAAACATTTGTATCTAAAAACGTTTAATTTGTTTATTACGTTGCGTACTTTTTATTAGCAATTTATTTTCTCACGTAAAAAGCAGTCATATTTGAAAATTATTTAATTTCTATTTGGTTTATGTTATCTAAATAAAAATATTTTTTCAGATCGATTATACAAATAACCGTTGTTTATTCGAATGGATCTATCCCTCAATTAATTCGAATAATTGATGTTCTGCTGTAGTCTTTAATGAAATACGCTTTTTCAGGATTGGAGCGGAATACCACGCCCTTGCTTCGAAACTACCTCAACTTGAAAGCATTAAAGAAAATGCAAAAAGCTGTTTTCGAATATAGTAGTAGTAAAACAAATTTAACTTTTCTGTACTGGCTAATTTATGGAATTAAACAGTTTTTGTAATTGCTCAAAGAAAGATTCTAGAACTTCCCTCAGAGTTGAAATTTTTAATTGTCACTTTATATTACAACATATTCTCTTCGACATAGTAAGTTTGATTTATATCACTTTTACAACTTCACATTTGTATAGTTTTACTTGTACACTTTAAGTTTTTAGTAGAGAAAAAAGGGAACTAGGCAGACTAGGTAACGAATCATTGGGTGTGGAATTTGATTTTACGGTGTGCCAGCTTCCATCCTCGCACGTTCCGACGGTTTTACCCAATAAACTTCGTTTGTTCATCGCGTTTAATGAGTCCGTGGGCCGGGGCAAGCGTCAGGACGTAGCTGTTGATGAATACGATCCGCTAGCAAACAATTACCACGGTATCAGCCGCAAAACTCGAGTTACAAGCGGTCAACTAGTTCCCAAATGGCAAGCAGGCAATGACGTTCGCCGAAACTGATGTTTATTATAAACGACGTACACGTTTAATATTTTGTGATGCCAGCTACGAAATCGAAGTAACCGCTGCGCACGTAGAATTTCAAATAAATCGCTGTAATATTCATTGGAGTGCGATCGTTGAATTTATCATCGAACGTTACGCTCGATTATCGTTACAATTATTATCAGCTTAGAGAGTAGATGGGAACGGTAATAGAAATGAAACATCTAATGATTATTATTATTATTTATTTAATCATTAGGATACTTTTGTTTGATGCTTCCTGATATATGAGATGTCCACTAGGTCTAATGCTTTATTAACGTTGCAAAATTACATATTCAGGGTTTGTTTATTTTTTATACGTATCGAAGTCGTTATTGGTTTAGTAACTTGGCAATAATTACATAATTGTGCGATCTACAGTGGTTACAAAAGGTATTTAGGTTTACCTATATTTTTCAATGTAACATTTTTTAATTAGGTTTTACATTTCACTTGTACAGTTCGATAATTTTTCGAAACCACACAGTCGTATTATTAAATAACGAAAAGCGTAATATACTTGCACTTATTTAATTAATTGCCAAGATAAATACAACAATGGACGATACTTCGTGTAGCCGTTGTACGTGGCTGTAGCGAAATACAGTAGTAGACAAAAGTTTAAGACGAGATGGCAATGTATAGCTTAGATTTACGGTTTGCAAATATTGTCCACATATTCATTTTGATTATCATTATGGTAGAACACTATTTATTGATTAGCACAGAATACGAATTTTCTGTATCGTGCTATTATTAATTCTTATTAATTAATTGATTTGATTTCTTCGACCCTTTGGTCTTGAACTTTTGTCCGCTATTGTACATAGTGTAACTGGGAAGTGTGTGTGTGTTTGAAATGAAGATGGATTTACTGTACGGAAATTACTGTAATGTCTCTTGATTCCGACTGACAACACAGCGTAGGAAACAGTTCAACCCTGATTTAGATAAAACCTTGCAGGCATACAAAGTAGTTCAGCGTAATGAACAACAGGTAATACCGATTACTATTAATCAACTGTTCATTTCATTGGAATAGACGGGCTAATGCTAATTGAAAGTTGAAGCACGTTGGCTGGATGTATAAAAGTTTTAAATGTTCCAGATTTAATACCTCAGCTTGCTACATTCTCGCTTTTTTCAGAACAATTTCAGCTGAAATTAAATCATAGCGCGGATGTTGCATTAAAGAAGAATGAAAGAACGGTGGCCAAATAACGGACACATTGCACCGGTTAAATCGGCGGTTTGACATGAAATATGGACTCATAACTTTCAGCGAATTCAAAAACAACTATCGATACGCGAAAAGCTTTCCGTGCAATATATAAAACGCGCAAAATAACCGCGAGTAATGCATCGTTTCGATCCTTTTACGTGGAAGTGGTGAGCGGGTTTATCCGTTTCACAGAGACCGGATAATAAAGCGATTCTAAAGGCGTCTCTCCTCTTAAAATACTTTTAATTGGTCATTACCGTAGATATAACCTAGCCACAACTTGTTCACAAGTAAGAGAAAAAAATGTTGGAAATTTATGAGAACTCTATTGGTTGACAGCTGCAAAAGCTATGAAAATATTCCAAACTCTCTTCTGATTTATATTCGATGACAGCACAAAAATGTTTGAAGTACTCAAAATAATGTTAAATTAGAATTCATCAGAATGTTCCAACAAGAAAAAAATAAGTTATAGTTCACTACTTTGGTAATTATAAATATCCGGTCGAATTGTAGTGACTCTTTAACTAGAAAAACTTCATAAAACAAAAAAGTTGTTCGTTCTCTTCTGTTCCGCTGCGAAAACCTCTACAAATCGAAATAAAGTTCAGTTTAACTAAAATTATTATTTGTCACACATTTAAATACATTTTTGTATTTCTGTAATTCAAATTTAGAACAACCGGATCTTAACAAATCGAAGTTTACCTCTATAAATTAAGTTTTATTATTGTTGCTTCTATAACTCAAAGTTATAGCTGTGTGTTTACCGACTATTTTAAAAAACGCAAATAAAATTATATAAGGAAGTACTTACTTCGTGTAATAATTTAATTTTTAGGGGCAGAAATAGCGAATTTACGAATATAGTAAAATTACAGATCTTTTTAATAATAATAAGTAATAGCCTAAAAGATCGTAATAGCATCTGTTGATTATATTTATTACTTATATGCAACAAATAATTCATGTTCAAAAATTAAATTTTTCTTTTTTTCAGCCATTACGATTGGAAAATTGTTAATCTTTACGCAAAACCTCTATAAGTCAAATTTTCGTATGTTCAACTTCTCTTATTCGAAAACTTCGATAAGTAGAATCTTCCACAACTCGAAGATTTTAGATCTATCCTTGAGATTGTAATTATCAAGATCCGATTGTACTAGGATCTTGAATATCTTTTCTTCGTCTTCACCATATGTTGAACGCTTTAATAAAAAATATTGGCGATCAAAAGACGAACATTAAACGTATTTCGGTAAAATAGTATCTAGGTATAACATCTGTTAAAAACACGCACAGAAGCAAGAAAATTTATAATGACCGCTAGTGGAATTCTAGGTATTTAGGACAATGACACCTGTGGTTCTGGTGGTAAGGAACGAATTGCCCCTATATGTGGTTATCATACGTTTAGCTTGAAATACAAAAGGCCATGTTGAGCGGACATATAAATGGGTCACTGTAACTGTTACTATATGCTTCATAATTAGATTCATTTCTTTGAAATATTGGCTAAATTAATTAATTTTCTGGTGGTTACCAACACGTTAGCTGTCAGAGAAGTTGTGTGTTTTAACTACAATACTGAACTAATTTTACTTATTTAAATTTAATATGCACCATTTTAAAAAGTACAATCTATACATATAAAAAGATATGTCCTGACTGACTGACTGATTCATCATCGCAAAGCTTAAAATACTGAAGCTAGAAACATGAAAGTTGGACAATGGGTTTCTTTTATGATGTAGGCACTCACTAAGGAAGGATTTTTCGATATTCCATCCCTACGGGGGTTGAATAGGGGTCGAAAGGTTGCTTGAAAATTCGCCAATTTTGAAGCAAGCGCTATAAAAATTGGTATTTAGGTTTTTGGTTAGAAATAAAAAACTACGTGTTTCAACGTTTTTAGAAAATCAACCCCCAAGGAAGTAAAATAGAGAATGAAAGTTTGTTTGAAAATTCGTTGATTTTGAAGCAAGCACTATAACAGAAAAAATGCAGGCAAAGCTAGTTACTGATATAATACTTTACTAGTAAAAGGGATACAATTATTTATTAAATACTTTATACTGTTATTATAATATCAATAGTTTTGAAAACTTTATGGATAAATATAACAGGTTATTTAATTTGAATAGTGTAGTTAATTTCAAAATTGCCCACACACTTCATTTTCTTTTTCCTTCTTCATTAAATGAAGCCGTATGTATGTCCTTTCCATTGGCCGAGTATGAGAAATGCAAATATTGGAAAAAATTTGAAAGAAAACAGAGTAAAAGAGGTAATTGCGAATACTTAGTTAATAATTGCTACATAGTCAAAATATGAGGAGAAATATTTATTGAAAGTTACTTTATACAAATTCGAACTAATAAGCTACTAATTGAAAACGAAAGCAATTAATTTCATAGATTGATATATTGAATAAAATTAATAATTGGCGTGCTCCTTTATAATAATAATAATATTATTCATTATTGTTGGTTAACCACAGTTAACATATTATTACTAGTACAACAAGTACAAGTAACAAGTACATAAGAAACGTACAGAAAGAAACATATAAATGTATAAAATTTAATCTACTATATCTGTCTCTGGCATTTTCATTAATTTTTACAATACTTTTGTAATCTCTGCGCAGTGTGACAGTGGTGAATTGTTGTTGAAATTGAACTCGTGCGTGTAAAAAAGGGAGCGAAGTAATTCTCCAAGGAAACCGAGCTTGCGTGGCATGACCGATAACACTAAGTTAGAGGCTTAGGTTAAAGGAAATAAAGATAAATGACGGCATTTCCGTGCAGGATAAATTGAAACTGGAAGAATACCACTATATATCAGTATTTCTTCTCGCTTCTTGCGCATCGCAAATAACCTGCGACATCTTGAGGATCCATTTTTCCTAATTAAAAGGGATAGCTACTGAAGAAATATGGATACAGGCAATGTTGCATTTTAAGCAAGCCGCTTAAACGAATCAAGCAAACAAAACGAACATTTCTTGCACAAATTTTTTTGAATCGTTCTCGGAAAGCGATCATGGAACAGCCGAAACAGCAACAAATAAGTTCAGTCGCATTTTTTCTTTTAGAAGTACAAAAGTTGCATGTATGTAGTTACAGTAGCGGACAAAAGTTTAAGACGAGAGGACAATGTAGAACATAGTTTTATGGTCTGAAAATATTATCTATATATTTATATTTTTTGTTATTATTGTAGAACACTATTTATTGATTAGCACAGAATGCAAATTTTGTTTAGCATGAGATTCCTTATAAATTAGTTAGTTTAGTTTCGTTTACTCTGTGGTCTTAAACTTTTGTTCACTACTGTAGATATAAATAAAAGAATAGCTTTATGTTTTATAAAAAATTACATTTTACTTGAAAACAGAGAGCAGGCACATAGGTATGTAGTTTGTAAATAATTGTTAACAACTATGTAAATTAAATTTATTAATTAATATGCAGTATTACCATTTCATTTTTTAGGACTCTCTTAATGTATTTTACAATTATATTTATAGCATTTTCTAATTTTTTATAAGCTTTCCATTTAAAATTTGATCGTTTTATTTATTTGGTCATTTAGACTATTTCAATATTATTAACATGATTGTGGTGATATAATATACCGTGTAGTTTCAAATTTTAAAGCACACAATACAACAATTCGTACAATTCGGAGATATATGTCACTGGGTATGTTCTCCGTCATCTTGTAAAACTTAGGAATTGTAGAGGTAAGACGAGAAAAAGTTAAGTACTCAGGTGTAAAAGGGGATGATTGAGACAGGTGATTGGGTTTAGAATTGAGGGTAAAGTGAATGAAGTAAGGACGAAGAAGGAAATGTAAATAGATTACAAGGGATGAGGGTAGGGAAAGGGGATAGAAAGAACGTAAAAGGATAAAAGGATAGAGTTAGAAGCAAGTTTTTGGAATATTGCCGGATTAAGGGGGAAGATTTTGGGGAGGAAATGAAAACTTGAAACGTGATGAGATTAGCGAAGAACTGGGTAAAGGAAAAGGTAGGGAGAATAGAAAAGAAGCTGTTGAGAGGGTTTAACCGGAGGTTACAAGTGGCCAGGAGAAAAAGTAATAGCGAAAGAGCAATAAAGGTGTAAGAAGAAAATGGTGGAAGATGAAAAAAGATAGAAGGGTTAGTGGAGAGGAAAATAGCATAAGAAGCAGAAATGTAGAGGGTACCTGGTGGTAGTTACGTAGTACTATGTAGGAGGGAATAGACAGGAAGATAAAGGATTTAAAGGGGAAGTGGAAGGGAGGAGGGGTAATCATATTTGATTACAGGGCAGGATTTCAACGCTGGAACAAGGTGAATTAATAAAGTGGAGAGGCAGAGAGGGAATGCGGTGAAAGGAGATTTAGGGAGGAAAAGTTAATCCTAGAAACGTTGGATGAGGAAAGGAGAGATATACATACTTATCGAATGATGTGATAGAGGGTACAAAAATGGTGAGCTCATGTTTACTAGGAGAAGGGTGAATATGGTAATAAAATATAATCTCACTATATACTGAGAGATTAAGGGGTGCAGAAAGTGGTGAGGAAGATAAGAATGGAACAATATACAGTAGCACTTTATTATTTGTTCGTTAAGTAGTTATCCAGGGAGGTAAAACTCTAGAAAATCTAAAGTAGATTGTTTTTTCATTGAGTGTGAATGAGATATTGATATTTGTTATGAAATATTTATTTGTTTTAAAATCGATAGGTTGTAAAAATAAATACATTTGGATGTTTCCACAGAACTAGTTATAAAAACTAATGGATAAACTCATAAATTAATAGATCGCGGATTTGTTTGTACTTGTGGTAAATTCAAATACACAAAAAAGCACGAAATGCCCATAATTTGCAGGAGCATACAAAATATTTAAAGTAAATTATAATCCTTGTCTAAATTCCACTTCTTTATTTGTTTTTAGATGAATTTCCATGAAAGTACGCAGTCTTCGCTTATCAAAGATGACTAGTCACTTAATGTTGAACGCTTGATGTGTACTAAAGGTGATTAGGTTTTTAATTTCATTATTCTAACGTATATTTATAATCCTTTTTATCTTCAGTCGATATAATTGGAATAAAAAAATTAATAATTTGCATGTGACAAAATACACTCTAAATTACACTCTAAGATAAAGTATTCGCGTTTCAGTTTTTTGGTATTACAACAGCGCACTAACGGCCAATTCCATTGTAGCGAAAGGATTAACGCAGTACTACGGTATGCAGGATCAAATCAACATTCGGTAATTATAGAGTTGGGAAGAACAGAGAGTAGTGATGAGAGAGAGATTCAGCTGGAACAGGTGTGCAGACGGTACAGAATAGAGGGAAGGATAAACAGACAGAATGAAAATGAAGATTAAGGAAATAAAAGAGTCTCAATCCTTTATTAGTTTAATTTAATTATATTTAAGAAGAAAATAAGAGAAAATTATGGATATGTATCTCAGATTATCTCTTTATGGATACCGTTATAAAAATAATTATTTATTACTTATTTATTAACGGGCATATTGTCCTTTGTGTACATTGACAGTAACAATACAGTGATATATAAACAAAACAACAACAAACAGAAAAAAGAAAAAAAATATATTAAACATTAAATTGAAAGATGTTCATATTTTATAAGTAGAAGTTAAAAATGGATCAATAAAATGAGATGATATAAAATTAAATTCATCGCAGTTGGTGTTTGAAAGATTGCAGTGATCTAAAGAGAAAGTCAACATATACAATATTATTATAATAAGCGTTTAATAGAAAAAGAGTGAATTTATTATTAAATAAAAATAATAAATGTAAATGATTGTAAATTTATTATTTTCAATCGCAATAAAAGTACTTCTACAAAACTCTATGTCGGGCTAAAAATAGTTTGAGACTAGCTTAAGCTTGTAACCATAATTGTAGATATTACCGACATTAATCATTGCCCGTTGTTCGATGCGTTAGCATTAGGTTGGATAAAACTTTTGCATTAATTTTAACCCTAGACAACTAAACATTCCTTCATAGACGGCTCTTGACAGTTTTATGAATTCGAGATCTGCCAAAATCGTTTAACAGCTGCCAAGATTGAAAACGTTAATTTTTCACCAATTTTTTGTCTTCTAATTAAAATGTTACAATAATTCCCTTAAGTTACACTAATTTGTTTAAGATAAATAAGGGAAATATAAAAATATACATGTTTTTAATTCGTAGTTTATGAGTCAAATGATTAGTTACAGAGAACACTAATTTAAGTTTAGTTATCTAGGGTTAAATGAAAGGTTTTAAAGTATTGTTGTGCGAAAAAATGTATGCACGTGCAAGCTGTGCATCTCAGTTTTCGGCTTTTGACAGCGACCTATGTTGAAGATAATTTACATGGAAATAAGGATCGGCATTGATTTTACGTCGAAGCCAGTAACAGGGCCAGCCCAGTGATAGATTGTCCCGCTACCTGACGTCGATCAAGTTTTCTTGTCGAAAAGTCAGAATGGAACTCTCCCCCGTTGCTTCATCGTTTCGCTTCCTTTTCGATCGAGTTCTCGTTTCCTCGACGAATGCAAATTTCTGCTCGTCCAGAGCTGATGCTCTTCGTGTCAAAACATGCGCGTCCTGTGCGATCTGCTTTTTGCATCCTTTATTGCACACTCCACTCGTAATATTGCTGCAGTGCCAGCAACTTGTGAGTGACATCATTAAAAATTTTTGTTCCAAATAACAAAAATGGTGGTAGATTCGATGTACACCCTTTCTTGGATATGTAGTCGTTCGTTTAAGTATTAAAACGCTCACTGTTAATACTTTATGAAATAAAGATATATATTTTACACTTACTTTTTCAAGGTAATATTTTATTTGCTGTAAAATAGAAATTTCAAAATTTTGCATGTAAAATTTAAATAGAATTAATTAATATTTGTGAAAGTTACACAAAAAAAACGGTTACAAAAGTATTTGTACGCATGCTTTATTTCATATTATTTCATTATCTTACCTTATAATGTACTATCCTTACCTTAGCTTATTTTCTTCAAATTCGATGTAAAAAACCGCAAATTTCTAAGTGTTCAAATATTTTTGCTACCCTCCTTTTGCACATGTTTACAGTAAAAGTTCTTTAACAACTTCTATAAATGTTATCGAATTCCGTTCGAATTTTACAGACATAATTTTAATATTTGTATTTTAGTGTGATTAAAATATTACCTTGAAAGAATAAGTGCAACGAATTATGTTATAAAGCTTCATCAGAGAACGTAGCAATTCCATTTCAAAGAACTCTTATTTATATCGTAAGTAAGTATAACGAATCCTTTTTAAATTATATGATATGGGTAAGAAGATTGTGGAATAAGTTTACGGAACTACGTAAAGCGAGATTATTTATACTCAGAGATGCATGTATGTGAAATGAGTTATGCTGCGGTTAAATCCGTTTCCCTTTCCTTATTTAAGACATCAGAAGAAAAAGAAATTTTATACCATACAAATAACAACAGATCATCTTATCTTAATCTATCAAAAATATAGTAATCTTCGTAACAACTATAAATTGACAATAAATCTCTTCTTAAGTATAACGTATTTAGTATAAAGTCTGTTAGATTTGTTTAAGCCTTTCGTTATAAAGATTAACAATATACTTTAAGTACAGCAAATATTTGTTTGTACTTTTATGACAAAGCTTTTACTTATGAAACTTTATATAGGTAACACTTTTTTCTTATTTTCACTTGTAGATTAGTCTTCTGGAATTTGGTCGGAAAAGTAAGAACATCCTGTATATGTGAATTAGTTATTTTTTGGGTAGGCCATATTAAGTGCACTTTTCTTGGATCCCATCTTTTTATGTTTTACGTTTTTTGAGCTCCAGTTAGAAATATGGAGTTCAACAGTTATAATTTATCTTATATGAAGTACAAACATCTCTTTTTTTTGAGGACAATTAAATGCAAAAATAATAAGCTAATAAACTATCTTTATTCTACACATTTGTTAAAGGTGTTTTATAACTATTTTCCTAAGTATAACTATTTTCTAGAATACAAAGTTATATCATAACTTGTTATACGATACCCTTAAATTTGTACAAGTTTATTTTTATTATATTCACAAAAAATGTATTCACCTGCATTCTAATATCTTTTTCAGCTTAATAACGCTTAGTGAGAACGTTAAAGAAACTGTTTGTTGTTAACAAAATCGATTAATTATCAATTTAATAATAATGACAACATCAAAGGTAATCAGCGATTATCAAATGTAATTAATAAGCACTCATCGTGTTTGCGTGGTATTGTCAATAACCTCGTAAATACATACTTAATATGACATCGAATTAAAGAAAATGCAATTTAATGTTTATTTTTTGGATTTTAATGAAATTCACAAAGTGCTAGATATTGTCAATGAATTAATATCTTCATATAAATATTTTAATTAATATTTTCTAGAATTCTCTAATTTTTCAAGACTCGTATTTTCTCAGAATCATTTTCTTCACCTTTATCTGCAAGAGAAGGACTTCCCTAGGAATTGATTATTGTATAGATTTTTCTAATTTAATTCCTTGACTCAGGTTTGGGTTTCGTACTGAGTTCGTTCACAGGAATTTAACTTATCCTGCGGTATTTTAAAACAAATTCGTCTGTATCCCATAACTTCTTGAGTTTTACGTTACGATCGTTCGTATATTTCTCAAGCTGTTAGCAGCTCCTCGCCTCGCGACAGGTTCGTTTCCGTATTTTCATCCCAATTTCGCATTGGATTCATGCACGAAGTTTCATCCCCCTGCGGCTCACTGATTTCGCAATAGGTTCATTCGTACGTCATTCTATCTCTCTAGAGGCTTCCTGATACACTCTGACTTGTAATACCTTCAACAGAACAGTCGAACGAAGCCTCGAAACTGCAGTCATTTTTTGCTATTGTTAAGGTTGGTACTTACAAATTTATTTCATTTATTGGTGTTGACAAAAAGCAAATAACATGAATCAAACATTATTTCTAGATCAAGGGTCCAAGAGAAAGATCTGCAGTGGAAATATGTGTGAATTCAACTATTGATTATGAGAACTGAATTACGTTGTATAAATGCATAAATATATATATTGTTTATAACTAAGACAGTCGGAAAATTTTACAACATTAAATCATAAATTAAAAGAAAATGTTGTAACTACATAAAATCGTTATTGAGATATATAATCAATATTATTTCAACACTAACATTCCTATAACTATGATGTCACATATTTCTAGTACAATAACTTCAGTTATTTATATTTTTAAAGTTATCGAGTAGCTACACCTAATATTTCACATATGTCTACTTATAGGTACGTACTACAGTCAGTGGAAATGATATACTGGGGTCATAAAAATGGTCGAATGCTGAATTCAAACCTGCAAATGTTGAAATATAGACAGTATTTAAAGAACTCAAATTGTATGTAGGGTTTATACGATCAAAGTTGATTTTTTCAACGTTCTATATTTAAAAATTTATATAACACCGGAATTAATCCAAAAATTAATTTCAACAATTTTAGCAGCTGGAATCGTTAACTTGATATTATGGTAACTCAATACCTGCTGTTTGTCTCGCAAATTAATTGTAATCGAAATAATCAAAAACATATGCCTCTCTGAACACGTTCCTGTTTTGTAGCGATACCTTATAATCTCGTTATTTTGTTTCAATCGATTATAAAAGAACGATTGTATGATTTAATATGAATATCATAAAACGATGCCGTTGAAAGCATTGCCTTGAATTTTCACTCGTATACGATAATTTTAGAGTAAAACAGGTATGGTTATTATCAATTCTGTTGAAATATAAATATACAGGGTGTTCCACATTTTTCCGTACACACTTCAGCAGTGTGTTCTACAAGTAAAAATAAAACTAAAATGTTATATAACAAAAAATCCATAAATGCTTTGTTAAGGGGCCATTCTACTGTGAAGGATTGAAAAAATCGAATCTTTTTTTTGCATTTTCTTAAACTTTAACATGTCAAAAACTTGTTCCCAAAGGGATTTAACAGAATTCGAAAAATGAACGATGTTATGTGCCTTCACACGAAGCGCCGTTCTACTGAGCGCAGCTAGCTGAGCGGTCGGCTTATTCCGGCAAGCCCGGAATTCTATTATAGATTTGAATCCTTACGATAATATGATAGTGAAGAAGCTTGAATGTGTTCTACACGTGAGGAAAAAAGATTTGGAACTTGATTGAGAAGTGTGAAGAAAAAGAATAAAGATATAGAAGGAAAAGGATCCGGGAAGCTAGCCGATATCAACAATTTGACCACATATTATGGATTAGCCATTTTACGAAACACCGATTCGGTTGAAAATATGAAGAACTCTGTATGGGAATCGTAATTGGCCCGATAACCAAAACTTTCGCTGATAATCTCGATAACATCCGCAAAAGGCACGTAGCGATAAAAAGCCGATAGGCGTCGAAAGAGGCTCGGACAACTCGTAGAACTGCAGCATCAGCATTATAGGAATTATAAGAAGAGAAGGAAGGTGTACCGTACGGCCCTGGAATAGCTAATTAGCTTATAAGTATGATCAAAACTTTCTATATACACTCGAACAGTACTTGAAACTTTAAACGCGTTTTTCTTAAAACCACATTTTTGAAAATGGCTGCCACGATAGCTCCGTAACGGATTTACCGATTCACTTCCCGCCTGGCAGATGTGTTCATTAGATGTGACATTCTCGTCCTTACTAGAATTGCTTCGATTGAAATTTTTTTCGAATTTTGGGAATGTAAAACATTCCGATTTTTTTACAAAAATTTAAAAATTTGTCTTTAGATCAGCGCCATTTTTTTCTGTACAGTATTTTCATACCATTCTGGTACCGACGATAGCTACGGTCATACAGATTAAGAATCTTGTTTATTTTCTGTTTTCAAATCACTACAACAGCTGGAATTATGGCAGCCATAGAAGGCTGTTTGTTTTACGACGTCATAAAAAACGTTCTGCAATTTTACATACATATGCTCTCCTGACTCGCAAAAATTTTTAAGTAAACTTAAGGTTATAATGAACAAATATCCTAAGCTGTAAAATGATGTATTGTATAGTTTACCCACAAAAAATTCCCAAAAATCGTCTTGATTTCGGGCTGTCACAGTAGAATGGCCCCTTAAGAAGTTATGACAAAAATGTGAAATGTGATGTAAACGCTGTTGAATATACCTATATTTTAATTTCAAAGTGACATCCACCTATGTTGAGACATTTTTGACATCAACGTACTATTCAATTTATTGTTGATTTTAGTTGGGTGTGATTTTATCGAATCTCTTGACATGCGATATTGATTTTTGAAATTAATTCATCTCTTGTACGTATATCTGTATTGTAAACTTTTTCCTTCAGAGTGCCTCACAAGTAAAAATCTAAAAGAGTACAACAGAGGGGTTAACATTTCAAAAACAGCAAACATATCCTAATCTACATGTTTATGATACTTAACATCGACACTAGGTATCTCGTCTTGTTCTGTATTGAACTGAGACAAACAGCGTTATATCTTCCATCGTTTATATTTTTGTCATAACTTTTTAATAAAGCATTTATGGATTTTTTGTTATATAACATTTTAATCTTATTTTTATTTGTAGAACGCTCTGCAGAAATGTGTACGGAAAAATGTGGAACACCCTGCGTAAAACTTCATGCAGCGAAAATTAACCGAACAATCAATTTCCTTTTTAACGTACATTATTAAGAGATTCGTCTCACGAACCTAAGCCATATCTGGCTATTAGAAAGTTTGAGTGTTAAGAATATATAACAAAAGAGTTTAAAGACCCTTGACGAAATCGAAGAAATTTTCAACCGTTGAGTTATTCAGTCTAAGGGCAAAACTCCTGCAATTCAGCTCGCCTTTAAACTTTAAAGTATTAAATGAGAGTTTCATTTATTTTATTTTAACCCCTTTCCAATAGATTCGAACGTATTTTCTCCCAATGTAATCGACTCTGGAAATTGACATAATTCATCAATTAATCCAGCAACTGAGTTCTTTCAGGCACTAATGCAGAAATTGGTTTCTTGCACAGTGGAGATGCAAGATCGCCTGTAAATTCCACGTCGAGGAATAATCGATGAATTTATTCCAGTTCTTCGGGACAAAATTCTTGTCAAACGAGCTGCGTCATTTCTTGCGTTTTTATCGGACCTCCAGCGAAACTGAAATCGGCGTAAGTACGCGAATGTCTATAAAAATGCCCAGATATGTAGACGACTGCGAGTAAACGAGTCAGCCGAAAGTTCGCCGATAAATCATCGTGGAAAACAGAACAGGGGCAGCACGGCTGGGAGCAGACAGGGGTTGAGATAAAAGGGCGGAGTTGTAAAACTAATAAATATTAATATTGTACGGTTACTTCATTATCGATCAGAACTTTTTACGCTCGTCCTTTTTTCCAACAGTTCGATCGAATTGCTCGCAAACACCAGGTCAACTCTATATTTTTCCATTGGATACAGATCTTGGAATTATTCCACGGGGTTCATTCTCTCACTCGCGTTACAATCTTTTTCTCTTTTCGTTTTTCTTCTTTTTTCATTCATCCGATAAAAACAGGTTTCGCCTCGTTAGAAATGCGATTGCGAAAAACCCAATAAATTTAACGTTGCAATAACATCTACCTGCGAATACTGGCGAACATCGTTGCATACATATTTTCATCGCTGTCTGATAGTATCTTACGACATTTGTAACGCGTTAAGTAGTCGGGAATTAGCTCGTAATTGTAACAAATATTGGGACTGTCGCAAACACACATCCGCGTGAAACGGAACGCGATTTGGTTGGTGACAGTAAATTTTATTCGTAATACATGCCGAAGACGCAACACCACGCGTAAATATGATTGTTTTCGAAAACATAGTACGAATAGTTGTCTCTAACCGTGTCCCATAGACACTGTACAGCTGAGTGGATACTTTGATCATGACGTTGTACGATAGTCACCTGCACCACTAATTTGTACCTTGTAACAGAAAGATCAGAAGCGTTACGATGTGTACAGTCGGCTGCAAAAGTCTAAACATTTGTTGAAATTCGATTATTAAAAAAGAGTAAAGATTTTTTAAATTTCATGAACCACAAATTATTTGTGGATTAAAGTTAGACAAATTTTGAAGAAATAGTGATACTTGTTGCATTTGTTTACATTTGTGTGAACAAATTTGGATCAGGCCAGTCGTCTTCGAGTCCTCGTACAATTTAGACGTGTTTATATACAGAATTCCGCTCAGAGTCTTATTATCGTGTATATACAGGGTGTACGCGTTAAGTTTTGTCACTATTTTTTTAGGAATTTCCGGTAGTGCAATTAAAAAATGTTTCAGACAAATGTTTTTTAGTGTTCAATGATCTATATGTTCCCGGATCTTGAAATCTCAGAAAATGCTTTTTACGTAAAAGGTCAAGCTTACCTTGACTTTTTTAAATAGCACCATATGTTTCTAATATTATGAGATTGTTGCTGATGTCAAGACAAATTCAACAGTGTATTAGACTTTTCGTTATCGCTATAGTTACACCGTCTTTGTTTACTTTCATTGTTTCCCATATTATGTATGTACGCTTCACAGTCATTAATCTAATCGGCTCATTGGTAGTATTGTTTCGGGTTAGCTTAGCGTATTGCAATTTGATCTTTTAGAATGAGTAAGTTTTCAAATACAGAAACGTGTGATATGCTATCTGTTTTTAATGAATGTGAAAAAGAACTTCGGAATCGCATAACAATTGCTTGTAATGATATAAATCGAGTCGCCCTAATTACAGCAACGAAAAGTCTAACATAAAGAGCAGAGCTCTGTATCATCAAAAATGGATCACAGTTCGAACATTTGATGTAACCAGACTTTTTTGTAAGAAATAACTCATCATTAAAATTGAATTTCTACAAAATTTCCAAGTTTAAGGTCATTTCAAGGTCATACTATAATACGCGGTTGAATTCGTCTCGACATCAGCAATAATTCTGTGACATCAGAAATATATAATGTCATTTAAAAAAAATAAGGTCACATTGACCTTTTTAGGTAAAAAACATGTTTTGAGATTCAGAAATATGGGAACATGTAGATCATTTAACATTAAAAAACATTTGTCTGAAACATCTTTTAATTGCACTACTGGAGATGCCTAAAAAATGGTGATAAAACTTAGCGCGTACATCCTGTATACAGGGTGTTCGGACAGCCCTGGGTTTAAATTGAAAGAGTAACTCCCTGAGACATTCTAAGACGAAAATCAAGAGTAACGATTTTGCGTTTGAGGCTTTGTTTACGTGTTATAACTAGTTAAAAATATCGGGCTTTGTTTACGAGTTATAACTAGTTAAAAATATCGTTTAATCCGGACCGTTCGACTCTTGAGAGCGGGTATCCGAGGCAACTCGGTCGGTAACGTCGCTGAGTCCACAGTGATGCTCAAGCGTCGAACGATCCGGATTAAACGATATCTTTAACTAGTTATAACTCGTAAACAAAGCCTCAAACGCAAAATCGTTACTCTTGATTTTCATCTTAGAATGTCTCAGGGAGTTACTCTTTCAATTTAAGCCCAGGGCTGTCCGAACACCCTGTATAACATAATACATAGTAAGCGAGAAAGTGAGAAGATATATATAAAAGAGCGTTCTAAACAAGTGAGTGAGACACCAGCGTGTTACGCTGAAGTCAGAACAGCGTACAATCGCAAATATGGAGACTTCTGAGT
This sequence comes from Tetrapedia diversipes, assembly GCA_033822845.1. NCBI lineage: Eukaryota > Metazoa > Arthropoda > Insecta > Hymenoptera > Apidae > Tetrapedia > Tetrapedia diversipes. The sequence continues at coordinate 471,190 of JAOPTO010000931.1, read as the reverse complement.
ACAGAATTTCTCCAGCCATCGGTAACATTACAAATCAAGAATTTATCGCATAATACGTAACCAATTTGCAAATCATATGCGTTTGCAGCAGCTCATGAGTCCTTTCCAAAAAAAGATCATGTTGTTATATACAGTGACCCGTAAACCGCAATATTAGCCATACTAGATCTCCCGATAATAATGCCATAGTAAGAGACATATTAGAACTCCATTCGGAACTCCTCAACAACAATAACCATATCATACTTGCATGGATCCCTTCGCACCAAAGAATCCCAGGCAATGAAACTGTAGACCAAGTCTCCAAAGAAACACTCAGCATACCTCCATCAGATATCATACCCATATCCTACCGAGGTTATCAGAAAGTAATAACTTCTTACATCAAACGAACTTGGAATCTCGAATGGAAATCCAAGAAACCAAATAAACTAAATAATAGCTAAAACGACTTCTTTGATAATGGAATAGGAAGACCTGCCAGCAGAAGAGATCAGGTCGTACTAAATAGGATCCAGATTAGACACAGGAACACCATCTGAAGAAAACACCCCCACTCTACTGCAAAAAGTGCCAACACCCCTTAACAATCGAACATATCTTGCTCTTCTGTAAGGAATATGAGGCTTCACGGTTTCACGCACGTTTCCTAATTCACTAAATGAAATCTTAAGCAACACAGAAAACGCTAGAAATACCCTCAAATTTATTTAAAGTAACAAACTACTGTATGAATACATTTAATACCTGGCGTTTCATGTCGCTAATGACCTTGCTGTCGATGCGACGTTAAGCTCTCAATTAAAATAAACAAAAATATTCGGAATAGTTATACAGTTATAAGTATATTAAAATGCATAAAATTTGTTATAATTATTATCGTTATAACCATGAATTTTCTTAATTTTAATATACCTATCATAACAACATTTATGCCAAGGTTGTATTCTTAGTTTATTTATATTTTCTTCCAAATAAATGTAAGTAATGTCATAGATTTTTTTAGAATCTGTCTAATTTTATCTAATAAATTGATTGATAAATTGCGGATTCTTTTGTATTTATGGAAAATTCGAATTTGCGGAAATCCATAGAATGCATATAATGTGCAGAGATGTATTAGAATATCAAACGTTAACTGCAAGTTAGATGTTTTAAAAGGCGAAACGAATCTCTGTCTAAATTCCATTTCTTCATTTACCATTATAAAGATTTGAATTTGCATAAAAATTTCCAGTATATTGATTAATATTTATTAAATTTATTAACATTTGAGACCTTTGTTTCTTTCTTCTTGTTTCAAACGTATGAAATTTAACAAGTGTACAAAGACTTTTGTAGCTGACTGTAACATGATTAAAGAAGACCTTCACTAAGACGAGTAATTAGTATTGTTTCTGTTTTTCTGTATACAAAATTTCAACGTTGTGCTCTCAGCTTTGAGTATTCGATTTCAAATTAAGAAGGCAGTGGAAATAAGAGATTTTCAGCAGGAAACAGCCATTACGAAGAAACTTATGAGCAAGGCTGGAGAGGAGCCAGCATGCGAGCTTACAAACGTTTCATGTTTGCAGTACAAAACGTAAACGAGTCAAGTATTACTACCTATCGAAATCCTTTTTGCAGAGAGCGTTTTGCAGGTCGGCTCCAATCTCGAAGCACAGTTTCGTTATAAAATTCGGATGGTACGATGTCACCGTCGACAGTTTACTCTCCATTGTGTTCATTACCAATTTATCGACCACTTCGACGTCGAAAGGGTGAAACGATTCAAGCCGATAGGTGTTCTGGTACTTCGGGATCTGCACATGTTTCAAAAGAGTATATATCGTATGATTTAATTTGCAACTCATTTATTATTGCGGGCAATTTTTCGTCACCGATAATACAGTGACTCGAATGAATATCCGGACATCTTGCCGTAACGTTGTCAATACATGTACAGTGGCTTCAAAAAGTATTCGTACACTGTGTTACAAATAAATTCATTTAATCTTAAAGTCCTGATTTCAATGAGAGTTTTGAATAAAATTTTGTAAATCTATGGAACGTAATAGTATGTTTATGGATTAATTTTTTCTTTTATCAAAAAACCACCTTAAAGAGGTGAAAACAACGTTAACGGTTTCAATAATTTTTCTCGTATTTTAGATATAATTTTGTAATGGTGTGTGATAAAGCAAAACCTCTCGAATAAAAGATGTTCAATTTTGAATCTTCTATCACTCAGTCATAGAAAAATATTTCAGAGAAACTTGTATTCAAAGTATGAAGAATCGCTAAAACTTTAAAGCTAACTTTTAACCTCTCAAAAAGAATTCCCGTCTAAAAACAATAGCTCCATGTATAACCCATTATGCTCTATATACATGCAAACTTTAATCGAAATCAGAATTTCAGGATTAGATAAATTTCTTTGAAAAGTAGTGTACGAATACTTTTTGAGGCCACTGTAGGTCACGATTAACCTCTTAAGTGGCTATGCCAGATATATTTATTATCAACATATGTAGGAATGCGATCGAGCGGAAGCGAGTTTGGGAAAGTCTGAAGAGTACTTGAGTTGGGCAATTGTCGTGTGAACGCAGAATGTTTGGGCGCGAAAGATGAGAACTTGAGAAAACGTTGCAACTGAGAAATTCTGGGTGGTCGTGACCGAAGGCATCGAGGGAGAAAGGTTGACGATTAGAATGAAAGGAAACGAGCGTTTGAAAGAATATGTGGGGAAAATGCGAGCGCGTGGTAGAAAGTATTGGATGGTGAGGCAGAAAGTGTTTGACTAACGTGAAAGAAAGGTTTTGATTGTGAACGTAGAAAGAGTGTTGAAGTTACTAAGTTGTAAAGTTGTTTAAGTTGTTATTGTTAAATTGTTTTAAATATACTTTTATTAATACTTTAATCGCTTCACTTTTATTTTTCACACCTGAATTCCATCTTCCGCTCTACAAAAATCATTTTATAGAATTCTCCTATACATATGTATCACAAAATGTTTAAGATGAATTATTGGCATAAAGTTAAATAGTGTATAACATCATGTCTAATCCGAATATATTCGTTTGAGTATAATACACATGTACACAGATGTTCTTATTTGGTTTTCGCTTATTGTGGGTTCCGCTTTGATGCGGATAAAAGAACTAGCCGTTTAGGCATACATTTCGCTGAATGAATAAGCTATTTAAGAGGTTAATGCGAGTTCAAGTAGTACAACGTTCTATTCAGTGTGAATTGTAAAGTGGTACTAGGTCGAGTTTAATGCGAACGAAAAGTTGATTAATGCGAGAACAACGTGATAGCGATAGGAAGAATATAATCTATACTGCCAAAATATTTTAAAAAACAATAAATGTGACTTTGGCTTTGTAATTTAACAAATGTACGAAAATGTATATTTAAAAGCTTTCGTTATATATTTCCATACTGCGTTTCAAATATTCGAATAGTTCGAATTCAAATACATGCGATCAGTTTCTGGGATTTATTATTCGTATTAATCGGGACTTACCGATGTATTTGAATTATTGTCTTTGAGAAAAGAAGTAGCATAGTAATTACTTTGACCTCATTTTAAAGGTTGAACCTTCTACTTTCACATTATTTATTTCGATTTTCTCACGAATTTACCTATAGTAAGTTATAGGTGTAAAAACGAAGAACGTTTTCTTTAGAAAGGTTCTGCAAATTCAAACTGCTCTCGATAACTTGAAGAATTCTTTACGAACCTGAGATTACAATTAAATTAATGATTAAAAGTTTTCTCTCTGCAATAATCTACCTAATGGTTGATTTCCGACTTTTTGCCACTGTTTTATACCATTTTGAATGAGAAGTGTTCCGTCTGATTTTGTGCAAAGATATATTAAATTCAACGAAATACTCCTCATTCAAAGCGTCATAAAACAGTGAGAAAAAGTAGTACTTCAACATTCACAAAGGTAATTGCAAAGGATAAACTTTGATCTTTAATTTTACTGTGGTTTCAAGTTTGTAAAAGATTTTTTAAATCATTGGAAGTATCTTCGTCTTCATGCTCATAACTTGTTAAAAAGAAATCTCGAAGAAAATTGAATTTAAAAGTAGAAGGTTCAATTTTCGAAGTGAGCTTAAAATGATTATTGTGCGACATCTTTTCAACAAGTTATAATGATTCCAATATTGACAACGTCGCGGCAAGGTGCCTGAATATTAACCCTTTCGCTACGACAGCCCAGTCCGCTCAAGTGTCGTCACTGAACGGAAACTTCTGTCAGAAATACGCACAATGGTTTCTGTATACACGTTTTTCTAAGTCTTAAATAACAACTGTGCCGAATAAAACAATCATTACTCTAATGTAACAAGTACATTTACATTTTTAACCCTTAACGCTCCGCGCGTTTCTCGAGTACTGTCTACCAGCAGCTCCGGTACATTTTTGGAGCAATGCATTTAATTTTATTTATTTTATAAATATGCATTTTCCTAAGGTAAATAAAAACTAAATTTTTAAGTTTGCAATTCACCATGGTATGATAACTTTGAAAATAATCTCCTACGTGCATTCTGAGTTTACTTGGGTAAGTATCATAGTAATCACTCGTTTGACGTCTGCCATCCATTTCCTTTTAGAGCACACAACGCAGTCCCTCTTTGTACCTTTCCTCATTTTGTGAAGTTTTCCGTTTAGTCTGATTTCAACTGATGTAGAAACTCTTGTTCTATCGTGACGAAAATCTTCTACGAGTTGATCGACTAAAATTTTTCTATACTGTAAATGCGTCAAAGCTTTCTCATTTTTATTGAGTAGTACTGTTTTATAGAGAATGTATGAATTAATTACTGATCTCCATTCCCCAGAAAACAGTTTTTGCCATTACTTAAGTAATTTCCTCAAAAAGCAAGAATCAGAGGCATATTAATCAGCCTGATCAACTCCATCCATCGACTTTGTGTACTCGACAACTACATTTGGCTTTTCAGTTATTTCGTTTGTACTACCTTGTATAAACATTCTAGTAGTTATCATTTGAATTATGCCAGTTGCTCAATAACGATACTATCCTCTTATCCCTCCAAGCTAAGACCATTGTATTTCCTTGTTTGTATGCGACAGTTTTTTTTCATATAATTTTGGTTTCTTCAAAGATGTTAGAACATCTTTTCTATTTGTTTTTATGATACCGGCCAAGTGGCACGCCGACTCAACATTTTACTGACAGCTCGTGTGTCAATTTATTCCCAACCAGTTCACTCACTTAGCAGGGGATGCATCGTTAATGAATCGAACACAATGATTTCCTTCGAGTAATTAATAGTTTAATATCTCTTTACAGTATATATATACGATTTTGCTCAAAATAGTCACCTTCATGTAAGGGAACATTAACACTAGAACTACCAAACCAGTCAAAATGACCAGTTGGTGATTACTCATAGCAACTTTATATATTCAATATGGTAAAGCTGCTAATATTTATTATGATTTTCTGCAGAAGGTATAAATGAAGATTTGTTTTCTATATATTTGGTAGTTTCTCGTGTGATTTTCAATTTGATTTCTTCCATGCAAATAAGTACACTTTAATTGTCGGTAGTTCTAGTGTTAAAAGCTTACAAACTAAAGCATATAAGAAGCTGATTAATAGGATTCCGGTCGGTAAAGTGTTAATAATTAAGCGCAATCATGCTAAATCATTTGGCTCCGTAGTGGAGCCAACGAAGCGTTAAGGGTTAATGTGAAAAGACTTACAAAATTATTAAATTATAAAATATATTTGAATGCCGTATACACGTGGTACTCGAAGCGAAAGGGTTAATTCGCATCACTGTAAACTTCGAATAGAACCATTTTTATAAATTTATAGATCGAATCATTTTACGCACCTTCAATCGATCCCCGCGTCTATGGAAAAAGACACGACTCCCGGAGCTGACACCGGATATTCTCTTCTTACTCTGTATAGATAATTATACTTTAGATTGAAAACGCGAATCAAGGGTTAACCTACTGATTATTTTTAATTGATATTCACCGGATCGAATTGCACCTGTCTCGTACTGAATTTTCGTATATCTGGCCTCGATCGAAATTTCGAAGAACGCTCATCGCCAGAAAACTTGGTTGATTGCTGCGGATTCATGGTTCTGAAGAGGAGCTACAAAATTTCCAGCAACGTGACAGAACAAAGGATAATTCGCGACTGTGAAGTTAGGTTTATATCGCGGCAGAAGAAAAGAAACATATATTTTGTTATATATTTTGTTACTATATTTTGTTTGAAGAATATCTTGCTCAAATTAAAATATTGTACAATTTTCTCTATAAAAGTATGTCCTATAAAATGTGCGTAAAACCTTCAATATTACAGTTTAAATTGCATAACGACATAAGAGCTTAAAAACGTATTCGAAAACCGAATAGATCGAGTTTTGAAATACGTATGTGTAAGTACGAGTTATTAATACGTTGGATGTCACGGGGGTCATCGGTGACCGGCGCGCCCAGATTAGTAGAAATACATAATTTGGACAAATATCAATACTTGTCAACTTTTCATTATTACCATCGTTAACACGTTGAATACCACGCCAGTTTTACAGCGTTTGCCCGTGGCGCCACGATGAATTTTCTGTTATACCATACATACACTGTTGAAATATTACCTACCACAAATAAGTGTAACTACTTTTGGATATTTTTTACTGCATTAATTTCTTTACACCATGGCATTAACGATGGTAATAATGAAAAATTGATAAGTATTGACATTTTTCTAAATTATGTATTTCTACCAATCCGGGTGCGCCGGTCACCGACGACCACCACGGCGTCACCGCCAAGTTGAGTACCGGTTACCGGTGATCCCCATGGCATTCAACGTGTTAATACAATGGTGTGAAGAAATTAATGCAACATAAAACATCTAAAAATAGTGGGCGCAATTGTTTGGCTTGAATGCAATAGACAAAAAAAAATGAATGTTTGTGTGAAGGATTGTGCCTTATCGTCTGCCAAATTAATATTGGGCGACTGATTCAAGGGTAGTGAGTTACGTGCGTCGCGGCGTTGTGCCTGTACCGAATTTTGCATGTCCGTGAAGACTATGATGCACTGAGTGAAGTGTCTTATAGACGTCTATTGTTCTATCTACGATTGAATGTGTAGAATAGTACCTGTTAGTAAAAAAGAGAGAAAGAAGGAAAAAGGAGGATACACATTATGCACAGCCAATGGTGTAAGGCTGTAAGGACGCGGCGTAATGCTGCGAGACCATTTGTCTTTTGTTTAGTAGTACTTCCTTCCTCCTTCTATTTGTGAGAATAACAGCAACGGTGTAATTGTGGTTGAGTCTGGTAGATTTAGTTTCGTTTAAATTAAGACTAATATTAGTACGTTTTATGTATATTCCACTATCTAAGAATCATCTACAGAAATATATACGCGATTTACTTTGGATTAATATTTAACCAATTATATAATAAAGATATATATAATAGCAACAGTACCGATTGATATACTTAAATACGTCCGAATGTTGACGTTACGATTCAATGCGACGAATAGTACCGACTTATGTACTTAACACGTTGACGCCAGCCTGACCTATCGGTGGATCATACTTGTCTGCTCCGTGGGGCGGCATGACCCATCGGTGGATCAGACTGATCTGTTCCGTGGAGCGGTATGGCCCACCAATGGGCCACGCTTGTATATAAAAAATACACAGTACAAAATTTTATTTTATTTTAATTATTCAACAGTATACATTAATATTTCAACATTATAATCAAACATTCAATACAAAGCGCATAATTTATAATTTAACCTACAAACAAAACATAATTAAATATAATTATTTGTTTTTTGTATGCAATCTTTTAAAACAGGCTGAACAAAGTGCCGGCTTGTCCTTATAATTACTGCAATATGTTTTTACTTTTTCTGCTCTATTCGTGGCGTACTGAATACCCTTTAAGCTTGCTAATCGTTTATAATATTCTTTGCATTGCTTTCACGTCTTCCTCGCGGATCCTTCGTACGAAATTAGAAAATGTTTTTTCTTTTCTGTTATTATTTCTTTACAAGGGTGATTCGCAATATCCATTAACAGATGATCTATAATTTTTTCTCTAAATTTAAAAATTTGTGCACACTGAGTTCCCCATTTGTTATGAACGTACCACGCATTCATGGAATAAGTTCCGCATATCAGCTGTATAACAATTTTTCTGTACCATATCACTGTTTACACGTACCATTTACATGTATACGCAAACTGATATTACCAAAGTTGAAAAATTGCGATTTTCTTAAAAATCGACTATCCTAAAAACTAAGGATGATGAACGAAAACCGATTTTAGATTGAGTTTTAACTCTCTGAGATGTATCCGAACCACCTAGTGGGTATTACCGCGCAAGAATTGTGTTGAACAGTATAATTTGACGCTGCGCCGCCCCATGGAACAGATCGTTTATTCAAGCGCCGCAACACGAAAAATATCATGAATATCCGCGTCAGTGTCAACGTGTTAAATACATCTGAATGTATTAACGTATAGATTGTTGAGTCGAAGTGAATCGGTTTTTATATGGAGGAGTTCGACTGGTCGCTCCTCCATATCTCAAGATGATACGTCAATTGGTTAGAAACAAATTAATCCCTCCCCTACCACCGTTCTTGTGCCCCGAATGATGTGTTTATATACGTTAACATATAAAATAGTACCGACTGATGTCTCGAATGTGGGTACTAGCTGAGTGCTGGGCCTTCAGGAAGTACCTTATTTATGACATGTTTTTGGCTATTGAGAAACCACGGTTGACTAGAAAATTAAGACTATTGTCCCTTTACAGGCGTTAAGAGGGTTCGAGGAAAAAGGCAAAAAGGCTAAAATTTCTTAATTTTCAAAATTAGCAGTACAGACACGCTCGTGTCATAAATATGCCAATGGAAACTTCCCGCTACTGTTCCGGAGCACGGAACAATAGTTACACTCTGTAACTTATTTGTCGTAGGTAATATTTCAACATTATATGTATCGTAAAATAAAAAATTCATCGTGGCGCCACGGGCAAACCCCGTAAAACTGGCTTGGCGTTCAATGTATTAAAACTTATACAATGCTTTATGATTAGCAAAAGAACTTATATCTCTGGCAACAATAAATGCTTATGTAATAGTTCCATAAATAATCATAAATAAAATATATTACTTGGCTAATCAATTTATCTTATTTGTTACACTATTAAAAATGATAACCACGTTGCAAAGGTATTAGCAGATATCTATGTCTTTTAACAAGATATTTTTTGAACAGTCTTAACATTTTATTTCGATATTCTTTTTTGGGGTTTGGATAAAAATGTTATTAAATGCCGGAAAATAATGTACTCAAATCTAATTGATTCATACTCAAGTACAAAATATATATGAACCATTTATTTTGAAAGTGGTGCAAGTCCATTTTTAAAAAATATGAGATATCACGTAATTTATGCTTAATTCAGTGTAAACTTTTTATTTAGAACTAGTTAGTATTTAATTTCTAAAAAAATTCTCATGCTTTGTTCAATTTAAAATTGGCTGATAAAAGAAATTGCGTAACCATTGATTATGAAAGTGGTGTAAGTCCAATTTCCATAGACAGGTGCCAGGCATTACGAAAAAGGAATTTTCTGCAGACACCACAGGATTATCATGATGTCATAAAAGAATGTAGACAACATAATGAATTCATTTTACATGAAATGAAACGAGAGGATTTCGTTTCAATAAAAAATCTACAGAACGCAATCAAAAAACAGATAAGCAGAAATATTAATGGAGAAAAAGTAAATTGGCTGCAAATATGTTGGATGAGGTTTCTCAAAAGTGCACCATATACTATTTTATATAAAACATCGATGGAGAACAAAGAATTTAAGACTATGTTTATTACACGTCTGGGAAGACCGCCAACATTTGAAAAAAATCACCCTGGCGCCTTTATATCACGATGCTATTACTTACGAAAAATATATGGATATGGATCGGTTATTACCCTATATACTTAACTATATCCCTGTGCATCGCGAATATTTTAAAATACAGCTACAAGAAGATATGTTAATTTTAACAATATAATTAACGTTTAAAATTAAAAATACCACTTTTATTTTATATCTTGTTATTATTTGTAAACAGAATTGCATTAGTACAAAATATTTTAAATAATATCTGATTTTTAAAAATTAAAATTAAACGATTTTTATAATTGGCTAATTTTAAAAGTGGTGTAAGTCCATTTACAGTCCGTAAATATACATTATTTTAGTTAAATTCGTTTGTTACAAATTTCTATAATCAAATTACATATCGATAAATCAGTAAAAATATTGTCAGACTTGATATAAAGAGAGATACTTTTTTTATTGAGAGGTATGCTAACCTTTAATTTTCTCGAAACACAAGAAAATGGACTTACACCACTTTTAAAATAAACGGTCGATATAATGGTGGGCAAACGCTGTTTATTATTAACCATTTGCGTATCACGAGCCGCTTCCGCGCTCTTCCGATTTTCTGTCGAGAAAACCCAGCGCATCTGACCAATACGGACAACTGACAGCGTGCTCACAATTTGCCGAAACGCGTTCACCCTTTCAGATTTCAACCTATTATATATATATATATATATACAGGGTGTTCGGACAGCCCTGGGCTTAAATTGAAAGAGTAACTCCCTGAGACATTCTAAGACGAAAATCAAGAGTAACGATTTTGCGTTTGAGGATTTGTTTACGAGTTATAACTAGTTAAAGATATCGTTTAATCCGGACCGTTCGACGCTTGAGAGCGGGTAACCGAGGCAACTCGATCGGTAACGTCGCTGAGTCCACAGTGGAGAGAGTCTCGCTCTCAGGCGTTCGAACGGTCCGGACTAACCGATTTCTTTAACTAGTTATAACTCGTAAACAAAGCCTCAAACGCAAAATCGTTACTCTTGATTTTCGTCTTAGAATGTCTCAGGGAGTTACTCTTTCAATTTAAGCCCAGGGCTGTCCGAACACTCTGTATAATAGTGTTTCATAAAATAATTTGTTACAAATTAAAAATATGAAAAATTTAAAGAACAAATAATATTTCGACACAATCAAACGAGCGCTATCGCACTCCTCGGCTTTTTTGACACATAATTGAAATCGCGCTCCTTCGTGTTTTTCGACCGTGTTTTTTGAAAACTCTGTGGTACGCAAACGGTTAAGTATCGTAATACATCCGTAGAATGACGTTACTGGTGATGCATAAACGGAAAGTTCAATGTCGCCCATCCGTGACCGTCGTAGGGGTTGACTGTGTTAAACAAGATAAAAGTTGCATGGTACACTGCAACGGTATCCTTCGACTCGTAAATACGATTTCCTATAGCTGAACTCTATATAAAACCGAAATTCAATTTCCTACCGTTCAGTACAAATCACATTTCAACGAAACTCTGTCCGTTCGAAAGTCTGGAACAATGGAATTAAGATATTACCAATTCGCGTTCCAACGCACATTACATAAAGCAAACTGAATATTGCAGATTTTTAAGTTATTATTGAATATTAGAAGTTTAGCAGTCTGCAAGATACGATATTTTAGAAGAGAGCCGTCAGGGAATTACATTTACTTGCACACTTTATTTCAATTTCCTTCGTTACACACTCTTCGAATAGGAATTACCGAAAAAGGGCAGATTGCATCGACTTTTTCTTCGTCCCTTGTATTCGCTTTTCTTCTCACGTAATATCCATTAAATGCAATCGTTTTGGAGGAGATCTTTTTGGAGAAAGGTTCAATCGAATACGTTTCCCGGCTTAAAATAAGAACAAGGCTTCTATGAATCATTGATAATCGGAAAATTCAAAAATTCTCTACGGTAAAATCAATCGAAAAGTATTTTTATAGTAGTACGTTGGTAGTAAGCGATTTTACGTGCAGAAATAAATTGAAAGGAAAAAATAACATTGTCTTGTTTGAGGCTTCAATTTCGAGACAATCAAGATTGAAACCTTTTTCGACTTTATCTCTCCAATGATTTATCTATTACAAACAACTTTTTTCGTTCACACTTTGATAGTCATTTCCTTTTGCAATTGTTTATATTTTGCGTTCAATTGTATGGCTACTTTTAGTCTGTTTATGTCATTCTGAGACAAAAAGACAGTATAACACATGTGCACTATTCTTAATTTTAAGATAACGTATATGTATACAATTTTTCAATTATAATGATTAATGCAGTAATGTTACGACTCTAGATTAAAGTGATCGTTCGAAAGGAAAAACCAACATCGTTATTTTTCGTGTCTAATAAAGGAAACACTTAAAAATAAAATACTACAGATAAAAGGATAGGATAAGTATAAAAAATAAGTAAATGAGTAAATAAGTAAATGAGTTTTGATTTTTGAGAATGAAAAGTACTTTCTTATAGACTTCGAGTGCTGAATTTGAATCTGCTAGAAAAAGTCGTGAAAAATTCAAATGCAATTGAAAGTTAATGATCAAGTTAGTAGGTCACATATGATAAGCGATAAAAGATGTTGAAGAACTATTATTTCGAAGAATTCAACCAATAGGATCTTACCTAGATCCACAAAGGAAGCTGTTCATTTAATGTTCAATATTTTATAAACTATTGATCGTTTGCCCTTTAAACTGGCTCCTTAACTATTAGCTTTAATACTTCTAGTTCATTTATTATATATAAGAATTCGATATATTATATAATTTTATAAACTCTAATAATAAATTACACCTGAAAACGTTATTTTAATGGCAGAAAAGAAGTTTAATTCACGCGAACTTCGGGGTAAAAAAAGAGTTGAAAATATGTCGATCATCGATGTGTGAAATTGACATATCAGCTTTCTCCAAGCATTGAAACGTAAGAAAGAATAAATCTCACAGATCTTTCGTGGTGATAGATCTTTCCAGACAAAAAGAAGTTGTTACGACTCTGGTTGATGCATCTCCATTAATCGTAAAAGTATTCCGAACTTAAGTCGTAGGAGAAAAGGAGGAGAATACAAGCGTCGACAGGCGTCTTATCTTCTTTGAAAGCAAACCTGTCGATTCGAATGCAACGTGATACGCGACCGAATGGAGCAGGGAGCCGTGAACTTCGATTTTTCATCGATAGAATTCATAGCTGATTTATACCGGCGGGCTTTATTGCGAGTTTTTCCGCACGAAAAGGAGAGATGGCCAAGGTTTCCAGCTGAGATGCGCAGCTCTCTTTCTTACTAAAGCTTCTGTTATTCGTATGTACAGTGCATTTCTGCGTGCTTCCGTGATTTGTTTCTGAAATTCCTGCTGTCGGAATGAAAACTACAGAATTTTTAACGATCGAGAAAGAATGTAATTTACATTAGCAAGTAAAGCGATAAGAAATGATTGGAGACTAGCTGTTATTGATTTTTTAAGAAGAAATGCGAATGATGGACGAATTTTAAAATTACAAACTTTAATGTGGTTTCGCATTAACACTATTCCTACCGACACTTCACGTACACCTATTCCTACTGCGACATTCCCACGTAAGATAGACTACAAATTTTTCTCAGAAAGTAAACAATGAAAAAAGAAGTGAATATTGAAAAATGTATTATATGTATATTTAAGGAAAAGTCTAAAGTTTAAAGGCGATTCAATTATGTTGTATATATGAAATTCTAATCACAATTTTAAAAATGGTCATTTAACCGGTTGTGGTAGGAATAGTGTTAAACAACAGTTTCTACGATCTGTTCAACTGTGGCTGATTCTCGTCCAGTAGTTATACGAACACTTTTAATGATTGGTAATACGTAATCCTTTTAACAAGCCAGAAGAAAGTGCACAAAGTGCTTTGAAAATTACGGTCGCTTTGTTCGAGATCATTAACTTCGAGCTAGAGGCAAGCCGCTACTAAGCTGTCAGCCTAGTTCTCCCATTTTCTTCCATTTTACCACTGCATTGGCGCCGTTATCTCAGATAAGAGATGCACTCGAGGTGCCGGATGAATATTGCGGGTCTCTTCGTTGCAAAAAGAAGTGTTACCACCAAAAATGGAATAAAATCCTGAACCCGTCGCAGTTTTAAGCGGACACTGCTGTACAATACTGAAAATCAAATGAATTTTCCATTAAAGCATTATAACACTATTATAGACAATAACAATAGGTATACAAGATTTTTTTAAATCGGTGGAACAAAGGGGCAACAGGTGATTTTACAAGCAAAAGTAAATTTTTCATACGTTGCTTCTTTCAGTGAAAATTGATGAAACCGTGGTTTTGTTCGACTAGTTTCACTGTACATTATTCGCATTTCTCATATTTATTGGAAGCAACTGTGACTACATAAGAAGACAATATATACCTCCAGCTATTTTATTTAATGGTTATCTACAAGATTCCATGTTTGAGGTGCCAGACTTTGTCAATACATGTCAATAACTCTAAGTAAGAAAAAAAATATGATATAAACATAGTTTATATAACGCTTTATTAAAAGATTATGAACAAAATAAAAGACATTTGGACGGATTAGGATATAAGGAATAATGGAATGGAGTAGCAATATTTAGATTTAATTTGTTTATTATTTTAGGTTGCTGAAGCTATTACAGTAAGTTAATGATCCATTAATGGGGATGAAACTGTGGCGACCTTCCTGCCCTCGCTGCTAGGAGGGATCAACCAACTACCTTTCTCACAAGTACTCGAGTTTGACGTGGTTCCTATATGTACTAGTTTGGAAGTATCCCTTTCTATCTCCGTATCTAAGGCACGGACCTGCTAGATAAGTCAAGTCTTACTGATGAGTCCACTAGCAGGTCCCGGATGAAACACCCTACCCACCCCTTTTCCTTCTTTTTCCTTCACTCTTCTTTTATCTTTCTTGTTAGGGATTGATAATCATTTATATTTATTATGAAAACTGGCTTTGGTTTATAGCCACTGGGTCTGGGCCTGACCATCGCAAATCCCCTGGGTCAGAGCCTAACCCACCCTTCTGCCAATAAATTCCCTTTCCCAAACTTTTTCCTCCACCTTCAAATTGTCCATTTCCCTATTCCACCTCCCATTTTTCTGATCCCTTTAAAAGGCGCTAGGCATTTGCTCATTGGCAGAAGAAAAACGCAGAAGAATAAGCTCAGAATAACAACAGAACAACCAAACCGGGTATTGATAGTGAAAGTAATCGTCAAGGAAGGGGTACCATCTACAAGCGCCGAAACAATACGTAGCTTTGTGAACTAAGATATGTTGTTGCGGTCGATAACAGTTCCTTCGTAACAGCCACAAAACGAAATACAGATGGATTCGTTGATACAGGGATAAATTGTATTGTTAACAGTGCTGACCATTTTGAAACATGGATATTAGTTGCTTCTACAAAATAAAAGTCAGTATGAGTATTAACAATTGGTATTAAATAATTAATTCTAAGAGTTAGTGTTTAGTAAACATTGGTATTAATCTGATGAATGTTAATGGTAAAAGCAACTTGGGATTTTATATATTTTTATTTATAATTTTTTAATAATGCGTTAAACAATTTATGTTTACATAATTCTTTTTCTTATCTAAGCTTACATAGAGTGCCTATGTACTGACAAAGTTTGTTACGTTAAACTTGAAATAGTCTATACACATATGTATATTATTGGAATAAATAATGTCCAATAAAATTCATTAAATAAGAATAACTGAATGCACGTGTATGTATTTTACAAATCTTCAAGGTCGTTTGTCTTGGAAACAAAGCATCGCATGAAAAAATTTTATCTTACACTTTCAACTTACTTTTGAATGTATTAACAATAGAATAACCTCTACCTGATGGTACCACCTGCCTGAAGATACAGTAGCGGACAAAAGTTTAAGCCGATAGGACAGTGTAACTTTATGGTTTGTATATTGTCTATAAATTCATTTTTATTGTTATTACGGTAGAACATGATTTATTAATTAGCATACAATATAAATTTTGCTTATCATGATATTTTATGTAAATTAATTAATTTGTTTTCGTTGACTTTTAGATCTTAAACTTTTGTTCGCTATTGTATCTCATATAATTCACAACATATAGTGAATCAAATTAATATTCGGACACTTCAGAATTTGTACTTTATCACGATGTAATTTTGTTCATGATAAGAATTATAAATATTTTCTTATATATTACATTAATACAAAGTATTTAGTTAACAAAACACAAAAATTATTTGTATAAATTGTAATACTGGTATTATGTGTTTTAAACGAAACAATGCCCGATTTTAATGTCAAATTAATATATATTCAGATACTGCAGAAAATCCGGACTTTTGCACTAAATATCAAACTAATTTAATATTTTATACAATGTCTTTCTTGTCGAATAACCTCTCTTAAACTTCGAGGTACGTTTTCAATTATTTTTTTCAAGTAATCTGTATCTATATTGTCCCATTCTTCTTTTAATCTTTGTTTTAGATGCTCTTTTGACGTTATTGAGGTTTTTCTGATTCTCCGTTCTAATTAATTCCACACATTCTCAATGGGGTTTGTAATAACCGTCCGGGGATTGGGGAGGTGTCTGTAATAACCTCGGACAATTATATAAACAATATTCTTGCACAATTCGTGCTTTGTGTTTCGGATTATTGTCTTGATAGAATTTAAATGTAACTTGAATTCCCCTTTTTGTTGCACCTTGTATTAAATTATGTTTTAGGATATTTAAATACTTATTCTTATCCATGATATTATCTCAAAAACTAATTCTTCAAAGTCCCAAATGTTGAAATACATCCCCAGACGAATACACTTCAACCTCTATGCTTCACTGTCGGTATTATGTTTTTACATTTACATTCTTCATTCATATTTAAATTTTTCCATACCATTATTCTTCATCCATCAGACCTAAAAGTGTTGAATTTGCCTTCATTACTGAATATCATATCCTTCCACCACATATTATCTTTCGAGATAAACTCTTTCGCAAAATTTAGTCTCTTCTTTCTATTTTTCTCGTTTACATACAGTGGTTCCAAAAAGTATTTTCCTATATATACATACATATAATTAAGAATTAGGCATACATCATACAGAATTTTAAATTGCAGAGCTGAAAGGGAAATAAGTTAGGGTGTATTTGTATCACTCTGACAATAAAAGTCAACAAAAATTGCTAAGGATAACAGTAATTGTCTTTGCAACTGCTGCTCGTGAAATCCGAAATCCGTCAAATTGACGGGTCCTGTAAACCTAGTGTTAAGAAGCAAGTACAGTGGCTCCAAAAAGTATTCGTACACTATGTCACAAATAAATTCGTTTAACCCTGAAATTCGGAGTCTGATAAAGGTATTTGATAAAACTTTGTGGGTATGAAGATCGTAATAGTATACGTATGAATTAATTTCTTCTTTTCATCTAAATGCCATTTTAAAGGGTTGAAACTAGCGTTGAAGTTTCTGAGTTTTCTCTCATTTTTCAAAGATAACTTTGTAATGCTACTTGATGCTGTAAAGCCTTTCAGATAGAAAATGTTTAATTTTTAATACTTTATCGCCCTGTAATAAAAAAGAAGAACACGAAAGCTTGTATTCAAAGCGTGAAAAATCGCTCAAACTATGAGATTCGTTATCAGTCCCCTTAAAAGATATTTTGCCGCCAAAAAAATTGCTCCACGCAGGACACACCATGCGTACACACATAAAATTTCACATAAAAAAAAAAAAGAAATTTTATGTACACACATAAAGTATCATTGAAATCAGAATTTCAGAAGCAGATGAATTTCCTTATAATATAGTGTACGAATACTTTTTGGAGCCACCGTACGCCTTCTTCCGTGTAACTCGTTTGTTATAACCAGTTTCTTTTAATAAATTCCGTGTTGTTTAAGGTGTTACTTTTTTCCAGTTTTTTTTTTTCAAAATATTCTGCAGCTAATTGTGGTGCACTTAACATAGGATCCTTTTTAATTTCCTTAATAATTTTATTTCTGTCAAGCATTTCTGTTTTCTTTGGTTGTCCTTTTTACAATATAGACTCTATGCGATTTCCCGTTTAAATCTATTAACTATATCACTCACTGTACTTTTACTTATGTTAAGTATTCCAGTAATTCCCCTATACGATATTCCTTTTGCGTTGTAGAAAATCATGAGTTGGCGTACACCGAATGAAGTATTACATCCCTGTCGCATTATTTAAAACTAAATTTGATGAATACCGAAGTTTAACTAATCTGAGACTCGGAATGCTATGTACAGTTCATAATCTTTACAAATAGACCTTGGACTAGAAGTAACAGCTCGCACATGTTATTATGTTCCACAGTGTCCGAATATTAATTTGATTCACTGTATATGTAATTTCATTCGAGAGAATCCTTAGGTTAGATGCAAACAAGCGATATTTTGTCACACGATCGTATGTCTTTCCTTGTTATTCCAATTAGAAACAAGAAAGACAGATGTACAGTCATGCGGTAAAATGTCGCCCGTTTGCATCGGACCTTACAAGTTCCAAGTTGTTAACCCTTTGCATTCCGAGTTATTTTTCAATTTTATTTCCAATAATTCCCTAGTATTTTAGGTGTTTTATTTAAAACTTACTTCAAAGGACAATTCCCTGACAGGTACACATTTTAAACGATTTTTTTTATTAATTATATTAAACATAGCTCTCAAATTTTATTGTAACTTATATTTGTGAATTTTCTGAATTTTTTAATTAAAAAATAAGACAATTTCTATAAATAATTTCTATAAAAACCCGTTTTATCTATACTTTTCTTTATTTTGTAATTTTTAAGGGTATAATATCGTTTGAAACAATTTCTAGGATGCGAATCTCGTTTTCGTTCGCAGGTTTCATAAAAAAAAGATTGGTTTATCTTCTTTCTCAAGGTATTTTCCGGTTTGAGCAAACTGCACAACCCTTGCGTCTTCCTTCCGGATGTAAAAAAATGAAATGAGACTTCCCATCTAAACCATCGTTTTCATCATTCGTTCCAGGCCTTCCCAGTTTCATGTTTAAAACACGAAAACCACCAATAAGTCCAGATAAAATGCTTTCGTGAAATCTTTTGTAGAACATAGGTTTTCTTTCTTTGTTTATAATTTCTTCTTCGTACAAAATATACGTGTTCACTAAATAGATTTCAAGTCTCCAAAAGAAATATTTCCTCCATTACTTGTGTGTTGGACGTAAAAAACAATAAGATGTGTATTTATTTATCATATCGACACCGCCCATATTTAAACTAATGATTTAAAAGTGACGAGTGTCACCCGACATAGGAGTTACTGTGATAAAAACTGATGTCGAGTCACGCTCAACTAAGGAGGGCAAAGGGTTAACTTAACGTGAATAAAACATAAAGATTTTCCAGAGATCAAATCTTTCTTTCGTGGGGGTACTCGTCGACATAATTTATGGTGCAATTAAACATCCTGCTATTTTCGCGAAAGCGGCTTAGTTTATAATCAGCTCGCGATTTGTAAATGTCGAGAATTCCCTGACGAGAGAATGCTCCGACTAGCTTAAGTGTCCATGTTTCTCGTTTTCAATAGCAATGTCTTAAATTAGCTGTTTCTGAAGGGTAAAATACAGCCAGCCATCCATACGTCAAATTAAGCGGGCTGCAAGAGATTTCATGCTGTTGTCAAAAAACGAAGTGTCAACTGCATCACTTAATCACTTATTAACACTATTTCTACCACGATTTTCTGTATACCTATTTTGACCAAAAGGTGTCTTTTGAATGTAAATAATGGCAAAAACTGTCGGGATTTCAAATTATCAGTTAAATATACATAATTTGAGCAATATAACGGGAACAATAGTTAAAAAATATTATCTTCTTCATTTTTTTATTTTTATTAGAAAGATAATCAAACATTGTAATATCATTAACTTAACGAACTTTCAGTTTCATATATAAAAATTCAATCTTTGTAACAAAAAAAAACAATAACCATAAAAAAAGTATTCGAATAAAATTTTTTCGTTATTCAATACCACAGTTTTTACAAATCAATGATTGCTCTACTAAGCACTTCCCATACGTATACTTTTCGCACTGCAAACAAGTTCCTGTTGTTCTATTATTTGGCACTTTTTTTGTCTACTTGTAAAGGATGTGGTTGACAAAATGCAACATGGCGAAAAACAAGCAAATATCAAAATATCTTCCGTTACAACTGAAATCGGGATTCCCTAATCAGATTACAATTGATATGATGCTGCAAAATGGTGTTGATATTTATATGTAAAACGGTTTAAAAGTAGACACTGTTATGAAATCCTTAAGGTGTCAAAAGACACCTCATGGTAGAAATAGGTATACTATATGCACATTTTTAGATGCAGGATGAGCTGGAGGAAAATGATATCGCTGAATTAATTTAACAACTGTTGTACGATAAGTCAAAAAATTAGTTGTGGAGAAATGATTAAATTTAGAGAATAATGTTAAGTTAAAATTTGAAAGGTGTCTTTTGACATCTCTTGGTAGAAATAGTGTTAAACTGCATTTACACTGAAGCAATTTCGAGGAACATTCTGCTGATATTCTATGTTTCTTGAAAAAGCTGCCGCTTGTTGTTTCAATCTGGATTAAATGATTCTATGTATAAGTTGCGATATATTGAAAATGTTTTAAAATACGCAGCAACAAGAAACGTCAAAATCTTTGGTGTTGCTTTAATGTAAACATAGTTTCATAAAGCAGATTAGACAAATATGACAGATTATAGTTTGTCAAGCAGTTTGTTTTTGTCTCTTTCATGAGGAGTGAAGGTGGACCTTTGAAAATTTCTAAAGTGACCAAATACCCTTCAAAACCCGGATAACCTAAGGATTATCTATGGGTTAAAACAAGTGTTACTATTAGTGGATGCAGCTGTTTGAAATTTTGAGTGTTTGTCGCCACTTTATTCAGTAATGCTTGGATAATTAACCCTTTGCCAACGGCAGACTTTGAGACGCACCGGTCGTACCATACGATAGGAATTCAGTTACGACCTACGCCGGGAAATTTGGGTGAAATTCTGGGTAGGGATGTATTTTTGTGAAAACATATTTCAGTAATCAGAAAACTGAAATTCACTACATTAACACTATTCCTACCACGACCGGTCAAATGACCGTTTTTAAAATTGTGATTAGAATTTCATATATACAACATAATTGAATCACCTTTAAACTTTAGACTTTTCCTCGAATATACGTATAATACATTTTTCAATATTCATTTCTTTTTTCATTGTTTACTTTCTGAGAAAAATTTGTAGTCTGTCTTACGTGGGAATGTCGCAGTAGGAATAGATACACGTGAAGTGTCGGTAGGAATAGTGTTAAAACACCATTACTTATTTCTTTGTATTCTGAACCGAATTGCTACTGTAAATATCAGGGCGCCTATAGGAGCCTTTAGTGTCAGAGAGCCAAACTGCGTTGAGAGCATGTAGACGCTCTCAGTGTCACAAATGCAAAATTTATAAGCGTTTATGTCTATATGCTACACCCACAGT
Source organism: Tetrapedia diversipes (assembly GCA_033822845.1). Lineage (NCBI taxonomy): Eukaryota > Metazoa > Arthropoda > Insecta > Hymenoptera > Apidae > Tetrapedia > Tetrapedia diversipes. The sequence goes on along the minus strand of JAOPTO010000931.1, from coordinate 449,660 downwards.
AGCCTAGGAGTTAAATAACAACATGAGACCGAAGGCTGATAGTTGTAAAAGTGTGATTGAGTTTCAGCTCCTAGAATGATTTGGTTCCAACTTTGACGTTAATCTTTGTATTATATCGAACGTAGACAAACCAGAACAGATTGCACTAAAATACGCAGTCTGCTTGACATCAATCTTCGTAGTGTATCAAAAGGAAAATCAAAAGGATAACTTCCATTCATTTCTTCAATAAAAGATTGCTCGTTACTGGAAAATTAAGTAAATGTATTTTTGATATCCGTTACCTAAAACCTCTGATTTTTAATACTACATTCATTACGTTAACACGTCGACTGTCACATGACTTTTATATGCTCTGTCGCTGCAGTCACAAAAGAATTTTCATTATTCTAAGCGTTATTATTTACGTTAATTGAAATTTTTTAGCCAACGGTATTCATTGTATTTTAAAGATCTGAAACATCTGCTGTCCTCTTACAAAACGAATTTCAGTCACAGGCGACCAACGTGGTATTTAACGTATTAAAAAAAGCAGCAAGTTTTAATCTTGAGTAATGAAATTTTGATGCAGTTTCTACCGTTTCAAAGGTATAATTTAGTGTAATTGCAAATGGCACCCTATATATAAGATTTATTATTAGTGAGCCCTTCATGTACAATAGCGGATAAAAGTTTAAGACTAAAGGATCTGCAAAAATAAAGTAATTCATATATAAGGAATAATACAATAAACAAATTTTATGTTTTGTACTAATCAATAATTAGATCTGCTACCCTATTATCGATCAAAATGGATGTATAGACAATATTTATAATCCCTGGTATTCTATTCTGTAAGATCTTCTCGTATAAATATAATCTAACCTTCCAAATAAAAGGTGTATTGCTGTTTTTTTCTGCAGAAGGTATTCGCGATGAAGGACTCAAGCGTCTTTCAACATGTAACAACGTTACGTATCCATAGAAAGCAAGTTGCCCGTAAACTTATGCGACAATCTTCTTGTGCAATAAATTCCCTAAAACTCCAGTTCGCTGCCGACCTTACAAATGCCGTTGTAAATCTACCAAGGGCTTAACTTTCAGATAACAAACGACGTTCAGAATCTCGTTAAAGTTAGAGCTGGCGTTAAGCGTGGAGTTCGAATAGAATGGTCGTTTTGTTTTTAAGGTTAGTTTCCATGGAGAATGAAAACAACAAGAATGTCGAGAAGTGGTCATAACGACAATGTCGTTCAGTATAACCTGTAACTAACAAAATCCATCGATCTTTCATTTTACAAACGATTTCGTTTCGTATTGTTCGAGTAAAGCTTCGCATAAACTTTTAGCATAAAATTTTATTGGAATGATTTCGAAGTGAAAATATAGAGACCATAAAGTTCTAAGTCAAAATGCATAAAATTACAATTTACTTTTACAAATTAAGTTTATTGTAGAATGATAAACAGTTAGCTTCTCTTTTAGGAGATAATAGGTTTTTTCTGGAGATGCGCTACAAACAAGCTGTTTCACAATTTTATTTTCATTTTGTATTAGGGAAGAAAAGGAAAACCTGTCCACATTATTCAGTTATCGCATTCGCGTCACCACTATATCATAGCTTCCATCTTGTCGTTTGTTTCGCGTAATTCCAGTTTATTGCTTTATAAACGAAAACTCCTTCATATTCTTTAATTTACAGTGATAAAACTAAATTAACAATAACAATTGTATTAAACGAAACTGAAGTTTGCATGCGACATTGACCAAATTGTTCTGGATATTGATTTTCAAGAGTTATTTCTTCTTGGTTCATTCACCTTTTGCGTGTACCGGAAATAAGGGTGAGAACGTTAACTGTAAGTGAAATAGAGAGGTATTGTAGGTTCGTCGGCTTATTCACGATGTATCTCATTGATTTTCAGAGTTGCTTATATCTTGGATTTTATTGAAACATGATCACGTTTAATAACACTTTCATTGAAAAAGTTGCAACAATTTGGTTTAAATAATCCTATAATTATTTCTTCTTTTACAAGCATTTCTAACTTCAAATCAATCTAATTCGACATTTCTACACTTAAATTGAAGTCCTTTAAATATGGAATTATGTGGTTTCGGCTTTATATTGGTCACTAATTAAATCATCGAATTAATCGAAAAAAGAACATTATAGATCCGGTGTGCGAGGAAAGCAACAATTATGCGTATGAACGCTGATTAACTGTGTAACAACGTGGTTGACGTCAAAAAGAGAACTCTACGGTATAATTAGTTGTACAAAGTAATTAGTTCTGTGCATCGCGTTGTTGATATGTGTCGGCGCAATCGACAGCACGTTGAAAGCTGCAATTTACCTACGAACGTTATTACAACCAATGCTAATCACAAACAACAATATTTCCCCGGTAAAAGTTTCTGCTTCTCTGGACGTAAATGCTTTTTTCCTCGTTTCTTCTTTTGTTTAAAACAGCTGGTGCATTCGTCCATACATCGATGTCACGTTTGTAGGGATTATTTGTGGGGATAAATGCGAGATTGAGACGTATGGTCTGTAAAGGACGTATAAACTGTTTATAAAAAACAAATTAATAATTACGAAATATTACACGATGTGCTATGCTATCTCTTTCTCGCCACTATCCTCAGACCCAGACACAAATTGACTCTCCTGCGCTGCATTCATTCTTTTGATTATTATGCGTCTGACGACAGCTACTTGTGTAAATTATGGACGCGTATATGCGTCTCTAGCGAAAGTTACTCCCGTGGATTATGGACGCGTATATGCGTTTGTCAATTTTTCCGAGTTCTCATTTAGAACAAGACAATTGCTAATAGAGCGCAGTCTACGTGAAGCACTTCGACCGGAAATATTTAGCACTCAAAGGGTTAAAAACCTTTACACAAGCATTCATACACTTTCATACCTCCGAAAACGATCACCCGTACTTTTCATTCAAATTTAACACTAGATTTACGAACGTTTCTTGTATATTTTGTTGTAATATATGTAGGAATGCGATCGAGTAGATGCAAATTTGGGAAAGTCAGAAGAGTACTTGAGTTGGGCGATTGTCGTGCGAACGCAGAATGCTTGGGCTCGAATGTTTCTAAGGCGTGAAAGATGAGCACTTGAGAAAACGTCGCGACTGAGAAATTCTGAGTGGTCGTGACTGAATGCATCGAGTGAGAAAAGTTGACAATTAGAATGAAAGGAAACGAGTGTTTGAAAGAATATATGATGGGAAAAATGCGAGCGCGGGGCAGAAAGTATTTGACGGTGAAGGCAGAAAGTGTTTGACTAACGTGGAAGAAAGATTTTGATTGTGAACGTAGAAAAAGTGTGATTCTGAACGTTGAAGTTGTTAAGTTGGAAAATCGTTATTGTTAAATTGTTTTAAATATACTTTTATTAATATTTTAATCACTTCACTTTTATTGATTCACACCTGAGCTTCACATTTGATCTTTTGCTCTATTAAAATCATCAAAATAAAATTTTCCTATATATACATACATATAATTAAGAAATAGGCATACAGCATACAGAATTTTAAATTGCAGAGCTGAGAGGGAAATAAGTTAGGGCGTATTTGTATCACTCTGACAATAAAAGTCAACAAAAATTGCTAAGGATAACAGTAATTGTCTTTGCAATTGCTGCTCGTGAAATCCGAAATCCGTCAAATTGACGGATCTTGTAAACCTAGTGTTAAAAAGCAAGTGTAGTGGCCCCAAAAAGTATTCGTACACTATGTCACAAATAAATTCGTTTAACTCTGAAATTCTGAGTCTGATAGAAGTATTTGATAAAACTTTGTGGGTATGTAGATCGCAAATAGTATACGTATGAATTAATCTCTTCTTTTCATCTAAATACCATTTTAAAGGGGTGAAACCAGCGTTGAAGTTTCGAAGTTTTCTCTCATTTTTTAAAGATAATTTTGTAATGATACTTGATGAAACAAAACCTTTCAAATAGAAAATGTTTAATTTTTAAGACTCTATCACCCTGTTCTAAAAAAAGAACACAGAAAAGCTTGTACTTAAAGTGTGAAAAATTCCTGAAACTTTGAGATTCATCAACCCCTTTGAAAGATATTTTGCCGCCAAAAAATTGCTCTACGCAGGACACACCATGCTCTATACACGCATAAAGTATCATTGAAATTAGAATTTCAGAAGTAGATGAATTTTCTTATAATACAGTGTACGAATACTTTTTGGAGTTACTGTACGTTGACACGCGCACAGTCCCAAACACTTTACTCCACGCATCGTTCACTGGCACCAGGCATACTCCGTACATTCATATGCACACATGCCATCCCACACGTTTTTGTCATTTCTGAATATTTTACCAAACTGATCAAGGTAATGTCCAAATATCGTAGTTTTACAAAGTGCCGCAATTTTTAGGATCAATAGTATAGTTTTAAGGACAATTACCGGAAAAGGACATTGAAAGAGAAAGTGAGGGTCGATAACGAAAGTTAGGCCCATGGGAAGAAACCGTTAGGGACGAACAATACACCGATGGGTTGTTAACGTTTTGGTGAGCGCGGGGTGAGAAAAAATGTAGATACGTCTTGGGAAAAGGGAAAGTCAAACAGGGTTTCTTTAGGAAATTAAAGGCAGAGTTGGATAGAGAGTCATCAGAGTTGTATCAAGAGCTGACACTTGGTTGGACAGTTGTTTATAAAGTTGCATATTGTTATCGACAACAAACAACGTTTCTTAAAATCTTAAGATAATGTATCGTTCCGGCTCGTGCGATGATACCCCTTCCTTGACTCTGATTCCCGGGTGATGCGATTTATGAAATAGTATACTTCTTCGTTTGCTTTGCTTCTTCTTGTTTCTCTGGTTGTGGGCAAAGGTCGAGTGCCTTTTAATGGTTTGGAAAGTAGGGAGTGGGAGAGGGAAGTGGACAATTGTAAGGTGGAGGAAAAAGTTCAGGAAAGGGAAATTACTGGCAGAAGGGGATGGTCACCCGGGTGGGTTAGTCTTTGACCCAGGGGATACGCAAGGGTCAGGTCCAGACTCGGTGGTAGTAAACCAGAGCCGGTGTTTATAATATAGACAATAAATATCGATCTTTAACACATATTGTTAAGTTATAATTAAAAGCAGTTACGTTTTGTTGTTAATTTATAATTTAAGAGTTACCTTATACTTTTGCCTATAATTCGAAGTATAATAACTAAATGTTAAATATAATAATAATAAGACTCCTACAGTAATGATACAAGTTTCTAAGGGAATTTGCCGCAGAGTTCACTGAATTAGTGCAATAGTATTAAGGATTGAGAAGTTATAAATGTCTATTAATTGTAAGACGGACAGAAGGTTGTAATTATTACGTTGTTAAGTAAATTCATATTTTTAAAATGAACGTAGCTAAAAAGATGGAATTTAAATAGGAATTTGCTTTTACCTTGTGAATAGTACAACGTGGACTTACTTTACTTTGAGTACTCTGTACATTTTTATTTATCATATGCATTCTGTGCATTATTCTGCATTTGAATTTTTCATAAATGTGTAAATATTTGTCTTTTATCATTATCTTCTTAACGGGAATATTTATACTTTTTATCGCTGAATTCTTTTTTCCTTACCTTGGGTAGTTTCTGTATAATTTCGTTTTGAATTACAGAGAAATTCTAATTTTATGGTTTGTCTGTCAATACTTCTAGCAAACAATTTTGCACTAATTCTTATGCACCTTTCTCGTTAAATTCAAATTAACGATTTGGAGTGGAATTAGATAAAAGTTATATCTGATAAAAAATAATGGGTTGCAGATTTTAATTTAGCGTACAAAATCTATTAGGATCACATATTAAACCTTGTACAACAAAAAACAAGTTAAAGTTTGCAGATCATTGTTGTCACTCAATTTCAGTGATTGTTCTTTTATTTATAGTAACTAAAGCTAAATATCATCTGTAGTATTATCTGTTATATTTATACGAACGTGAAGAATAAAAATAATAATAAAAGCTACATTTATTTTAGTTTAGGTATTTTCGATGAATTGTAGGAGCTCAAATGCTTACGTATAGTAATATAATACTGCTTCGATAGTGTTAAGTTTCTTTTCCGTAATTTGAATTTGTTTAAATTTCAATAAATCCGCGTGCTATATACTTATCCTATGTCGCATAATTACAAAAAATACAAAATTACTGTAATCCATGGCGATGTAAAAACCAGCCCTCGACAAAATTAATTAAACCTGGTGAAAGTTAAGCATAATTTTTTATAAATCAACCTCCACAATATTAAACCACTATTATACTATAGAATACCATGATATTGTGTACTCATTTAATAAAAACCTATAATGGTTTAAAAAAGCTTTATATTTTGAATATATCTGCAGTTGAAGGTGTAAAATAAAATATTCTATTAAAACGTTTTGCAGAAACTGTCCTGGATATATCTGGTAATGAAGTATATAAAATAAAGTTACGTTAAATGTAATATTATAGTTAAAATAGAAAAATGCATTAATTATCATTTTAATAAGAAGCTTTGAAATATAATAAAAGTATGGTAGTCAAAGTATCTCCTCTTTTCTTTTGATATTGCAAAGATTAATTAACAATGTGAAAATAAATGCAACTATTTTCGAAATAATTTTTACATTTTCTATAGAAGCTGAAAGAAGTTATTTAACCGGATATATGTGGTTATACACGCATTAATGCGTGTCACGTACTCCGAGCCGAATTTCTTTCGCGACCAATGAGCCAAGCTTGGAGATAGTCAGCCCATTAATCTAGAAGTCCAAAGAATGTGGAAGCAATAATAGAAGGATAAGCGGTCGCATACGTATGCGTAAACTTGGTTAAAAGCGTTTGAGATGGAGGAAGTGGTAAGCCCAGATGGAAGGAAAATATTATTCATTTGAATCGTTTTAACGGAACATCTATTTTTCAACCGAAGGCGCTTTGAACTTCCTTGAATTTGTCGAAAAGCTCTTCGACATTTCGAGGATTTTAAACCGACCGCCTATGTGTCTTAAAAGTTTAAAAATTACCTCGACTTTTGACAATTTAGCAGTTACGATTGAGTAATAAACGTGGCGCAGCTTTGTCGTAATTTTATATACATACAGCGTGTTCTACCGCTCCCAGCGGAAATTTTAAGGGTGATTTCACGAGCCAAATTGCGTTTGGGAATTTACTTTTTAGATGAAAAATTCAGATATAGGTGCTGTTTTGAGCTTGATGGCAGGCAAACGTTATACTAATACTTAACTATAATGATGTAACTTGGGTTAAGCTTTTATATGCTATTTGTATTTTTTGTTTTTCTAATATATACAGTCGAATCTCGGCAATTTGAACTTCTTTAACTCAAAAACCGTATTAACACGAAAATTACAACTAACTGTTGTGTTGCAAAAATTTTAATAAATCGACATGGAGTTTACTTTATGAAATTTATTCCTGTAAGTAAAACTTTTAACTATATAAGTTATAATTCAAAGTTACAGCTATATGTCTTTCGACTATTTTAAAGAGATGCAGGTAAAATTATGCAAAGAAGTATTTACTTCGTATAATAATTTGAATCTTAAGAAAAAGGAGACGTTGAATTTGTGATCAAAATAGAATCACAGATTTTTTTAAGAATAATGAGTAATAATATAGTAAGTAGATCATAGCATTTGTTCATTATATTTATTATACATATACCATAAATTCATCTTCAAAAACTAAGTTTTTCTTTTCTTCGGTCATTACAATTAGAAAGTTATTATAATTTTTATGCAAAATCGCTGTAAGTCGAATTTTCACATGTTAAACCTTATTCGAAAAATTCGGTAAGTAGAAACCTCTATAACTCTAAGACTTTTACATTTTTCTTGAGATTAGTTATAGAGATTTGATTGTATACAGCTGTTATATTCGTTATTATTCGTTCCAATAATAATTATTTACACAATATTATAGTTATATTTAACAGCAAATTATAATATTCACATTTTCGAATAAGTATAGATGAAACGAATTCTAATTTAAAAGCGTTATGCGAAGCTAAATATGATACAACTTCTGTTGAATACAATTTTTTGAACAGTTCAAGAAAATTTCAGGAATTTGTATTTAACCCCTTAACATACAAATAAAATGAAATTTGATGCGTTCGAAAAACACTATTTAATTTGGCTCAACTGAATGGTTTAGGAACAGATCATTTTATTTTGAAATTTGCATTGCCATATAACATTTAATCAGGTTCAGATATAATGTTAGTGGTCAATAATTAAATAACATTATAAAGTAATAAATTAGTAGTCCTGTAAAGTACGAAAATTTTAAAACATGTTGACTTCTCGGAGACGTCAAAGTCTACAACGGCACATGAAATGAATAACGTCTCTCAAGGAGTTAATATAAAACAGTGCAACATAATTGCAATGTAATACAGTAACTGTGTCTCGTTATATGACCCTCTCACTATATCTCTTCTCAGGAATAAATTAAATCAAGGTATGCCTTGGCATATTAAAAGACAAGAGTCTACGAAGTCTCTTTAACTGTTCAAAGAGACAGACCCGCAACAAATTCCGGACATAACGCGCTGCTTCGTGCATAATTATCGTGTTTCTAACACCTTAAAAATTATATGCTGATATGTTTTTAATATATAAAATTTTCAGTTCTATACTGCATATCGCATGTATACATTCACATAATCTATGCAGTTTGTCATCGTTGTACAATTGCTCCATATATTTAATTTTATATTTAAATATTTAGTTAGGTGACATTTTATTTATAAAGTAATACAATGTAAGAAGTAGGGGAGAAGGTGTGAATGTGGATCTTAATACGGACCACATACTTTTTTCCTATAATAATTACTGCAATACTTCAGTAGTTAACAAAAACACATTAATTAATGTCCTCTTACGCCACCAGACAATACTAGTTTGGTTAGCATGTTAATTGCAGCTAACAAGTGGAAGTACTGTATATTGAAAAAATTGTTAAGGTAAGTATCATTTGCTACTATTTGAAAAACGTAAAATGTATTTTATATAAGTAAAATTAGTTATAAGATAAAGCTTTAAAATGCTCTACTTAGTTGCACGAAAATATCTCTTTCATGCCAAAATATTTATGTTAATTTTATAAAAGGCCGGAGGCGGCAATATGGACCACAGCGGTCCATAATACTTTAGTTTTATGAAGTTTTATTTTTTTTTGTTTTGTTTCAAGATGTCCCACTATACCAAGAAAGGACTTAGGCGAAGAAAATAGAAGTCTAAGACAAAAGTGGTTTCAAAAAAATATGACTAATGCCATAAATGCAGCTCGTTTAAAAATGAAGACTGTTAATAACTTACATTAGATTTTACGCTACTGTTCCTTACTTTCTCTTATATTTCTAGTATTATCTTTAAAATACAAAACCTGTAAGAAAAATTAACTATTTGTTAGGAGCTTTTTACCTTTTTCTCTCCCATCCACATTACCACCCCAATTTTTAAAATCGCATTTTTGACAAATTTTCGTAAAAATACCGTGCCTTCAAAATAGTTGACTTTTTAGGCAAAATAATAATTGTTACCTTACCTTAGATCTATAAATTATCATTTCCATTCAGCGTGTTTTCCTCGAAACAGAAAGGGTGGTTGATATTCCCTTCTCATCTAATAATATTTTATGAAAAATCAAATATTTACCCATACTACATGATTTTTTTTTATTTAAGCAATGTTAACAACAAATGAAACGTTATTTTAAATTATGATTATTATAGATGGTTTTAATAAGATATAACAAATAAGGAACTACATTCGATAATGATTAACAAACATTGTAATTATTTTATAATTATGGTATGTATCTTTTGTTCTACAATATTACGTTTGTTACTTTTTTAGTTTTTGATTTTGAAATAAACTTGTCTTTCGGATTACTTTAAATATTTATTTTTATGATAAATAATTTTTGAACTCCATAAAAGACGTAAAATAAGTAATTTTAACGCATTTATTAATGTTTTCAACAGTTACCATTTTCCATGTACCTACATGACCTAAATCGGAAGTTGCACAAAAAATATTTGGCAGAGAACAGGTTAAATATTAAATAAAGGGTTAAATAGTAAATAAATCGTTAAGTAATAATAAATTAGGAGTTTAGTTTTATTTTATTTAAAGATATTCTCTTTAAATATTATTTATATTCTAAGCGATATAGTTACATTCTAATTCCATTTTAAAGCATCATCTATATTATGGTTGGACGAATGATGCAAATTATTTAATCATTTAAATGATCCGAATATTCGAATACTTTGAATAGTACAGAATAATTTGAGTAGTTCAAATAGTTGGATAATAAACAGACCAAAACATAAAAGATTTCTTATACCTTTTGCATTCTTATAATCGCTATTTGAATATTCTGATGCTTCCAGCGAAAAATTTAGATATCCGAAATCTAGATCATGAATACTTTATTACATTATGATTTGGATATTCGAACATTCGGTTATTTGGATAATTCCGACCCTATTGTATACATTGTGATAAAATTGTATACACAGGTGTCATTCATTGATAAATAAATAATTTTTCTGGAATGGTGGTAAATTTTTACATACGTTAAATTAATCTATCTTACAATTAGTGCAAAGCTTAACTCTAAAATCCTGAATTTGCTTACTTTGTTCGTTCCTGTTTTTCTTTTTTATCTTCATAACGTGCTCAATATTTCAATAAAAAGTAGCTGATTAATTGTGAAACAAACAAAAGCGACTATTGAGTATGTTTGAATAAAAGAGCACAGTAATGTCTGTCAAAAGCATTCATGAAAACAAGAAAATTGAATTATGATGTGATGTTCAAAATGATTATTATTGGGATTCTAGGTAGAATAACTTTTGCAGGGCTAAATACTTTCTTCCTGAAATAGTATAAAAAATAGGTCATGTATGTAGAATTGTGTCTACATCTCTATTTGAAGCTGGCACGTCACGACGTTTCGAATTTGGGTCAAACATTATACACGAAAATTCAACAGCTCCGGAAATGTGTGTAAACGAAAACATCAAGGAAATTAACAGCGGGAGATGATTCGCAGCTGGTGGATGCACTGGATCGAACCGTATAAAATAATTGACGCAGTATTGTTTGAAATTGTTAAGAGAAGATCGGTGCAGTGCGACGTTATTTCTTTAAATCTCACAACAAGCTAAAAACAAAAGGGGAGGTCACCTACAAAATTTCCTGAAAACTTGCTCTAAAGCACCAGCTATCTTAGCTTGTTACATCGTATTTCCGGCTGTCAGCAAATTTACGAAAGCCAGCAACCTCTTTCGCCTGGTATCTCACTTCCACAATATAATTTTCATCGTTCAAAGAGAATTAATCCCTTCGCTTTCGTTGACAATTTTATTAAATAAAGTTGTCAGGATAATTGGCTACGACGGTCAAAGGACAACCAGTGACGCTTTAGAACGTTTGTCCTTTTTGTCATGCGCATTTGCAGCCAATTCATTTGCGAATGTCCATGCAATAATACGTACCGGATTATTTTATCGTTATTAAAACCTTTAGAAGTAAGAGAAAAGGAGTGACACAATTTTTTAATAATAGAATGTGTTTATTAAATAAAAATATTGCTAATATAAACTTTTTTGCATAAAGTTTTTGTAGTCTAAACTCTCACTCACGATTCTCTCAAAACTCTTTTCAAGACTGAAAATACTATTGAGCAATGATTTTAAAAAAGGAGTGATTTTTAACTTTTTAAAAAAGTTATTATTTATAAGAATATTTGTTTATGATTTGGATTTATGATTTGTAATATTTGAATATCAGTAAAAAACCTAATGTTTCACATAGTCCACAAGAAATGTAATATTGTATCTTTAAATGCATTAAGAAAAATAAATGTGAAACTCTCATTAAAGTCTATTTACTTTTCATTAGTAACATTTTTGGTATATATTGGGTTATTAGGTATGAAATAATCGATTACCTAAAGTATCAAGTTTGATACTCGATGTCTCTGATATTTCACTTCGTCCATTCTTTGTATTTTTTGCATTGAGAAAGGGTACTCTATCTGGCTTTTGTTTTTAATAGTCTATCGTATTATTGTCTGAGGGTATTGTAAGCCATAGAGGAAGTCAAAAATTCGCGTTATTTTCGAATATGAGTTTTGTCGGGGAAATAGTGCAGTACAGACAAGTTGAAATGTTAACGAGGTGTTTGGCAAGGATATAGCTAATGAACGTACAGTACGTTGATGGTTTGAAAAATTCTGATCTAGAGATTTTGATCTTTAAACTGAACCACGCGGGCGACCTGAGAGCAAAGTGGATGACGATCAACAGAAGCGAATTCATCTAAAATGATGCGTGAATTATCAGCAAGGTTTGAAGTTACCATTTCGACAATATTAAGCTATTTGAAAGCAATTGGAAAGGTAAAGAAGCTGGATAGGTGGGTTTCACATGAGTTAAGCGAGCTTCAGCAAAGGAACCGCTTCGAGGCTTGCTGTTCTTTAGTATTACTATTAAAAAGCGATCCATTTTTGCACCGGATAGTTACGTACGATGAAAAGTGGATACTCTTCGATAATTGCAAGCGTTCGGTACAATGGTTGGATAAAGATGAAGCGCCAAAACACACTCCAAAGCCAAGTATACAGGGTGTTCGGACGATGCTAGAAGAAAATTGAAGGGGTAACTCTATGCAACGTAATAACTGCAAGTAGTAATAGCAAGTAATCACTGGCTATGCAGTGACGTTACCTATCATGTTGCCCCGTTTGCCTGCTCTCAAAAACAGTCCGTTCATTTAATTACTTATAACTAAGAAACAAAGCAACAAACGCAATATTGAAACTCTTGATTTTCGTCTTAGAATGTTGCATAGAGTTGCCTCTTCAATTTTCTCCTAGCTTCGTCCGAACACCCTGTATATGCTCTGAAAAAGTGAGCGCTCAGGTACGAAGAGCGTACATATACGTTCATATCATACACACTTTTATTTCATACTTTACATGAGATACTTTTATTAATCAAGTATTTGGCAAAGCTGCATGCCTCAAACAGTTGACTATCATGAAATAAAACATCACCGACACGACAAAAATCAAGTTCGAAAATGTGTCGTCTGCAGTAAACGCTGAAAAAGACGTGAGTAGAGGTACTATTGTTCACAATGTAATGTTGGCTTATGCGTGGTTCCATGCTTTGAACTTTATCATACCAAATTTGATTATTAACCCTTTGCGGACGGAGCAGTAAAGAAAATAGTTACGTCGCACATTTGTGTTATAAAAACTAAAGCTGTATTTAAATAAGTTTTTCATAAAATCTAACAAGATCATAAACAAACAAATTTAGGCCAACTTGACTTCTTAGGCTAGTATACCCATGCGTATCTTATACATGTCGTTTACGACAGACAAACGCCAGCCGCAGCGTGAGAGTTGGGCGGATATATCCGACACTCGTCCGCAAAGGGTTAATATTGTGTTTGGCTTTAAATACTTTAGTAATTTCTTTATATTGTATTAAAAAATATTATATGAGTATTATGATATAATATTTTAAAAACTAAATTATGATTATAAATTTTTATATTTTAGAAAGTAAAATGATATTACTAAATGGGTGTTATCCATTATAGTTTTATGAGACTTTGGCAATCGATAACGACGGATTTCTACTGCAATCATTTAGAAGAAATAATAAGGCAGTTGCAGATTAAGCGACTGAGATTGGTGAACAGGGACAGACCAATCCTCCTGTAGGACAACGCTCGACCACACATTGCAAGATCTACGTTACTGAAACTACAGAAACTGGATCCAGAAACACTTTGCTACTCACCGTATGTGCCAGATCTCGCGCCAGCTGATTACCATTTTTTCCGAGCTTTGGACAATTTTTTGCAAGAAAAAATATTTAATTCTCAACATACGGTGCAAAACGTCTTTCGCAATTTTATCATCAGCTACTGTACAAGGCACACATAGAGTTTAATAATTTTTAAAATTAAACGTTGTGCACTTCGAGTGGTAACTTAGACACTCAAATATTTGAGGTTGATGCAGGTACAGTACAAGAAATGATTGATATTTTTAGACAAAAAAAGACTGAATATATTTCTATTACACGAGCGTGGTTGAACGTTACTGTTTAATGTATTTTTACAAAATCTCTCGCTGGAGGGATGTTATGCGCTTATATAAAGGTGTCAGGAGTGGGATGTTTGGTTCCCTTTTTGGGGTGGGAGATATTGTCGACTGTCGAAAATGTTTCCAGCGACTTCAGGGATATTTTGTTTCATCGGTCAAAAGTAAAATGTACCGAGGATAACCTTAATCGCGTAAACTACCTGAAATTTTTAAGGAAGCCAGACCAAATCGAAGTAACATAGAAAAAATGGGAGAAACCCGAAACTGGCATGGCAATAAGTACGTTTGCTGAAAAGGGTATTCTTTAGCCTTAATGATGCTGTCTCCAAATATACCCTTGAATTACGGCTGAAGTTTTATGAATATAAAATGAATGTTGTTACAACGTAACAGCTACCATTCAGATTTTTTCGTTAGCGGCATTAATAAGCTATCGTCAAAATGGCAACATTGTATCGATATTTTAGGCGCATATTTTGATTAATTATATTACTTGTTGCCCGAGATATAATAAAGCAAACTTCCAGTCTCAAATCGGATGTTTCATAATTAATGACCTAATATATACTCTGATACGTATGGGGTATCTTAGTAACTCTGATACAAGGTGATATCTCTCTTATCGTTACTGATAAGTAGGAATGTTTAAGAAACAATTTCTTTGATTCAAAGGGATACATTATGGTGAGAATTTTCTGAAGGTTATATTTCTCGAGATTTTAAGGTCAATCCTTTTTTAAACGGCGATTCATGCTTTTATAAATATATCATAATAGCTGAGATTAAGACGAATCCAAGGATTTGTAATACGAAAAATTCAAAAATTTTTGAGACCGATGTAAATAATGAAATAATTACCAAAGAGAAATTAATAATAAAAAGTTTATTGCAATAAATGTTCAAAATGTTTTTTAATTAACTTTGGATTATTTGTTATTGCGATTTTGGAGACAGCGTTGTAGATTTGCAAGTATTTGAGGTGTTACAGGAGCAGAAGTGGAATTCTTTCTTTCATTTTATTACGTGTTGTAGGTTTTGATACAAAAGCTTTGTCATTAATAAAGCCCTTTAAGAAAAGATCAAGGGGTGTAAGATTAAGAGAACGTGGCGGCCAAGGGGTCGCCTTTCACTTTCTTTGAAATGTAAGTATATTTGTTGTGTTCTTCTTATAGTCGTCACGTTTTCTTTTATGATGCTTTGGAAACAGAAAACTGTTATTTCAATAAGACGGTGCTCCATTACATATGTACATTTTTTATAATACACTGAATACTGTTTCCAAAACTGCATTAACAAATGTTTAGAGCTTAATGGAGATGATTTTGAGCATTTACTGCAATAAATTTTTCATTAATGGTAATTATTTCAGTATTCGCTACATTTCTAAAAATGTTTGAAGTTTTTGTACTTTAGTTATTGTACAGTGACTCACGAAATTGATTGAATGGTTAAGCTAAATTTTACATCAAGTTTTTAATTATTTTCCTGTCATCTTTCTATTCCTAAAGACATTCAGTTATTGTTCTATAAGGCCTTCTGAAATTTTCAGTTATTTATTATAATTTACAACCAGAAATTATGTTTCCATTAAAAAAAATGAAATACAATAAAGAAAAGTATGAATTTTGTGAGTCACCGCATTACAGGTCCTTGGATTTGTCTTCATCCAAGTTATGATAAATCTGTAGGAATGCGATCAAGTGGATGCGAGTTTAGGAAAATGTGAAGAGTGCTTGAATTGAGCGATAGCCGTGTGAACGTAGGTTTGGACTCGAGTGTTTCAATGGCGCGAAAGATGAGCACTTGAGGAAAAGTCACGACTGAGGAATTTTGGATGAACGTGACCGAATGCATCGAGTGAGAAAGGTTTAGAACTAGAAAGAAAGGAAACGAGAGTTTGGAAGAATATATGACGGGGAAAATGCGAACGCAAGGCAGACAGACTGTAATCGTGAAAGAAGTAAGAGCGTCGTAGTTGCTAAGTTGAAAAGTCGTTTAAGTTGTTATTATTAAATTGTTTTAAATATATATGTTAATAATATTCTAAGCTCTTCACTTTATTTTACTCATACCTGAGCCCTATCATCCACTCTACTAAATAAATAAAAGTAGAATTTCCTATATATTTAATAATAAAAGTATGCACTCTCATTAAAAGCAAACATCGATAATCTTGAAACCTCGAAAAATATGAGGTTTAGAAAGAAATGATTCCTACCACTTCTTAAACACTTCTGTGTATTGATAACGATAACTTGAGATATTGTCTTGTAATAGAGTTATCCAGACATCCTGTTTGTGTATAGTATGCAAGATATGTTTGCGTTTAAGATGTATAAAAAAAAGATTTTCAGTTTGTCTTTGGCAACATACTTCGGTCTTATTAAAATCGATGAGGTAGTTCATTTTCTGAATAATTACCTAAGCGTTACCTTAATACATTGTACACGAGTATGTACATTACATATATTTTACATTGTATACGGGCTATATTACATATTTTAACGTACCTAATGCGGCGATGTCTAATCCTTGGTGTATTGTAAATATAAGGATATAAGAATGTAAGGATATACCTGATTTTTATTTTACACGACAAAAGTGTAAAAAAGTCGTGCAAAAATTGATTCACAAAAGTGAATGTGAGTTGTTTCAAAAAACGCAACTAAACGAAAAATAATTTAAAACATAGAAATACATTTACTAAAGCATTTTATTTAATTATTGCGAAGATCGTGCAATTGTGCACAAATTATTAAAAAAAATATCGTGTAAGTGTGAATAAATTGTGTTAATGATAATTGTGTAATTGTAAAATCGTGTAAAAAGAATATTGTGTACAAGGAGGACCAGGTGTTTAAGAAAAAATGTGTTAATATAGGTTCAGAATCCTGATCTCTATTACGAAATGTGGAATATGTGACGCTGGAGTAAGCATCGATGACGTCACGAACTAATCAGTTCTCTAAAATTCATCGTTCAATATTCTGCTTTCGTCGTGAGCTGAGCGCAATTATCTCGACCGATGTGGCGGAACAGAAAAGAGAAAAGACGCAGTCGAATTTGAAGCGCCGATTCCTTTCGGGAGCTCTGAAACTGGATAACTTTTCCTTACCTGAAATTCGCTCGTTTGCTCATTCTCCTATCTCTTTTCGTTTATTCCAACGACGAAAAGGTTATTCACGAAGTTTTTCCAGTTTTCTAGATCTCAGAGGAAACTTACACTGTCAAGTTTTCACGTGCACGTTCGTAAGAATTTAAATCAGGAATGTCGTTGCCAGAAAAACCTAGGAGGATTAATCTCACATTCACGGTCAAACCTCGAAATATTTTTAAATATTCTCAGAAATTTGTTTTCAAAATTTCAAAATTTTTTTCAACGTTTAATGCAGAAGCAAAATTTAGAAAATGCTTGCTGTAACCGAAGTTTAGTACGATTGAACGGCTCAATTTATTACCATTAACTGTTATGTCAACACTTAACCAACCGAATGAGGAGGTCTCCCATTCTTTCCTTTGCCATTGATTCTATGACTGATTACTTTTGTTATTAGGTAGTGTTGAACTAGTGTTGTTAACAGTTTATCAAATGCATTTTCTGCTCTACCAAAGTATAGTTTTTAATAAATTTAACACTAGCTGAAGATCAACTAATAACAAAAGTAAATAGAATAAATGGCAGAGGAAAGAGTGGGAGATTTCTCCATTCGGTTGGCTAAATGTTAACAACCGCGTATTCATGTTCATATCCACGAATCTACTCATTGATATAAAAATTTATTAGGATGCTAGGATACTTCGAAAGAAGATGCTCTTTTTGTTTGTTGGAAGTTTCTAATTAAATGTTCTGAAAATTTGTAGGTCTGATTTGGTTTAGGTGTATCGGAGTCGAACCTTTTTTTATTACCTTTACCGAGCTAAAACGAAAGTCGTGTTGGCGTGCGACAGAATTAGTTAAGCCTTCGTACTGGGCATTTCGATTTTAAAACACATTTTGTGAACCAACAATTTTTATAATTTTTCTCTTGGAATCCCATCACTCAGACGACACTGAGGTTTAGTAAAATATGAGTATCGCTCCATCACATTCAGTGAACGTATACATTATTACAAAATTAGTACTAAAATGTTCTAATTTCTAATCTTTTTTATGTATTAAATGTTCGTAACATCTTTCATAAGAAGTGATGAAATAATATGACGTTCAATTGGATACATTTCACGAAACTCCAAGTTTTTAAATATTGATCCTCTTAGCTCTTAACCAGTCAACTGCGTCCGACGTGTATACGTGCGGTTGACGTATATATGTCACTATAAATATGATTAATCCGGTGATTATGTATAATTACCGATTTTTATATAATCATCATTAAATTTGGTAAATGTGATGAATTCTTGATCATTTATCAAATTAACCGGCAAGTTTATATAATTCCCAACTCATCCATGTGACTTAAAATAGCGATTTATTGAATTTTTAATTATAAATTACAATGTATTGTTATTTGCAGCTTCTTGTATCATAGTGTCCAACGAAAAACTACCCACCTGGCTAATAACTACTGAAAAAACTGTGCTGTATCTTACTGGCTCAATCGGTCAAGATATTTATCACATTCGCCATTACGATTTGGAATTATATAAACTCTCCAGTTAATTTGACAAATATTCAAGTGTTACCTTCTAAAGATAATTTAAAGGTAAAACATTTATTTAACTTCTCGTCCATCTTCGATACCTTGCTTGCTTGTTTCCTATATATACTTTACAGGGGTTTATGGACCAATGGGAATGACTAAGCTACTCCTTATGGTTAAAGTTATAAAGGATAGCCTCTTTTATCTTAATCAAAGCGATATTGGCCACTGACGCCAACATTCAAGAATTTGTCACATTTGCCAAACTTAGTGGTGATTATACAGGGTGTCCCAGGTTTTAATGTTCAAATTTTGTCAGTGTATTCCATGGCACAAAGTGAGAAAAAAATGTTATGCAAACATAGGTCATATAGAGATTTATTAAGAAGTTATAACAAAAATTCAGAATAGGAATAGTAATCAACTTGCTGTTACTGCGGACATTGGCTTCGATAGATCAACAGTATTGTGTTTTTCAGTTTGTTTAAGTAAGCTACGTTTACTATCTGAGGTCACCAAACATTGAAACGAATTTTCTCCAATAATAGCTTATGAGGATCGCAACGAGGGCTGGCGTGTGAATAGATTCAAGCGGACACGTTTAAACACTAAGAAATAGGTAATTATTTACTTTAGGGGCCTCAACTCCGACTTTAATGATTTTGAAATATGTTATAGAAGATAGTATTCTGAACAACTTTTTCCTATACACATAACCGTCGCTCGGACTTTGTTTCCGAGATATTTGCAAAATTCCTTCCGTGCTACTACATTGAATTTTTGTTATAACTTCTTAATAAAGCTCTATATGACCTATGTTTACATAATATTTTTTTCTTATTTTGTGCCATAGAATACACTAACAAAGTTTGAACATTAAAACCTGGGACACCCTGTATATAATAACCGGCAATTATACATAATCATAAACCGTAACATATACATGTCGTGTAAAATAAAACATTATCATTCGATATAAAAATTCAGAATTTTAGTAAAATGTAACACAGATGTCATTTAGTGGTATGTTTCTTTTATATTACCAGTAAACTTCCTTTGATTTTAATTACGCACCTCATGAGCGATTTTCAAAAATAAATTCTGAAGTTAACTGGTAAATTGAAGGCTATCGGGAGCTTAAAGATACTGCATCAGTACATGCATAAATTCACACTGGAATTGGAATAGTACATCTAACGACGAGTTCATTTACCAATCTGTGGGCGTGAAATAAACACATAGTGGTTTTGTGTGATAACACTTCATGCCAATATCCTTCCGCACTTCACAGTTTATATCTGCGCCATAGATACCGAAATCTTCTAAGACCAAACCTATTCCAGTCTCAGAATCGGATTATTCCATTATTCATGGGATTAGCCTGAATACCGTTGGTTGACCTGTAACAACCAAAACTTCCTTATTTAATTATAAGTAACTTTGAGAACCTCTGGACTTGCTATTAACCCATTTTTAACTGGAAGACTAGCTGGAGATTTAAATATACTTACTGTTAAACTCTGGATTTGATTCTGAGCCATGGGTAATCAATTAAATGTGGATAATTAATTAATTATTTACAATTAACAATCTATAATTATCTCCACTAAAATTTATGTTTTTCACTTTTGATAGAAGCTTTAATTATGATTTGATAATTCAATTACACCTTGTATCACCGACTTATTTCAAAATAGTATTCTTATCGAGTTAATCGAGAAATTTCATATTTCTATACAGTTCAGTGTTTCCAGAAACTTTGGTGCCGTCCACGAATCACAAATTAATATGCAAATTATGTCAATTCACGGAGTATTTACTTAGTCGTTATGTACTCATCGTGCTTCCTGAATGCGCAAGACGGATGTAGAAGCATTGCTTGAAGGAGGCGAGATGTTTGCGAATTTTCTCTTAAACGATTTAAAACTTGTTTCTCACTTATATTTTAATATTTCCATCTGGTGCTACAACTTGTATAATCAAATTTACGTTGACGAGTACGCGACGGCACCTTAAACGTGTATACTTAATAAATTCTTCAGAATATCATATAATATTTTAAGATTTTATTACTGGGAGGGGTAGTCGTCCACTTTTCCCCCTTTATATCCGCCACTAACAATGTGTATTTAATAATACTACTCTCCTAAGTTCAAATATCTCATCCAGTCATTTGAGAAATTCGAGAAAATCGAAATTTAATGATACTTAACACTAGAACTACCGACAATTATAGTATACTTATTTGCATGGAAGAGATTAAATTGAAAATTACATGAAAAGATATTGAATACATAGAAAACAAATCTTGATTTATACTTTGTGCAGAAAATCATAGTAAATTTTGGAAGCTTTACTACAGTGAATTTATAAGACTGCCATAAATAATCACTAATTGGTCATTTTGACTGCTCTGGTAGTTCTAGTGTTAAAGTTAGTACCATGAATCATATTGTTTCTAACCCTCTAAAAATTCTTTAGGTTCTTCCAATCTTATAATACTTTAGAAGGTAAAAAATATACAGAACTTCGAATATTTTGGTATATTATTATTTTGAAAAATGAAAAAATGCCAGAAAGGATATAATAAGTCACGAAATTGTTCGGATACTTTCCTTCATCAAACACTTTCCTTCTAGTTATAAACTGCAATAATTCATTAAAAATTTCAGAATGCAAAAGAAGCAATATTCATCAGTAAAATAACTAAACGTTAAAACTGTGGTTGCACTTAATGTAAAATGTGGCTTAACCTTCCATCATAACTTTGGAGGGCAAAATAGATGAAACAGCTTTAGCTTTAGATACAAGCACACAATAGGATTTAAGTCTGTTATCAAAATAATCGTTAACAATCTCTTTACGAGAGGATATATCTCACGAACACATTATATCCAGGTATAACGAAACAATGATTTCCGGAAGAGCGGCCGCTAATAACGAGACTTCCTTTGGCAGGGGCCAACAACGGCCTGTCCCGTGATCTGTAATTAAAATTTAATTAGAAATGCCAGCTTATTCGACCGCGCGTTATCGCGTGTCCGTGCATGGAAACTGTTTTGATAACGGTCCAAGCGTCCCTCCTTTCCGACGTTCTTCGATCTTGCCGCACTAAAGCGTGGAAAATTGCTCGCGTCACGCTTCCCGAGCGAAATTAAATCAACGATGGAGTCATTAAGAGACCTAGATCCGACCGCTCCGTTATCCTCGCTCCGTTTTATATACTGAACCAAGAAAAATGTGTGACCCTTCTATCTTAATCTCTCTTCGAATGATGAAATCCATCACGACTCTTCGCAGCTTTGACTGATATAAACTTTTATCTCTAAATTCTAATTGAGTTTTAGAAAATACTTAGATTAACTTAGATATACTTGAATTACTTTATAATACATATTAAAGCGTGGCTGTTGGGAAAGAAAGAGAAATGAAGAAAAGGGAAAGGAAAGATGTTTCCTCCAGGGTGTCACGGTCCACAGTTGCACGATATAAACGTTCTGAGGGAATACCGCAGGTTTCCAGGATTTGGACAATAATGATGCGAAGGTTTAGAGTTTACAATACTAATTTCATACTTGTAAATTTTGGTTTATATGTATGGTTGTAGCTAATAGTGGGGAGTTTTTGGTGGTACAAGGATCGATGATTCAAGGATTGGTGATGAAAAACAAAGTTACAGAATCTGAAGGTTCGGCAAACTCGTCGGCTGGAATCACAGTATTATCGGTGATTCAACACGATGAACAACCTTATCGGTTTGGTTGACAGGGGCCTGCTAGAGGACTCATTGGTAACGCTACACAGGGATAGAAAGGGACAGGCCAGAACTCGTATATGTAGAAACCGTGGCGGACTCAAGTAATTGCGGAAAAGGTAGTCGGTAAATCCCTCCTAGTGGCTAGGCAGGAAGGTCACCACAGAAGTGATTTAAAAATTTTGAATTATGAACAACTGCAGGGATTATACCAATTGTAATGATTTTCAATGGTTTGAAAGGGAGAGCGGAAATATAAACGTACATTTTTAATTATCTTCTTTCAACAGAAAATATGAATAAAAGTTCTTCCTTTTCTCATAACAAATGGCAATCCTTTGACAATATTTATTCGATTTTATTATGTATTTTGTTCATATTAAACGTATATTACAAGAAATACGATGCTGCATGAATTATCGGAATGTCGATTTAACTACTGTGGTCTTCAATTGCAATTTATACGTATTTATTTCTTGCACAATAACCACCGCGTGAAAAGTTTATGCCGCTTTATATGTATTTACTGATTTTCCGTTCCAATAACATGATATTATGCTATAATTCTGTGCTAAAGAGTGAATCATAGAACTGAAGCTAGAAATCTGTAGAAGGGTTACAATTTTTATTCGCCCGTATAAAGGAAACAGGAAATATAATAAAGTGAAGTTGAAACTCATGAGAAGTTTAATAATAACAAGAATTTCGCGAGGGCAAGAGAAAAGAATCTCGTCGTACCGGAAAAGGAAGGAGTAGACAATTTTCTATTAAATACCTCTATATAGGTATTTGACTGTTGATCTTTCGTCTAGTTACAGTATCAACAATGTTTTCGTGGAAATTCTGATTCATATATAGATACATTTATAGTCGCATAGTTTGTTGTTTGATATTAAATATAAACAATGGCTCAAATTCATATTTGTACAGCTGGCAGCATTGTCGTCAACATTTGAATTATTGTAACTTCTTGAAAAAAAGTCGGACAGTAATCACTTTTAGCTCATTTGAAAGGCTTTTTGCAATAAAAAATAAATTGCAAATAAAAAACTATTGTTTTCGATGTAATTGTTGTTTAAGGTTTATACAAAATTTTCTTAATCTGTCACAGCAGTTTAAATTCACGCAATTTTTTCAAAGAAAGCATTCCACGTTCCCACGATTATAACTTACCGCAGAGAAATCCTGGAGAAAATCGAAATTAAGGGTGTAAAAGTAGAAGATTTAACCTTTAAAAGGAACTCAATGTGACTACTGTCCGACTTTCTTTTACGAAGTTACAGTAATTCAAACGTCGACAACGTTGCAGCCAGGTGTACTAATATGAATGTGTACCGCTATATATTACTTATTTCAAGTGACATCGTATGTGTATCCTTGAAATCCGCAAGGATAGTTACTCAACGGTGATGGGCAGGTTGGCGAAGAAGCGGTTGATAAAGGCCGCGGAAGGGTGATGTCGAAGTAAAATCTTATCATCGATATCCACCGGGATTTCAAGTGCCAGGTAAACAGACTCGTATTTGAGATTTCCCATGTGGGGTTGACAGAGCAAAGAGGCGTGATAAGAGATAAAGCACGGAGGAGCAAGAGGGAGAAAGAAACCGGTGCGTTGGAAGGAGGAAAGCAGACCGAGAAAGAAAGTGTCCGTGCATGCCAGAGAAAGATAGCGCGCTTGGGAGGAAAACGAGGAGAAGAAAGGAAAATGGAGTGGTCCATGCTTGTAGACGGATGGAAGCGAATAAAACTAGCCGGATGTCCCTTAAGAAATCTTCATCGAGAGAGCTTTTGTCGGTAATGCTTGGAGTCCGAATCAAGCACGAAATTACATCTACCGCTGTTCTTTTATACTTTTTACGGAATACCAATACATATAGGGTAGGAGGTCCAATTACTGACATCTTAAGGTCTAACCGTAACATCATTACATTAGTTTCTTATTTATTAGTTATTGTAGAAATTTTTGTATTATTATATTTAATATTATATTTAGTTATTATATTGAAAATGAGGTTTAAAATTACTAAATAAAATAAATTCGTATTTAAAGTACTTTAATTCTTTATTATATGACACGAGGAAGGTGCAACTCTAACCGAACTTCACGAACTTTGTCATGAGACTGGCAAATACGACCCCGTCCGGAACCTTCAGCTTTTTTGATCTGTATCTTAATGTTTTCTTACTTTCTAAATTGTCAGATGTGGCTTGGGTTCTTGGAAGAAACCCTTCAGAATGTACGGTAAGAGAAAGCTGGTTTTCCGGTAAATATTTGTTTCGTAACATTTCTGTATTCAAATTCTAACATATTATATTTGGAATTATTAGCAAAAGTATAAGATAACTCTTAGATTCTAAATTAACAGCACGCAACTCTATAAACAACTGTCTGTCCAATTCACAGCTTTAGATACAATTCTAATGACTCTAAGTACAACTCTGCTCTTAATTTTCCAAAGAAAACCCTCCTAGCTCATCCTATTTTTCGCCTCGCATCCATATTCTTTCGCACCCCACATTCATCAAAATATTGCTGACCTATCGGTGGATCGTTTTTGACACTCGCTTTCACTGATAGTGTCCTTTTCCAGTAGGCGTATTTAACACTAGATTGCCGGAGTGAGTTAATTTGACTTACTTATGATTTTGTCAAGCTCAAGTATCATATGAAAAGAATAGAAGTACGGGCGTTTGTGCTAAATGTAATAAAAAAATCTGCGGAAAATGTATTTTAAAAACAGAATTTATGTGCAAAAATTGTTTTGAATAAATTTTCTTTAAAATAAAGTTTTATTTTTTTTTTAAACTTCGATTCTCATTTTTGAGTCAAATTGACTTATTTTAGGCAAAATAGATATATACCCAATATATCTAAGAACTACGCTAGTTCCTAAAACTACGATACTACATTATTATTATTATTAGTGAAAATTAATTAAAATTTGTATCGAAAGTGTAAATTTGGATCGTAAATATTTATAATTAAAAGCAGTTCTTTTTATTCATTATTATTCAAAGCATTTATTTGAAGAAAAAATTGTTGCAACCTTCAAAATCGTTATTATTATCTTTAAATTTAATGATCCAGTTAAATGTGAGTAAAATGATATTACTTACACAAATAGAACCAGTTAAACAGGACATTAAACTATCATTGTTTATAGTTTGTGTGATGTTTACATTACTTAAGGAATTATATATTATTGTATTAATAACTTAAATGTATAATAATAATTTTTTCTTTATTATCTTATTTTCTCTCTCTTTAATAAGAAATTTGTAGTTTTTTATTTTCTATTCCACTTGAATTTCTTATTATTCTATATAAAATGGATAGAGAAAAAGTAGGAACTATCATACTATCATACTAGTTACACAGGCAAATTACATATTAGAATTTTTTAAGTATAATCTTATAAGGTTTATATGATACTATAAATAAAACAGCTTAGAGTGATAATAATTGAGTAAGTGTTAATAGTTAGGCCCCCGATCCTAAATAATATTCGATCGAAGGAATTGCTGCTTAACCCACTTAATAGAAAAATTTGATTCTCGAATTATTCTACGATTTTTTTCCATCAAAGGTTGTTCAGACCGTATCCCTTTATTTCTACGTGCTGTATCAGCTATTTATGTACAAGGCGAAAAGGTTCATTGATCACTTATTAATGCCGGGTCGAACGAATAAAAGGCGCATACGATCAATTATCAAACGGAACCGCGTTCCTGTGTCTCGGCGAATTTTATTGTTCGTACAACCAATCGATAACGCGGAACACAAACTGCAAATGAAGCTGCATCCCTATACGTCGAATAATAGGGGACGCGGTCGCGTCCGGGGAATAGCCTATTTATTTGGCGTGCCAGCATTATTAATTGAAAATCTCTTATGCTTCCACTTCCTGCTTCCCCACTTGTGTTCCATATTTTCGTAGATCGCTTAAAATAATCTCGCAATTTTCTCATGGAAACAAGAATCAGCGACCGCATTTTTTCCTGAATGTCCTTGTTATCGACAGTGTGACGATGTTCAAACGGGAAATAAAATGCGTCTGTAGAAGACGTATTGTTAACACGTTGAATGCCACGCCAGTTTTACAGGGTTTACCCGTGGCGCCACGATGAATTTTCTATTACACGTTACATATACTATTGGAATATTACCTACGATAAATAAGTTATAGTGTATAACTATTTTTCGATATTTTATACTTCATTAATTTCTTCGCACCATTACATTAACGATGGTAATAATAAAAAATGGATAATTATTAACATTTATTCAAATTATGTTTTTCTACCAATCTGGTCACCGGTAACCCCCGTGGCGACACTGCCAAGTTGAGTGCCGGTCATCGGTGGCCCCCATGACAGTCAACGTGTTAATGCAATACCTGCAACGTGTATCG
Source organism: Tetrapedia diversipes (assembly GCA_033822845.1). Classification (NCBI taxonomy): domain Eukaryota; kingdom Metazoa; phylum Arthropoda; class Insecta; order Hymenoptera; family Apidae; genus Tetrapedia; species Tetrapedia diversipes. The sequence goes on along the minus strand of JAOPTO010000931.1, from coordinate 422,689 downwards.
TTTTCCTTGTAAGCCTCGATAGAAAATGGTCCCAGCATGAAAAGCTCTGTTGTTGGTAGCAATTTGCATCAACAAATGTTTTTGTAAACGCCTGCACGGTCTAAATTAACTTTCCACACTGATGCCGTTGTCGAACCATTGTAACGTGTATGTACTAAAACGTATTAAAATACATCAAATGGTATAAATGTATGAAATATTATTTTCAAAAATAAAACTTTAACAACATAAGAAAAAGAAGCATGTTAATTTTAATGAATTTTGAGTTCAAGATTTTTTGTAAACTTCTATGTCTGCTTTTTATCTCACTGACTATGTTGCATTGCGAGTTAAAATTGTTTCTGAGTTTTGCAGTTATAAGAAATTCAAGTGTACAACATTGATGAAATAGTAGCAGGAATAGAGGTGAAGTTGGGAATATGAGCTCCTTCTTTATTTTTTAGCAAAACGTATTAATAATGTAAAAATTGCTTTCGTAAAGGATGATATAGTAATTTGTATATTTGAGATTATGTATCAATAAAAAAATATAAAAATATATTGCTTTCATAAAATTTCGCTAAAAATTTAGTTTAAAAAAGTTGAGTAGTAATTTAAACCAAAGCTGAAAAGGTAAAAGAAGCGTAACAAACAGTTAATTGTTTTTGTTTTTTGAATTCATCGAAATTATATCATGAAATGTATGGGAATCTTTTTGTTCTATTAATAATAATTAATATCCTGAGTTTACGTTTACTACAATGCGTTCTAGTAGTCACCTTATTCTGTCTCCATGTTTGCTTTTCGTAATTTTCATTACAAAATAGATTTGTAAACACGATTGACTTATAATTAGCTTATACTGAAAATTCGTGTGTGATTGTAGGTGTTGCAGCTAAATTGATTCTTTGGTAACTTACAACCTCTGCACAGTGGTACTCCCTTAATATTCGCAAGGTTGGGATTGGAACACAACAGTTATTAGGGGAGGCAGGTGTTTTAAAAATTGTCAATATTATCTTTTCCAATTACTCACCTCTCCAGTTCTTCAGAAACATCTGTTATAAACAAGATACAAAAAACGTTATTTTTGTATTTGCAGTATTATTAAATTTAAGAACTCCGCTTCTAAATTACTTAGCTCCAATATTTGATAATTTTTGTTTCGACAAGTTTATTTTATATAATTACTGTCCAGCGCGTTATTATCAGTGATATTTCGCGTATAATACAATTAATGGTCTTGTTCATTGTTCTCAATTGTTGGAGTCTTTTAAGTTTACTACGTCTCTCACAGCTATTCGTCATCGTACTCTTATATGAGAGGAATCTCATACCACGTTATACGGTACTAATAATTGTTTTAATACTATTCTACAGAATATAAACATTTATTGTAAATCCGTTGACATTTTTTCCACTCATGCTAGCTTTAAATCTCAATTGTTGCATTGTTTAAGCTCTTACGATTAAACTGTATTTTTTTCAATGTACTTTAAAAGGTTTTCTCCTTTAAATAAATAAATAAATACATATTGTTACATCTTTCTTTTTTTTCGTATAATTGGACTTGTGGTCCGTTAAATAAATAAATAAGTAAATAAATAAAACAAATATTTATATATTGTAGTTGGGTTAATCATTGTTCATCATGCATTTCGGATAACACTCACCCTCGCTCCATTGGAAGTTTCAGAAATTGGTGAAGATATCTTTGCGATACATAAAGAAGAAGAAAGTCAATTAAGTGGACACCGTTGTATATGAAACAAAAATGATTTTCATTTACTTCACCCGATAATTCATTAATTTTAATGTTTCAGATTTATGAAAAGAGATATTTTATGAAAGCTGCTCTTACAGTTTTCTTATTTTAAAGTAATTTGCTAATTGCTTGAGAAATTGTTTAAATGTTTGAAAAAGTAAAAATTTATAGTGACATGATCAGGGAAATAGGATGTAGCAATGTTTCTTATTTTAAATCTTGAAGTTTTTACATAGCCGATCTCGATACAGAAAGTGTTACAACATTTCCATTTATTCGCTGGCACATATTATACATTTGTTATTTACACGTGTACTTTATTTATTACTTTGCAATATGTTTTTACTGTAATTGCTGGCTTAGGTTATCGAAAATTATAACAGGTAAATTCTATGACGATCAACAAACATCGGTAACTTCATCCATAAATTCGAAGCTTAGAGAAATGATACTTTACATATATGTACAGGTAGGTCTCGATTAATGCGAATTCGATATAATGCGAATTGTAAAATGATACCGAGGAACAAAAACAAAATTGTTTACATTCGAGAAATTTAACACATTATACAATTACATTTTTCAAATTGTAGAATAATAGAATAAAGTAATTCGTGTTTAATATTTCGAAACGAAGAGAAAAGTATAGATTATGTAGCTAAAAATATTTTAACCCTTTGCGCTCGAGAGGGATGACTTGTAGTCGTACAATAATATTAACTTCAAAGATTTTCAAGTGTAACATATTTAATAAGATTCAGTCATATTGAATTTCATGCGGTATAACATAAGCAATATACTAAAATTTACTTATACGACTATTTAACCCTTTGAGTTTGAAAATTTGCAAAATTATCATTTGGTGACTGACAATCACTTTTTGAGTGCAAAGGGTTAGAAAACAACAAAAATATTTTTATTATGATTTAGTAGATATGAAAATGAATATATCACACTTTCATCTAATTGGAATTAATCACTATATTTGAGGTGTTCATAGAGTGTGAATTCGAATAACGGGATTAGTTCCTGGAATTTATTATTCGCACTAATCGAGACCTAGTTGTATGTACCCCGATTATAATGGGTATGTATACATATCCCGATTCAATAGAAGTACAGTTTAGATTACGAGGTAGAGAAGCACGGTCGAATATGCTATCATATATCTTTTGTTTATAGCTTCACGACGTCGGTAGATTCTCGAGCGCAATTATCAGTCGGTTGATTGCGTCCAAAATTGAAGGTTAGGCACGGAGGAAAGTTTCGCGCTAATAAATTACGCCGGTAGTCCGATTCCTCGAGCTCCGTTCACATTCTGTTTCTCCCTGTTCTTATGTATATCTACACATCGCGGGAATCATTGGAATAATTAATCGTGAATTTTCTTAAACAACCTGTAAAGCACCGTTGAACCCGAAAATCAGCAAATAAAGCTTGAAGAATAAAGATTCCAAGGAGGTAGCCGAAAGGAAGATTAAAATCTAGGTTGCTCGTGTGTTCGTTTACTAGAGAAATTGATAATTTATCGGAAAAGGAATCTTGAAAACTGCAAACATGATGAGAGACAGGATTAGGTATGCTATGGACCATCTGTCTCGCAAAGAGTATACCGATTTATTAGCGCAGCCCCAGTGGAGGAGAACATTAACAAGGAATCCGAACTTATTGGTGAGCTTTCGTTTGCTTTTTCATTCAGAATTTCGCATCCGAATTTTACCGGGTAACCTTGTATCTTACTAGACAGAACCTTTTTCCGTCCGGGCAGCAGCATTGAAAGCGCGAGCTTCAAAGAGGATCAAAGTGTTGGCACGACCGAAATACGTTAGCAAGAAATATGATTCAGGGTGAGGAATTATACGTTCACGAGATATATTATGCCGGGTCGGTTGGCACGATCCCCTCGGTTTTTAAGGCAAATAGTTGCAAACTGGTTTTATTTGTTCGTAGAAAAGCGCCGTTGCTGTATCCGCGCATTCATCCGAAAACACTAGAGGCTAGAATTACCAAACGCATCGTCGACCTGTCGTTACCCAGCAAGAGGTGATCTCTACTTTTTGTGATGCAGACAGTGTCCTCGAAGAGAATTAACGAATTACTTGTTCTCCGATCAGATTATTGATGGCGAACATCAAATTCCATCCTACTGTTAGTGGCAACATGACAGAGACATTATTAAAGGTTCAGAAGTCACGCTATCGAAAATATCGGTTTTTTTGTAACGCCAGGATGCAGCGAGAGATGAAGAAAAAGTGAGTGTAAATAATTATATACATAATTATTAACCCTTTGCATTCAGCGTCATCTCGAACGTATTGGATGGACGTATTCTCGGTTCCTCAAAATCACTATTTTTTTTTATACATCTTAGTGACTGCATCATATTTTGATTTGATATCTTATATCATTTTAATAGAAAACTTCATAGAAACATGCATTTCTGAAAAGGTTGCGCTGGGATAAGTTGATTCCCCGGAATCACTAATAAATTCTAATGTCCCCTGAGAGGGGACAACGGAGTGCAAAGGGTTAACACGCTCGATGCTAACGATGTGCTCGTTTCATCGATTCGACTGTTCAAAGTTGAACATTTGCTATTATCGAATACTCTTTATTGTCGTACCGCCATACGATTAAAAGAAGAATATCATTAAGTAACGATTAATTACCTAGGATTAAGTACAACTTGAATACAAAAACGATTGAACGAATATGCAACAATTAGTAACATTTACGGATATTGTAACAGAAGAAATGTTGGTTTTGTGCATGATATAATAGCAAATCACAAAGAACAAGCGTAATCGAATTATCTTTCGAACATTCCATACCCTTCTCTCTTAGACATCGAAAACAAGACTTGTTTGTTTCGCGCAGTAGAGTGAGTTTGCTAACGCAGTTTTCCTCTTTTGAATATCCGATTTTCGAATCAACTTTTTCCTTTCCTCGGGATTAAAATGGTAAATTGGACTATCGAGGAGTGGAGAAATTCGCGTGCGACTCGATGTTGTTGGTCGGACGCCAGAAAATCAACGACGACATATGCAAATTTATTCTTTTCGTGAATTTCGTACGGTTGGTCGGGAAACAAGATATTGGCTTTCCACTTTCCATGCCGACGTCCGTGGGTGCCCAATGTTACCGTTAAATTTCATGCACAACAGACGAACAGTTAACAGAGACGAGTACCCTAGATATAATTATTAATAGTGCCAAAGAGCTCCTCGAAACTTACTAAACAAGTAGAAACGCATACCGCTTTCTCCTCTTCGTCCTCCTTTCGACTCCCCTGCGCCCTACTCTTCCATTCTCGCATTATTCCCGCTATCGATCGGAAACTACCCGTTCAATGGAATGATTATACAGAAGGGAGTTGTTCTCGTCGTGCAAGCTGATAATCACCCAACTTCAGCTCCTGTTCTCAGCTCAAGTTTTCATCTCGTTTCAATATCTTTTACCTCGTTTCAATATCTTTTACCTCGTTTCGTTGCAGGCAGAAGATTTTGGCGAAACTGCGGCGCGTGATCAAGCCGGATGAGTGGGATTATCACATGGACGTATTGGACAGGCTGTCTACACCAAAACAGCCACCGAAATCTAGACCCGTAAGAGTTCTTAACTGCCTTAGTTTAACGCATTCAGGACGACAGAGATATTTAGTTCGCTGCTTGTCACTACCAGCATTTATTACGAGCGGATGCCTCGGTGTTATAGAAGCATTTATCGCTAGCGATGGGATTAAGAGTATTCTAAGTAGATTCGCATCCAGGCTATAAGTTCGAATAAATAGATTCGAAGTTCCTATAAGTATTTTAACAACAGCAAACAATACTTTTAAGTATATTGAAATCTATACAAGATGGTTTTGAACCATTTATAAATACTTTGATAAAAAGAAGAAAAAACAACACATTAAGTGCCCCCGAATCCCGATAAAGCAGCAATATAATCGGCGAAAATAATAAAGTCATATAACAATAATAATTGGCGATAGGCTTCTGTTCATAGTATTGAACTCATTGAGCTTAGATGGATTACAACGGAAGCTTTCAGAACTCAACTACTATCTGTAAGAGATTCGATTATTATAAATGTTAAGTACTTATGAGTACATATTCGGATCCTGTTTGTTCGTGGGTATGAAAACAGCTCGAATAATTCAAGTACTTTGCAAGTATTTACCTACGATCAAACATCATTTTTACGAGCTATAATCGAATTCTATGAAATAAACCAATGCACTGAATTTGACTCGATTTCATGAGTACAAATTAAACTTGATCCCATCACTACTTATTATCTATCATTAGTACTATAGGAAGCTGGTAAATTGACAAGGAACGCATAGCGGCTACAGGGATATTTCACTTGTACCGCCTGATTTTTCTCGTCACGTAGTGTTATATGTTCCGATTCGTTGACATTGTTGTTCTCACTAATAATGAAAATACAAATACTCTATTTTTATAATTGCGCTAGAAAAAGTGGGCCTGAAAAGGCTACAGCAAAGCTTGGATAATTTATACAATGTGCACAATGATGATTTAATAAAAACTTTTTAAATTATTACCTTGTGCACTTCGAACGGCAACTTAATGATACTTGAATATTTAGGGGTTGGTGCAAATGAAGTTGGATAACTTGATTTTCAAAAATGAATATGTTTATGTTGCCCGAGCGACTGGTTAAATGTTATCGATCAATGTATTTTTACAAGTTTTCTGGTCGGAGGGATGTTGCGCCCTTATATAAATGGTCGTTGAAGTGGGGTGTGTCGTTGTGTTGTGTGTAGGTGTTTGTCTCTTTTGGGGTGGAAGATATTGTTGAGTGAAAAGTGTTGAAACTATTTCTAACGGGAGTTCAGGTGTTCTATTTTATGTCTCGGTCAAGGGTGAAAAGTAACAAGGGTGGCCTGCAATCGCGCTATCCATCTGAAACTCTTAACACTAGATTGCCGGATGTTGGGTATACACCTATTTTGCCTGAAATGAGTCAATTTGATTCAAACATGAAAATTGAAATTTAAAAAAAAAAAATAGAACTTTATTTTTAAGAAAGTTTGTTTAAAACAATTTTTACATATATATATGCTGTTTTTAAAATACATTTTCCGCAGATTTTTTTGTTACATTTAGCACAAACGCCCTTACTTCTATTCCTTTTACATAATACTTGAACTTGACAAAATCACAAGTGAGTTAAATTGACTCACTCTGGCAATCTAGTGTTAACGAGCAAAGCCAAGTCGAAAGGATACAAAAAAAAAAAAAATGGAAAAAACATGCAATAATGCAATAAATGCATTTCTCTCGAAGGGTATCACTGATATATAACGGTAATGTCTCGAAATATAATTCTCAATTACTGTTTGAAACGAATACAACATTTCTACGAATATTAGCATGTTGTTACAACGTAACATAACTGATAGCCATTTTTACTCGAATTAATGAAAGTTATTCATGCCCATTGTTGAGGGGAAATTTCCCTTGATATGCCCAGAAGCCCGATGTCGAACAAACCACGAATAGTGTAATTTGGGTTCGAATATCGGTGAGGCAATTATATGTACAAAGACCAAATTTTTTTATTTTTTATATTTTTCTTAGTGTAGCTTTTATCAATATATTTGCGAGGATTTTGTGATTAAAATAAGACGAAACACGGTATAATTTGGATAATATTTAGTTATTAATTACTTAAATTAATCATATGTCATTATTAACCCTTTATGCTCGAAAGACGACTTATGTTAGTCAAGTAATACCACTTTCAGGAACTTCCGAATGCAAACAATTATATTTAAAAGTTTTAGTGTTATTTATCGAAATGAAATCAATTTTAGTGTAAGTAAATTCTGGTAGTATTTATTTTTGATAATCTGCATTTGGAAATTTTTGAAGACGGATAGTTGCCTTTCAAGTGCAAACAGTTAATATTATTAATTATCGTATGTCATAAACTACAAACGCAAAATAATCACAAGTATGATTCAAATCATATTATAGTGTGTCTTATTTTAATAAGATTGTAATAAGGAAAACCTCATAAATGGGAAGACTTATTAAAAAGAATTAAAAATAAATGTTATTAACATTTTGTTTCCTTTCATTCGTTATGCTTTTCTGCAACTGAAATTTGACCATGTTTTTTATGAGTGTAAACCGTCGGTCCCGTATCGTCGTTCACTTATTCAAGCATTACTGTATAACCAGTCAGACTAGTAATCCTTAGGTTCGCCAATGTAGCCACTCTTTACAGTACTTAATCTTCTACTTTCTGATTTTGTTATCTGTTAAGTTAATACTGGACATCTTTCACAAAAAGTAACCAAACAATTCGGCGATTTACCGGATTACGTGATCTATTTAATATTTTTTGTTATCGACACTTGAATAACTTTGTACTTCTTGTTCAAAAAATGCCTACAAGTATTAAACTTAATTATTATTATTATAAACTCTAAGTTTTATAGAAATAGCAACTTAGAGATAGTCTCACAATATTGTGAAACAATAAGTTATATCTTTATACAAAAGAGTAGAGTTACAAGAAACCAGACTATGTTGTATTAATTTATATTGAATGCTAAAGATTTTACTTATTATTTACTTTTACATCTGTAAATTGCATCATTAGATAAAACAGTTGACATTTCGTACAAGAACAATCCGTTGGATCACATCGGTGAATAACAATATTATAAATGACTTACCGATAGTTCATGTCACAGAGATATATAATTATATCTTATATATTAAATATAACATATATAAATAATTGAATTTCTGATAAGTTATTTTAACTGAAAAGAGCGTAGCAGAATTAAGAATAATTATAGAGAAAAGAGACTAGTTGAAAAAAAATGAAGCAATGTGGTTATAAAATTGACCGATAATGTAGGTGCTCGAATTGATTGTAAGTTTAAAACTATAAAACGCTAAATCTGAACCGATTTTTTTAAATTTTCTTTGTGATTATTGAAAGAGTTAATTTTGACGATGTTGCCGGATGGACTTACAGTGCGCGACATTTAATTAAACGCAGTGATATTTTCGCTGTAGTTTTGTTTAATGATGTTGAAATTAATGTATTTTATTTTTTCAATATGACAGGTCATATTTGAAGAAAGTTTACACATTTACGTTGTTGAATTATTTATTCTGTATAGAAATATTCGCTATTTTAAGAAAAAATAAGAATACTGTTGCGCCATTTGAATAAACGCACTATAATTAAAACGTAAAAATACGATGCTATCGCAATAACTAAACTTTATTAATATTTTATATGTCCAACATTCTTATTTACGATTTGGAATATGTGATTAGGTAATGATTTATACAATGTTTCTATATAGTTAATTGTTATACTTTTCCATTTCTTTTCAATAGCGCTTATAAGCTCTTCTTGAGAAGAGAATTGTCTATTATTCGCATTTGCCTTCTTTGATAAGTATCCCCAGACATTTTCAATTATATTTATATCGGGTGATAATGCTGGCCATTGCAAACAATTTATTTCCTGCTCTTCAAACCAATTTTTAATTAACTTCGCGGTATGTATTGCAGCGTTATCCTGCTGGAAACTCCATTCATTGTCCTTCATAACATCAAAAATCTTAATTTTTGCTGTTTTCAATATTTCTAGGTATTTTTTTGAATCTTGTCGCCCTTTCATAACTTTCAAATCGACGACGCTTTTAAAGCTCATGGCTCCCCAAGTCATGACGGAGCCTCCTCCGTGTTGTCTATGTGAAAAGATTTTTTCTTCCTTTCTTATATCATGATAATAATATGAGTACCCATCTGAGCCGTCTAAGTTAAACTTCTTTTCGTCAGAAAAGATTACTTTTTGCCACTGTGTTATCCACGGTTTTTTCTTCAAACGCTTTCTTTTTATAGTAGGTACCTTTTTTAAATATCTCTGTACAGTTCGTACACTAGCTGAAACATTAGCTTTTTCGGCAATTTGCTTCGAACTATAAATTGAATTTGATGCGATACACAAAATCGATCTTTGTTCTCTTGGCGATAAGGTTTCTTTACTTCTGCCTTTGTATAATTTCCCGTAGTTTTCATTACTTTTCAAGTATGAACGTACCACAAATTCACTTCTGTTTAATTTTCTTGCAATTTCTCTATTGGAATACCTTTCTTCATTTAACACTTGGATTTTTCCAATTTCCGTACAGCTTAACTGTTTTGCGAGACCCATTATTGCGTTTTTGTCACAAACTTTTATCTTCTCACTACAATATAACGTTGTATCTAATATGTCGGTTACTAAGTAAACAAATTAAAACAAAAGAAACTCACAAAACAGTACAAACATAATGCAGAAAGGAACTGCGTTTATTCAAATGTCGCAGGAGTAATCTCTTAAAAAAGCGAATATTTTTATACTGAATAAATAATTCCAGAAGGTAAAGGCATAAACTTTCTTCAAATATGACCTATCATATTAAAAAAAATAAACCAGATTAATTTCAACTTCATTAAACAAAGATACAATGAAAATGTGTGTCGCGCACTGTAGATAATTGGTAAAGGAAAAGTAGTTGTAATTGAAAACAGTCAGAAATTTATACAACCGGTTACTTTATGCTATATCTCTACTTGTGGCTGCATTTTAAGACCATACTGCTTTATTTCTATAGATTATACCCACTTCCTCCGGTATAAGGTTCTCATTATCGGATAAACGAGTTTCATCAGTGCTCTGGTGAAACTTCGCAGAAGCATAATGGGTACACGAAACAATTGTTTCGATGACAGTGATCGACATACATACTCGCATGCGTGCACACACTCAAAGAGTATTGGTGAATTTTAGATCAAAAAGAAAAAATGGAGGCCATTCAGTACGCGGAGATTAGAAGAATTGGCGACACCACCGGCGAGGGAGGCGCCGGAACAAAGAGACCCATTCGAAGTATCACGAGGTGCACTCAATTACAAGATCAGTAAACGCATTCAGGAGATCGCGTGTCCGAAGTCGCTGCCGGATGTTCCACCACCAAAGATTCCAGGCGTAGTTTCTCCAGCAGCGTTGAAGGCAGTAGGTATGCTCCGATAATCATTCTACCTCTCCTGTTTTCTTCAAATTTTTTGTCGTCGAATTTACCACTTAGCGCACAAGGTTATTTAGCATAACGTTTGGACCAGATCATGTCTTAACTAGTTAAACGCAGAATTTAATTTTAGAAATTCCACATAGGATGCGGAATTAAAATCAAGTAATGGTGTGAATACACGTTTAACGCAGGGCAAATAATACTATTATAAATTTTACGAAAACCGAGACAGGATTACATTTTTATTTAATAAAAAATTAACAATTCATTTCTGAAAAGGTTACTGTTATTAGAAACTTATTAAAAAATTGTCAAAATATAATGAAATACATAAGATGCAATATAAAAATAATGCTAATAATAATAAAATACATAAACAAGCAAAACTTGGTAATATAAAGGAAACATACTACCAAATAATATTTTTGTAGTATTTTATTGAAATTTCGAGTTTGGATAGTCAATGGTAATTTTATATTTTACACGAGTATACACATCGTACGCACCACAATAGAGATTTGGTTCTTCGTATATACACGTCAAATGAGCTTAATTGGTTAAGACGCAAAATTGTCATCGCTATCAAAGTCTGTTGGACTATGAAGTTGGTAGGCGTAAGAGATGTGCAGGTACCCGACATTTCGGGTTCGGGTATTCGAATTCGAAATCGGGCCCGAAGTTTTCGGATACCCGTGATCCTAAAAACGACTAGGCGAGTGCTTATAAGTCTACGAACTTTATAGAAATATACAGGGTGTTCGGACAGCCCTGGGCTTAAATTGAAAGAGTAACTCCCTGAGACATTCTAAGACGAAAATCAAGAGTAATGATTTTGCGTTTGAGGCTTTGTTTACGAGTTATAACTTGTTAAAGATATCGTTTAATCAGGACCGTTCGACGCTTGAGCATCACTGTGGACTCAGCGACGTTACCGACCGAGTTGCCTCGGTTACCCGCTCTCAAGTGTCGAACGGTCCGGATTAAACGATATCTTTAACTAGTTATAACTCGTAAGCAAAGCCTCAAACGCAAAATCGTTACTCTTGATTTTCGTCTTAGAATGTCTCAGGGAGTTACTCTTTCAATTTAAGCCCAGGGCTGTCCGAACACCCTGTATAGAGGTAGATAATATATGTAGAGAAAGGTCTTAAGATTATTATTACTATTATTAGTATTATTAACACGTTCCGTGCCACACTGTTTTTCGAAGACTTTCCGTTCAGCCCGTGTAGGGTGTATATGACCCACATTTTTACGATTAAACAATGTTTTTGACCTACATATGCCTTACAATTTTTCAATAGTACAAAATCAAGATTAAAGTTTTTAAAAATTCTTCATTTTACAATGAGAATATCCACCGAATGGCTTGAACGGAAAGTTCAACGTGGGGCGTATACGTGGCACGGAACGTGTTAATGTGATAGATAGCAAAAGTATACAGTACACAGTATTTTCTAACCCAACTTTCTCACCCAATTCTATGTTGAACTCTTAACTCTTTATACAACTATACAACTCGGTTTTTCACTTAACTCTAGTTCTTTCCTCCTTCGAGAAAACCCTTATAGGTCTTCCCTTTTCTCATCCCGCACTCAACCCATCGGTGAATTGTTTGTCGCTAACAGTTTTTTCCAATGAGCCTGGCTTTCGTCTAGTCGACTCACACTTTCACTTTTCTGGTCCTTAAAACTACGATACTACATATACAACCAGAAAGATGTTATTGGAAATGGGGTTTTATATTGCTAAATGAAATGAATTCTTATTTGTGAAATAATACTTTGATACTTCATTATTACTTCTATGTAACACGAGGAAGGGCAATTCTTACCGTACCTAGCAACCTTTGTCACAAGACTAGCAGAACGCAGGAGTCGAAATTCCTTCAACCTCGTCCGGGTCCTTCAGACCCTTTGTTCTGTTTCTCAATGTTTTCGAACTTTCTAAAATGCCAGATGTGGCTTAGCTTCTTGGAAGAAGACCTTGAGAAAGCACGTTTATGGTTAATTTTTGCTTCGTAGTATTTCTGTATTCAATTTCTAACAGATGTCATGAAATGTTTAAACGGGATCCAACTATAGAATTTCGGGTACTCGAAACTTTCAGGATCTGATTTCAATTTCGAGCACTCACAAGGGAACACCGCGAACTGTCATTTACGGATTTGAATGAAACTTTGTGGGATTATAGAGTGATCCAAGATAAGAATAACGGTATGCTTCATTTGGACCCAATCGACCTTTAAGGGTGTGAAAATTAACCCCAAAGTGAAATCGACACTTCTACTTTTCCGCGTATATCTCTTAAAGTATAAGAAACAGAGAAAAATGTTTTAGATAAAAGTTTAATGGTATAACGAGCGCTATAATTTTGTCTTAAGAAAATTTGTTGAAAAGTCTTCCTTGTTAAAAAAAAAATTTTTTTCTTGCGTTATTTTAAACAATTTTTACATTTTCATAATAACTAAAAATATTACGTATTTTATTCTGAATTCAACCATGTATATTAAAATAAAAAATATTATAAAATCAAAATATAAAATTATATGAAGATTGATCACATACATTGCGCTACATTGCATATATACATATATAGACATTTATTTCATACTTATTTAACATTTTATTCTACTTTAAATACAAGTATACATATAATTCACCCGACGTAGATTTGACAAAGGTGATGTTCATCAAAAAAATGTTCTGTAGATAGATACTTTTTACATTAAGCACATCTTATAATAGCAGGCTTATTACACAGATCGCAACGTGGCAGAGTATGTACTACTTCAATAAATTTGTAATTGAATGACAGTTCGCGGTGTTCCCTTGTCAGAAAATTCAGGTCTTGACCCGCCCCGATTTGAGACTGGCGTACTCATGAGCGTTAAGGTATTCGTAATTTGAACGGCTCAACAGAGATGTGAGAAATTTGGGAGCAAACCAGGGGCTCGAAAGTGCTTTACTTGAGATTTTGTCGGGGGTGATAGTAAGGTGTGAATTAATGTTGTCATTCAATGCGTTACCCTACGAGCGGACAAAACTTCTCCGTTCATTTCAGTAGTTCCTAAGCTCTCGATCCGAACGGATTAAATCCCGAGTTACGAACATTATTGACATCCATTCCAGTTTGCCATCACGTGGTTCTGAACAAAGTTCAAGCGTAGGTTCTTAACACGTTCATTAACACGGTTCAGGACAATGTGACCAATTGCTGGATCTCCGAAGGTTGTTTTCATTGAAATATTTCGGTTTCTTGTGAATTTTATTTTTTTCTATACAGGGCAGTACTATTATTTGGGACGGGCTATAATTTTTTAAATTTTAAAATAGAAATTTGTACTATTTAACACTCTCTATCATACTAGTGTACATTTTTTTACAGACGCATCGATTCTTTTGCATAAATTAATTTCTCGTGTTATTTTACCTATAAATCTTCTAATTTCTCAATTGTTGGAGTCCTTTAAATTTACCACGTCTTTCACAGCTGTTTGTCATCGTACTCTTATGTTAGAGGAATCTCATACCACGCTATGCAGTACTAATAATTGTACCATGTAAATCTATTGACTTTTTTTCCACTCATACTAGCTTTAAATCTCAATTGTTGCGTTATTTAAGCTCTTACGATTAAACTGTATTTTCTTCTACGTACTCTAAAGGGTTTTCTCCCGTAAATAAATAAATAAAAATTACAAGGAAGGATCATTAGAAACTCAATACTTTTGAAACATTTCGTTTCTTTTTTTAAAATTTACAGTATGTATTTAAATGTTTTACCATTACATTCTACACATTTTCTTAACTTTTTCTTAATGTTTTTGGTTATTTCTCGAAATGAACCAACTCTAAACGTAAAATCACTTGTACTATAATTGTTCTGCACATGAGTAATACGATATTAATGAACAAAGTGACAGTGCAGTACTTTTACTTTGAGATATAATTTCACATAACGGTAAATTAAAAAAAAAAAAAATATCTCGAAAGGTATTATATTTTCATAGACCTCTCTTTATAACCTTTATGTATAAAATGAGATCAGAAATTAATTTATGCGAAAAAATCGTAGGATTTCGTTTAAAAGAATAGTGCAATTGCATCAACATATTTATGGAAAAAATTGCAGAATAATAGGATGTACTGTGTTAAACGGTGCAAACTTATCTTCTACAAAATTTTTCTAATTTCATTTGGAATAGAATTATATTCCGTCTCAGTTACTAACATATTTTTCATTTATTATTAATATTAATGATTAAGAAGATTTCATTGAAATCCAATCATAACAAATGGCGGTAGCAATTAGCGACTCGTGAATTTCTCTCTCGTGCTGAACATGTTAACTTGCTTTTATACCTTCGATTCATTATTTCAGCAATCGGATTTCATATGCTTAACTTCTTTATGAACTTTACTGATCGAATGAAATTTTAGCGGGTAATATAGATTGTTTCAAAGCTCAGCATGGAAAATATGAAATGATTGAGATTAGGGTGGAATATGAATAAACGTAGGAAATAAGACCATTTGTTGGTAAGTTTACGTGGTTTTGGTTCGAGTATCGTTTTAGTTGTTTTTTCAATTCAAGTGAGTATCAGTATGATTTTCCAAAGTATGGAACGTTAACACTATTCCTACCATAACCAGTCAAATGACCGTTTTTAAAATTTCATAGATACAATGTAATTGAATCGCCTTTAAACTTTAGACTTTTCCTCAAATATACGTATAATACATTTTTCAATATTCACTTCTTTCTTTATTGTTTATTTTTTGAGAAAAATTTGTAGTCTGTCTTACGTGCAAATGTAGCGGTAGAAATAGGTGTACCTGAAGTGTCGGTAGGAATAGTGTTAAAGTTATTGACCCTCGGCCTACGGATTCCGGGTCTTTTGTAACCCATGCTGAGAGTCATTAGAAAGCGATAACGCATACAATAACGGGCGCTGCCTACATATACGTTTCCGTCAGTGCCGAAGTAACGACAGTCAGTTTTTGGCAACGCTCTGAAGAAGAAACGTGTGCGGAAAATCGAAACAATTTTGTATTTCAAAGTTTATTTTATATTTCTGTTTTTTTATTATTGTTTTAGTATTCAATCAGTGATTGACGAGTATACTCGTTATGGAGAAGTGGCACGATTTTATGTATTGACGAGTATACTCGTCATGCGTATAAAGCAGTGACGATTGGCTATTTAAATTGTAATTTTTGAGAAAAACAAAACATATTCTCAAATTTCAAGATGTTTAGAATATTTAGAGGCCAGGTCGGAATAGAGCAAACGAATAAAAAATATAAATAATTTGAGATAAACTCATGCGCCCCCGCATGCACCGGCTGAAACAGCTTATTAGTTCACATAACGAATTTATTTATGTGCGATGATAACGTTTTTTAGATGTTAGCATAAAAGAGGCAAAAGCAAAACTGGGGAAGCTAATTTATTATAAGGCTCCTTCAGGGATGGTTCGCTACAGAATAACAGGAATTCAAATTCTTACCTTCATATGTATTTAATTTTTCTTGCGTTTTTCGTTTAATATGTATGTAATATATGTTTGTGTTAACCAAATGAGTAAATATTAGTAATAAAATTGTCAATTTTATATAATAAACCCATCTTTTTGATCCAATATTTTTATAGCGACACTTACTCTGTGATTGACGAGTATACTCGTCATCGCTCAATTTTCACGACACATATAGGTGCGCGTTTTCAAAAGCGTATGCCTCAGCTAACTGGTTCATATTTAGTAGTTTACACTATTTTTGTATTTAGTATTTAGAATTGTATATTATTTTTGTATTTACTATGTAGGCTTTAGTTTTCAGCATTATGTAGGAACGTAAAGCAAAAGAGAGGTTGGTGTTGGCTTTGTGTAGGCAATGATAATAAATACGCAGCCGTGTGCAATAATTGTGAAAGAGCCATTTGCAGTGACCATTCGAGAAAAATCCAGCAAATTTTATATAGCATACGTGACAATAAATATAGCTTTGACCTTTAATAATTCAGGTTATTATTATTTGTTCCTATACGCTCCTATATCTTCCTATGAGTCGGGTGTTGTCACTGTATACAATATCGGTGAGGACCTCGGTCTCGAGCTATCGTCACATTGAGTAGCGTAGCATCGGTGAACCGCCTGGGCGGCTCTAAATATGGATTAGTGGAATATCCTTGAGGGTCTCAAAAGATCCATAGGCAGGCCAGCAAGCTTCAGTAATCGGAGGGTTAACGCGTTGACTGCCATAGAGGTCATTGATAACTGTCATTTGATTTTATTGATAACACTATTGCAGCCATCAGTGATCGGTAACATAGTAATAATGTATCGAATCAAAGTAATCATATCATACCTATAACATCTTCATTAACCCCTTGGCTACTGTGGGTGCCTATAGGCGCTTAGAAATTTTGCGTTTGTAATACTGAGAACGCCTTTAGGCGCTCGACGCAGTTTGACTTTCTGACACGGAGAGTACCTATAGGCTCCGCGAAAATTATATCGATATTTACTCCCATAAGTCTTAGTTAAACTTAGTTAGTTAGTGAGTTAAAAATTCAGTTTTTGAATTATTGAAATATGTTTTCACAAAAATGCATCCCTACCCAAAAGTTCGCCGTTCTCGGCGCACATCGTAACACAATCCTTGCTATATAGTACGACCGATGCCTAACGAAGTGTGCAGTAGTAAAAGGGTTAACATCAGTGTTACAAAAACAATATGAAGTGTGAAATACACTTTAAACAATTATATATTTTAATATGATCAGTACGACTACGGTGATATAACTAACAGCTATCAGTCAATAAAGTCTAAATATATGAAATGTGGTGGTATAGTAATAACTTATAAAAAAACCAAAACGGTTCTAATAAATGGTTACTCAAACAATCGGTTTAACAAGTAAGAATTCCTAAAATAATAGTCACTGTTTTTTTTACGAAATTTTAGTGCACGATAGTTTTCAAAAAGTATTCGATGAAGTCTACGTTAAGTGTTGTTTAGATAAACAATGTTCTGCTGGACATCGATTTCTACCGATTTGTTTTCACTCGTTTAGCCGATGTTATTGTTACAACCTGCTAGAAAAACAAAATTTAATGTAGGAAAGACCAAGGGAAAAATAACACGGGTGAAAGTGGGGTTGTAAATAATTCAAAAGCTATTATAGCTATTTTCTCAAATTATGGATATATGGTGCAAAATTACAGCCGAAGAACACATCTATGTTTTAATTATTAATTAATAATACAGATACGCAATAAACATAAATAATGAATGAAATGACTTTTCGACATCCTAAAGTAACTTTTATAATGCTTTAAAATTGTGATGCATATAAATATTTCCTTTGCAAATCAATACCTTTTTTTATTTTAGTCTTCAATTTAATCCTCCTTAATGTAGTAACAATCGTTACTTAATACTTTTATGCTCTGATTAATGAAAGTTTGTAATCAAAGTGCAAGAGTATAATTGGAAATAATTGTAACGTCAACAACCAGAGACGAACGTAACATTATAGTGAAATGACTGACGCAAAATCTACACAAAAATTCGGAGAATTTGATTTACATCTTTTCTTGTATGGATAAAATGTTATGGATAAATTTATATGAAAAATTCACTAAACAATATAATTTATTCATTTGTCACAATTGTGAAATCGAATAATTTATAATTAACTAAAAATATTGTAACTTTTTAAAGAATTTCATTTCTATCTATTTGTACGTTTTATTTTATTTTATTTGTCTTTGTTTATGAAATATCTCCATTTTGTAAAAGTGTATTACTGTCGACTTCATGCCACGTTACAATTAACGCATCATTTTTTGTTAATAACATAGATACTACTTGTCATAAAGTAAAATTGCTATGACTTGATAATGTCACATAATTAGGTAACATTTTCACGAAAAAATTTTATTTTTACCTGTGATAGATTTTCTACAGTTATAGTTTAAAATTAAACTGTTACGTTTGTCACTGATCTTTCTGGGGCATGTGTATCTGTTACACAGAAGTATTTGCGATCCCAACATAGCAGTAGTTTTTTCACGCCATGTTGTTCTCGACTTTCGGGTCACATTTTGGAACGAACGTCATCGTACTGAAAAAGTTAACGAGGTATATTAAAATATATTGCGTTGAAACGGTTGGAATAATGCCAGCATCGTAACTAAAAAATGCTAAACTCGCCTGGCAGTCAATATATTAAAGCGATATTTTCTACTGTTAAAACTAAACGTACAGGTACTTTACACATATTTATTCTTACCATTAGGGATCATTTGACCCCTTATGAAATAAACACTGATCTTTAGAAAGAAATTCTTAATTTATTAAAGGAAATAATTCACAACATTTTTGTAGACTTTGATCTTTACTCTCTGACTCTCAATATAGGACTGCATTTCTATTTCGTTTAGCTATAGAAAACTCATTTGAGGGAATCTCCGATAAGAGTCCTATTGGGAATGGGGTTTTATATCGCTAAATGAAATGAACTCTTATTTGTGAAATAATACTTTGATACTTTATTATTGCTTCTACGTAACACGAGGAAGGGCAATTCTGACCGTACCTAGCGAGCTTTGTCACAAGATTAGCAGAACGCAGTGGTCGAAATTCCTTCAACCCCGTCCGGGTCCTTCAGCCCCTTTGTTCTGTTCCTCAATGTTTTCGAACTTTCTAAAATGTCAGATGTGGCTTAGCTCCTTGGAAGAAGCCCTTGAAAAAGTACGTTAAGAGAAAGCTGGTTTATGATTAATTCTTGCTTCGTAGTATTTCTGTATTCAATTTCTAACAAGTCCCTTCTGTTTATGCGTTACATCGTACGGATCCGATCGGATTGTTCAAATACTCATACCGAAACACACGCATCAAATTCAAATAAATGAAACTATAACTTGAGAACTGTAAAGAGGTCAAATGACTGTAAGGTATGCAAAGAATTTTTCTCGGTAAAAAATAAGATAAGAGACAAACGGAAAGCGAGAAATTAAGTAATCAGATAGCATAAGAATTTACAGAAAGTCAAATGAATGAAAGAAATAACAATGAATGTACAATTTATAAAGTAAATTTTGAAAGGGGTCATTTGATCCCGTTTGGTACGTTTAGTGTTAAACAGTTCACCGGGTATACACGCGTTTTTTCATTGACGAACCCGTCAACTTGGTGGGTGCTGGAAAGCTGGGAAGCGAGGTGGTTTTTCTTTACTGAATCCATTCGTCAAACAAAAATGTTTTATAGAATTTCCCCATTAACGATCAACGATACTTTCAAAAGAGGATACTTTGTAGGCCTAATCACGATTGACCAATCACAGCGATGTCCGCTTAACTGTTGCACTGTGGGATTTGTATCATAACGGCTATTCTAAAAGATGTCCTGGGAATTGTTAATTCTTATTTTTTGAAGGTTTGCTCGTTTCTTCAATGCATCAGAGACGAGAATAAGCAATCTCGACTGGGAATGAAATAGAAAAAACGATTCGAGCAGCTAATTGCTTCATGCTAGGCCTGTTGAAACAGCTCCAGGATTTGTTGGGGACAATTCTACGACGATTAAGCGGGCATTGCTGTACCTCGTATTTCTAACTAAACGGCCATTTTTCTACCACCACGCTGTGCCATGTCACACTGTCGTCGGTGAATTAATTCTTCTTCAAGCCATTTGTCCTCTTTAAGTACAGCAACTGGATGCATGGCCTTTAATTTCGCAGCATCTCCAAGGATGATACGGCTCGCGAAGCCAGCTGAACGACCCGCAGGTATGGAGACGGATCTCCGTGAAGACGCTTTCACGGTCTCGCCGAAAGCTTTAAGGGCCAAATGTTCCAGGCGATTGAAGCAATTAGCCAGGCCCAAGAGGAGAAAATGAGTACTGAATTAGCGTCGATTGCTTTTGACCGAATAATTTTAGGCGTGTCTTTTGTCCCACTTGTAATTCGTCCGTGCCTGCCTGTACACTGTCCTGTATATTATATCTTACATATTACCAAATGTAAAACATGCTGAAATGTATCACTTCTTATACAATTCATCTGTTGAGCATATTAATATTACGGGAATTTAAATACAACATGTTTCCCTTTATTTTTAAAGATGCAACACTGTCTTTATTTAATATGGATGGTACAGTAGCGGACAAAAGTTTCAGACTGAAGGATCTGCAAAAATAAAGTAATTCATGTATAAGGAATATCATACAACAAACAAATTTTGTGTTTTGCATTGATCAATGAGCACTACGCTACGCTATTATCGATCAAAATGAATGTATAGACAATATTTATAAACCATAGAATTCTGTTCTGTAATATCTCCTGGTTTTAAACTTATGTACACTACTGTATATCCTTTCTTTAGAGATCCTTTGCAGCGACTACCTTATAAATATGTCGCGGCGAGTGGGCGACCCAGTTTAATCCGGGCCCCTAGTTCTTATCGGGGTCTTAAATAAGCACTTAGTTCTTTCATTATATGCTGTGTAGGAGGATAAAATGGATAAATCAGCCGATGCTAGATTTCTATAACTTTTTTTTCTCTTTATTATTGAATATCTTTTCCCGTGATGTGAACAGTACGGCGGATCGGAAGACTGTGTCGTCGAAACCCGCTTGCAGGGTTTTCATAGTGTCCCATGACATCGGGCCCATTACATCATTCGGTACAACTTCGAGGAGCGATCCAGCTGATCTGTTTTCTCGAAGTAAAACCTGATCCCGATGCAGGGTGACGCCATGGAAAACAAAGATTCCTTCCACAACTGTGTCCTCGTAATTTTAACACTAGCCATACCTACTACCTGACAATACTTGGATCTCTTTGACCTCAAGTGTGGGCTCTTGTAAAGCCGCGTCCACATAGAAGAGAACAGTTCGCGAGCAGCTCGCGAACCACACGCGAGCAATTCGTGTGCTGCTCGCGAGCTATTCGCCAACGGAAAACGCAGCATATCCAGACTGGAGCTCGCGAACAGTTACAAGCTTATTCGCTCTGAATTCATGGGCAGTTCGCTATTAGCTTTTGCCACATACTGTGTTACAAACGCGTCCAGATACGCTTCGAGCTCGCGAACAGTTTCTTTGATGTACCGCTTCCCGAGCGAACACTGTTCGCTGTTCGCTGAGGAGTTCGCTGTTCGCGAACAGTTCGCGAGCTGTGCTCGCCAGCAGTGTGGACACTTTCGCGAACAGCGAGCAGCGAGCAGCGAACTCCTCAGCGAACAGCGAACAGCGAACAGTGTTCGCTCGGGAAGCGGTACATCAAAGAAACTGTTCGCGAGCTCGAAGCGTATCTGGACGCGTTTGTAACACGGTATATGGCAAAAGCTAATAGCGAACTGCCCATGAATTCAGAGCGAACAAGCTTGTAACTGTTCGCGAGCTCCAGTCTGGATATGCTGCGTTTTCCGTTGGCGAACAGCTCGCGAACCGCACGCGAGCAATTCGTGTGCTGCTCGCGAGCTGCTCGCGAACTGTTCTCTTCTATGTGGACGCGGCTTAAGGTTAACATGTTGACTGCCGTAGGGGTCACCGGTGACCGGCACTTAACTTGGCAGTGGCGCCACGGGGGTCACCGGTGACCGGCGCGCTCAGATTGGTAGAAAAACATAATTTGAACAAATGTCAATAATTATCGATTTTTTATTATTACCACCTTTAACATAATGGTGTGAAGAAATTAATGAAGTATAAAACATCGAAAAATAGTTATACACTATAACTTATTTATCGTAGGTAATCTTCCAATAGTATATGTATCGTATAATAGAAAATTCATCGTGGCGCCACGGGCAAATCCTGTAAAACTGACGTGGCATTCAACGTGTTAACGGTACTTCGAAGCTTAATGGTTTCCAAATGTGTCACAGGAAAAGCTTTTCCTTCTTATTTTTCATTGAAATTAGAAAATGAAATGGTCAGGTGAAAGAAAATTGCTGGAAGAAAATTCATATTGCTGCGAGCTCTCGTGTACGTTCAAAGTTCCTTATTTCCTTATATTTTGGGGTACCTAAAATTGTGTGCTGGATCTGTCCTACTTTCGCGACGATCCCGTGCAGTTGCATTATCTTCTATCTCATCTCTTTGGACAGAGTATAAGAACTAAAGCCGCATGTATCGTCCACACAAACACTTGATATACTGGATTAATTTTTGTTCCAGACTAAAGTTCTTTTTCAACCTTTTTTTTAAGAATCGCCTTGTCTGCAGGTGACAACCAACTACCGAAGAAATGATTTAGTTTTGGTGATTACAGAATTTCACCCGTCACCAACTACGAGAATTACGGTCTAGTAATGCGCTCTAACGAGAAATCGGATTTATCCAACGACTTGTCAGTTCGGGCTAAACTCAAAACAAGACAGACGGAGAGATCACGTGACCAATCTCACAGCATCCGAATGTCATCACGAAATCAAAGTTCTAGCGCATGCTGACAAATTAATAACCCGCTGAACTGCTTCGCTCGCGAGGTACGTTGAAAACCAATATACCTAATCGCACAGTTACGAGAATTCCATGAGCGACACTCGTCTGTCTGTTATGGATCACTTAATTCTCCAGTAACTAGGGTATCTGCTTCGCGGGCTAGTTAATAGGGTTCGAAACGTAGAATTTACATGAGAAATCCAAATATCGAGATTACCGTATTATACAGTATGCTAACGAGATCCAAATAAGAGGTTGCGAATCGATTTCACGTTCTGCCATTTCGCCGTTGTTGAATCCTAGCAGCAATAACCGGCACACTCTGGCGTGTTTAATTTTATCGGGAGAAAAATGGCAATCGATAAATTTCAACGGGTGTTTCACGAAGAAGCTTGAAGATATATAAGGTTTCCTGGAGTTAATGAGCGAAAGCGTTCAGTAACTGCACTAAAGTGTCAAAGGTGATGAAGTAAAAGAGCACAATAGAGATTCTATAGTAACAGTTAGTACGTTTACACCGGATCAATGTATCGCAAGCAACGACGTCCGATACGTATCGCGGCACAAACGGACATCCCATGCCCGATAGAAATTCGATGAAGAAGAATTTGTGTACAGTTCCTGTGTTGAATCACCGGTCGTTTTTGTTCGGCTGAGAGATTTTGCGAATACGAGATTAGTTCTGGCTTTTTGTTCGGCTTGTTTAATGTTTAGTTCGCCATAGCTTCGCTGGGCAAATTTGTTCGAGTTTCATGTAAACTCGTCAGAAACGAGGTTCCTTTTTCAAACAGCCAGAAACAACAAACACAGGGCAGGATTCGTATTTGTTTCCTCGAGAAAACCTTAGCAGTTTTAATTAAAATTGTTCTCGGGAGTTGAACAACGAGCCGGCGAAGCCGTTCATAAAATTTCTTCAATTAGGAAAGAGCCGAACGGACCCTTTGATGGTCTACGTACTAACCGTCAATATGTTTGATTTTTATTTGGAACTGACGCGAATCGGAGAACGAAAAGAGCAACAAGCTCTATTAAAACTGGTATCGTGTCTCATTTACAGGCTATCATTCGAGATCTCATTTATTTTCGCATTATTCCTCTTCTGAAACCTCCATTCAAGCGTGAAATACACTGTGCTTTCTTGCACGCGTCTCTATTTTCTTACATAATACTTAATGAACCCGACGATAATCGCTTGTTTCATTATCTGTATTCGCAAATAACAGGATATCAAGGTATGTACTTTGGAATGTACAGCAACGCTTCCTGAAGCCCTTTATATATGTAATGTAACCTCGCTATTTCAACAGTTCCTTGGAACCTACTTGTGGAATTAAGTCATCGGGATAATCAGTACAGATAATACAAAACGTTGTTCTGGTTTATGGAAAACGTACAATTTACAATTTCTGTTTCATTAGAACGTGTAAAAGTAATATTAATGAGTTTACGAAATTTTTCCGATGAAAGTAAATTTAAGTACGATATAAGTCAAATTGTTTTTAGGACTACCATTAATTAAATAGAAAAAGATTTTAATATTGTAGTGCTTACAAATTATGTACTAGTATTCTATAATACATGGTTTGTTACAACTTATAAGTAAATTAAAAACATAATATATTCTAGAAAAATAAGATCATTTTTTATCTCGAAGATGGTGAAAGATTTTAGAAAAATATAATGTATATATTTATGTATTATTTATATATTAAATAAAGAAACATTTCCTCGAAATATAAAGTTGTTTTATTTATTCGAAAGTTGATACCAAATTTGCGGATGACCTAATAATTTTTCGTTCACAGCCTAGAAGTTTACGAGCCTTTTTATGATTCTGGTTGTTGCTTTCAATATTATCGATTCAACATAGAATAAACTACATCCATGCTCTGAATAAAATTTCTTTTATATACAGAGCGTTCCGTGATGCAAGGGGTGATACCTCGCGAGGAAATAAGTCTAAAATAAAGAATAACAATTTTTATGCAAAGCTCGTTTTCAAAACTCACTAAATGTAAGTTTTGAGATGTGTTCTGTAATATATCATGACACTGTTACTGAAAAAAAGAAAATAGCAATATAAATCGACAGCAATAATAGCAATATCATTGACAGAAAGCAAATAATGACTAGGTTTATTAATAAAAACATCAGCGGAAACAAAGGTTTAACAATTCGAAAATTTGTATTTAGTATACCTATACTCCATAAATTTTTGAACTCGGTTTTCTCGAAATCGAAACTTCATCAAAAATTTTTCTTCTGTTCGACTTTTTTTCATGAAGTATTACTCCATGCACGGATATACCTACAGTATCAGACAAAAGTTTAAGACTAAAGGGTTTACAAAAATAAAGTAATTCATATATAAGAAATAGTACAATAAATAAATTTCGTGTTTTGTACTAATCAACAAGTACTATGCTAATCTATTAACAATAAAAATGGATGTAAGGACAGTAATTATAAACCATGGTGCTCTGTTTCGTAACATCTCGTTTTAAATTTATGTCCGTTACGGTACCACTACTAATGGAGCATCCAGATTAAAATAATCTACCTGTAGAACGTTGTAAATAATTCTCTCTTTTTATATCATTTACGATTCTTAAAGTATACTATACTTTTACACATATATTTTTCAAAACTAATTCTATAGTCTCCTTGGATGCATCTGTATATGTATTAAACATTTTTTAAAAATCTTAACATTGGAGATTTGATGCTTTACAAAGAATATTTGTAAGGATTTTAAAAATTTGTTGTTGAAAACGGGTCCATTCGTATGTCCATCCCTTCTATATTAAATCAAGGAAGATCTCTCAACATTAGTTCCGAGGTTCAATACTATTATACGAATATTCGGTTTTTCGATCTTCGTCCAATGATTGCCGCACTCTACACCGGTTCAATTGCCCGTCGAACAATACTGCTGTCTATGTACGTATAGCTACCTACTTATGTTTGTATATACAACTTCAGTCCTTCACACAATAGAACACCAGTTCTTCGTATATTACTAAAATCCTTAGTAATAAGATGTAGTAGTATAGTTTAAAATTGTACTTCTTATTTATACAATAAAGCACACCTTTCAAGCACAATTGTAATATAAACAAATTTTTCAAAATCCTTTAAACAATATCTAGTACTTAAAAATAATAAATATAATAAGAATTAGTTTATATTTCTCTTTCAAGTAGGCTGTATCATAAGCACTCTTTTCAAGAGTTCAATATTTATATGCTTGCATTTTTCCAGCGGTAATTGAAGATATTTAAATTTCAACAATTTACACTGCCTTTTGTAAAATACAAATAATTCCATTTTCACTTGTTAATTAAATACAGAAGTATAAATTATTATTTAATATAAAACGACTTGATTTTAGGTCAGTGATAACAGGTACACTTACACCACTTATTTTGCTTCGTTGTGCATTTTGTATTTTAAATATTCAAATGGATAATAAGTAGCTTTCTAACCTTACAAAAACTATGAAATACATTTATTTTTAACGAATTTCTTGAATTCTTCAATTCGTATCACATTTCAATGCACATGGTCTAAATAGAAAATGATGCGTAAAGTATAAATGCTTTCAACAGCTGGTAAAACACTTGTTATCGTTTTTAGGTTTGCAACACTCAATGGCACGCTAACAAGATTTTATTTTTTGTATTGATTGTAGTCATTAAAATGAATATACCTATTAAAATAGTTGCTATTCGAGTAACTAAAGCTCTCATTCGTCTATAGTTATTTTTGTTGACATAATTATAAAAATAGGGCACAAATACGGCGGTTCTCTATATACTCTTTTTCTTAAATAAAATGTAATTTTTCTTAAAACATAAAGATGCTTATTAATTTATGACCTTAATTATTTATATCTCTTATAACCAGGATTCATACTTTTAGAACGAAAAATTTGATTGTATTCTCTGAAAAAAGAAATGTGTGAACAAATTTGTAAGTTAGTGTATTTTTATTATCGGTCAACATAATAGTATTTACGAATGAAAGCAGAAATTGACAACAGTCTTCTGGGGTTCGTCTTTCTCGAGAAGGCTTCAAGCGTTCGTTAAGCCTTCGGACCAACGACAAATCTATACAACGATTTAGGAGTTCAGACCTAAACACTGAGCCCAGAATGTGGAAAAGGGGTCGATTGGGAGTTGTGGCGAAGGAGGAACGTGGCACAAGGTACATTCGATTGCGAGGTGTCGAACCGTGTGAACGGCTGTCGAAATACATAGGGTGTTTCAAAACTTGTGGGCATAACTTTAGAGACATATTCGGTACACGAAAATAAGAAAAAGGTTCATACAAACATACGACCGACATCGTGACCTCGTTTCTGAATAACAGACGTTCTTGTAGTATATCTAGTTGTTCCAAAGAAACCGTTCAAAATGGACACCTTCGGTTTAAATGCGATTTGCATACAGGTATCTTGTTGAGACAGGCATGAAATGTGTGATGAAGAGATTCACTGTGGCGGGAAGTCGCAGAGAGTGCAGTATTCAAATGCTAGTGAGCACAGAAGTAAGGCTCAGCAAGACAATAATATAAGCGAATCGATACTAAGCGATAAATGTCATCAATATACAATGGATGGTATAGAGAATATACTGCTAGCATATTGTAATCTAAATTATAATTGCTTATTACGCATATTTTGCATATTCACATATACATATGTTGATATATTATTAATATACGTTTAACATAAGTCACTTATACAAGGTGTTTTAAAATATGTGGGCATAACTTTAGGGACATATTCGGTACATTAAGATAAGAAAAAATGTTCATGCAAACTTATAACTGATATGACCTTATTTACGAGTTACAATTGTTTTTGTAGTACACCTACTTGAAATGGGCGCTTTCAATTTAAATGTGTTTTGCATAAAAACATATAGTTCAGATAACGTTGTATTCAGCAGAAACCATACGTTAAATGCATGCTTGTCACATCAGCATTTGTACAAATTGACATTATCGATATGAATTTGAATGATCAAAGTATCTTTCCACACGTGCTGTTGTCACCAAGAGAACGTACTCAATATGTAGATTTAAGCAAATTATGCGATTAATATTTACATAACAATCGTTAGTACACAAAATAAGAAATGTTAATTATAAACAGTTAAAAGAAATAGTCAGCTGTCATACCATGTATTCAAAGATAAAAACAGTTGTAATTCGGAAACAAGGTCATATTGGTTGTATGTACAGTGGCTCCAAAAAGTATTCGTACACTGTATTACAAATAAATTCATTTAACTTTAATATTCTGATTTCAATTAATGTTTTTAATAAATCTTTATGGGTATGTAGAATGTAATAGTATATGTATGGGTTAATTTCTTGTTTTATAACTAAATGCCATTTTAAGGAAGCGAAATCAACGTTAAAGTTTCAGTGTTCTTTTCTCATTTTTTTAACATAACTTTGTATTGATGCGTGATAAAGCAACACCTTTCATATGAAAAAATCTTAGTTTTTAATGCTCTATCGCCCTGCCATAAAAAAATATCCCACAGGAACCTGTATTCAGAGCATGAAAAATCGCAGAAGCTTTAGGGGTCGTTTTCACCTCCTCGATAAGATTTACTGTCGATGAAAAAATTACTCCATGCAGAACCCATTATGCTTTATATACATGCAAAGTTTCATTGAAATCAGAATTTTAGGATTAGGAAAATCTCCTTATAATATGGTGTACGAATACTTTTTGGATTCACTGTAAATATGAACTTCTTTTCTTATTTTCATGTACCGAATATATCCCTAAAGTTGTGCCCACACGTTTTGAAGCATCCTATACATTCTGACATGTTTCAGTGACATTAACATCGCATTCTATCAGGTGTGCAAATTAATTCGGCGCCTCTACACTCTATGTCTTATAACTCCGATTCAAATTAATTATATATAGTCTATTAGTAGTTATAGTCTATCTATAACAGTTGAGCACTGTTACAGTTAACGGCTCTGCTAACATAATCTCGCAAAATAAAGCTGAACATGATGTCATTTGAAAAGCAACACTTGAGATACTGCGTTCTTTTTGCATTTGAACTGAGAAAAATGCTGTTGAAGCTACGGAAATGATTTGTTCCGCTCTGGGAAAAGACGCTGTAACATATAAAACGTGCAAAAAAGTGGTACCAGAAGCTTCGGAATGGAGACTTTGATCTTTCGGATCGATAACGTTCAGGTCAACCCAAAAAGTTTGAAGATGAAGAACTCGAGCGACTGTTAAACGAAAACTCTGCTCAAACACAACAGGAGCTCGCATTACCGATGCATATCCTATCGTTTGAATCAACTAGGAAAAATTAAAAAGCAGGGTAGATGGATTTCGCGTAACCTTAGTCTGGATTGATTATGTCTGTATTAACCCGGTTTAGAAGAAAGAATTTTTTATACAAGATCATCACAGGTGATGAAAAATGGATACTTTATGATAATCCCAAACGCAAAAGATCGTGGGTAGACCTCGGTCAACCGTCGACATCAATGCTGAAACCCATATATTCAGGCGAAAAAAATTTTGT
Source organism: Tetrapedia diversipes (assembly GCA_033822845.1). Lineage (NCBI taxonomy): Eukaryota > Metazoa > Arthropoda > Insecta > Hymenoptera > Apidae > Tetrapedia > Tetrapedia diversipes. The sequence continues at coordinate 392,835 of JAOPTO010000931.1, read as the reverse complement.
TGTGCATCTGGTGGGATGTGAAGGGTGTTATTGGCCACACACCGCAAAAGGGACGAAGGATTTTATTTATACATTGGGCTGGGAAATTCTTCCTCATGCGGCTTATTCGCTAGATTTAGCCCCGTCGGATTATGACGAGAATCGAAAAAGCATTGACGACTATATTCAGTCCAAACCACCAAGTTTTTTCTGCGAGGACATTTATCAGTTACCTGATAGATGGATAAAAGTCACAGACAATAATCGAAATTATTTCGAAAATTAAGCTTACATCGAACTTTTTGTAAATAAACTTTGAATTTCATGAAAGAAGGCAACAAATTAATTTGCAATAACTAATAGTTATAATCTTATGTATTATTGAACTCAATTTATAAATATTAGTCATAGATATATTTTGCAACAACAAAGAATTAATCAAAAACATTTTATATTCATGTATTATAAATATTTTATATAGTTACAGTCAGAAGCTTTACCAGGAATTTTCATCTCCATATACGGTATCTATTTTTCATGTTTTTAAACAGCCTGTATGAATTCATAACATATTAAAACTTAGCCGACCGAATGGGGAGATCTCCCATTTTTTCCTTGACAAAGCAGTGCCATTGATCCTATTTACTTTTGTTATTAGTTGGTCCTAAGCTGACGCTGAATTTATTAAAAATTGTAGTTTGGAAAATTTATGAACAGTACTAGTTCAAGACTAACTAATAACAGAAGCAAATGGAATCGATTGCAGCGCTTTGTTGAGGATAAAATGGGAGCACTCGGCTAAGTGTTAAGAAACTGTCCATTATGATAGTAACAATTATATCGACAAGTTGCACGTTTACTACACGAATCAGACCATAATAGCAACATCTACTGAAGAGCGTTGTGCAGTACGCGTGAAGTATTCCTCTTCTTTCTGTGCTATCCCGCAGGATTTCTTTTCAACGCCTCTTGCTGTGCGCAAGCAAATTTCCTTACAGGCAAAAACGGCTCAGCGGGGAACGCGTTAAAGGTGCCACGGCACACCATATCCTTCGCGATATTGTGAAGAATTTAATATCTCGAAAGTGCTCCGCTGGTCTCCCGCTGGTGATACCACCGGAAACGACGCTGCCTCCGGTCCAGTCGTTATCATTACACTGACGGAAATTTCGTGCAACGGTTACGTTACGTTCGCGCGTATACATCTTCGTAGCCGCTTGTTCAGTTATCGATTGCGCACCCAATGGGTGTAACAATATTTAATCCTGGCTTGGCATACGGAGCACTCTCGAACAACGTGTTAGCAGTTTTCACAGCGTCCCTATGAATTTATGCGCACCAAAGTGTTCATTTCTCTTCCCTGTTTTCAATTTTCAGGATTTTTCGAAGTCCCGTTGAAACACTGCACACAACAGCAGTCGACGCGTGAACAATAATCGAACGAAGACGTCGACACAATGCTGATAGTTGTTATGAAACAATGGTGAAACCGTAATTGCAAATGTTTCGGATACAGCAGAACCATTTCTTGGTAAATTCGATCCTTGTAAACAGCGGAAGATGTAAACTGATTAGTATTGTTTCTAGAATTGTTAGATTGTATTATAATTGTACAAATAGTGAATTATCAGGTTGCAACATAAATTTGTTTCGTTAAACATAATACATATTTTTCTTTATCTGTTCGGTTCGAATTGTAGGTAATTAATTATTTAATCATCGTATTATTATTAATGGTAGTTTTACATTTCAAAAACAACTGATTAATACTATTTGAATAAAAGTTTTCGTGCTCTTTTTCGATAAAATTTTGTATAAAACTTTTTACTCCTTCCTCGCTGCTAAATTTTTTTCTTCTAATTTATTCCGCAACGAATGAAACAAACAGTAATCCAACGGCGCAAAATCCGGCAAATACGGTGGATTCGGTAAAATTACCCAATTTAAGCTGTGAAATCTTTTTCTGTACGATTTTTGCGGTTTGTGAGTTTTGTATTACCACGTTGCTTTATTTACTAACTTTTCTCACTTTTTCCAAATGCTTGTAGACAGTTATATGTATGTAAGGCAGCCAATTTGTTATCTAATTCGTGTCTCGTTAATCAAGGTTTCTCTTTCACTAATATTTGTAAAGCACCTTTTTTATTTCAAACACTATCCTTTCATTACTTGCACTATCGCCGTACATACAAATTTTTCAAAACGTAGCTGCAGTAGAATTATCTTGTTCAAACTCCAACAGCATTGTATGCTGAAAATGCATTTTTAGATCTTCCACTTGAAAATGCTCATTGCAGTATGCTTTGGAAAATTGAGTTGTGGTAAATAGTAGTGCTAGGTTTATACTAAGGACTAGTGCTTTCATCATCATCATCATCGCAGTTGTATCACGCACCAGTAAAGAGAATAAATGTTGGGCGCTGCGAGCAGTAACATTTATTTTAAATTTGTCAATCTTAAAAAGTCTTTTTAAAGCAGGCAGTATTAACAACCAAAATGTTGTCAAATTTTAAACAAACATCATTGCTCGATTTGATCAATATTTATACTCTATCACAATCTCATTACATCTGATCAAATCATAAATTTTCTTTTTCAGTAAAATAAGAAGTTGATTCTTAAAAAAGAAACATGATACACGTAGCGATCGAATGAATGCATGTTATTTACAACCTAATACCGTAGAACCTCATTTATTCGAACACTCATCATCAGGGTATTGTTCCCAGATGTTCTATCATTCAAATAAAGTGTCGTCTGATAATAGTTCCTTATTTTAAGAAGTTATGAAATTTGACAGTGAAAGAGATACAAGATACACAAATATTTAAATAAACTTTTAATCTTCTTAACACTTCACCGACCGGAAGCTTATTAATATTTAGCTAACTGCATGGTGCTACACCTAACCGAACACTGTCCATCCCGTATTAAAAATTTATTAAAAATTGGGAAAGCAGAAAATGCATGTGACGAACTGTGAACAATACTAGTTCAAGATTAACTAATAACAAAAGTAAATAGAATCAATGGCAGCGCTCTTATTGCGGGAAAAATGGGAGATCTTATTCGGTTGGCTAAGCGGTAATGTTAATTTAAATAAATAAAGTTTGGTGTATGGAAATGTAATTATTCTATTATTTGAGAATTTTTTATCCGAACACTTGTTTCCATATTAGTTCGTATATGAGAGGTTCTACTGTACACAGATCATTAATTGATTAACCCGTTGCCGCAAATGACGCCTAAAGCCGCCTGATTTTTAGTGATATGTAGGCAAATGACGGCTATAGCCGTCGTGCACATTTTAATCAATAAAAAAAAAAGAACAGTGTTAGTACGAAATGTACTATACACCTATTAATTATTGAGTAATACATCTAGAAAAAAAGTTATAGCATGCCAGACAGCATATTAATTGTTCATTTATGCGGTTATTATTATACTATTTTATAAGCAAAATAAATTACAAATGATAATTTTGTTTCAAACTGACTTTCTTGTGTTAAGTTTACACCTACTAACTCACTTTTATTCATAGGAATCATTTTGAATTAGTAAAGCAAATGCCGTATAGCCGTCGAAAGTTTTTTGGGAAAATCTGTGGCCAAATGTGATAATTTTCACTTCCAAACATACAACTTACATTCGATTTTATCTGGCAGTCATAAAGAATCGAAAAAAAGTATTCCGGAAGGCTATCAATTTAAAAATATGCGGCAACGTGTTAAGATATATTTATAAAACCGATCCACACAATAACGTTTGGAGACACCGCCATACTTAACCTTTCTACCGAACAAACTTGATTTGACCCCGTAATTGCTTATAAATCGTAATAACCGTGCTGTGTGTTCCTTCCATTTTGTCCATTCGTTTCGTTTCAATTTCCTCTTCCGCATATCCACCGTTGACTGTTCGTGTCTTCTCGGCGCTCCACTCCCAGCGATTTCATTTTCCCTCTGTTGCGAATTTTCAAGCAATTTGACCCTCTGAAGCTTTCGATCGTATCCAATGCTATTTTAAAGCTCTCAGAGAAATTCAATCTTTTCAGCGTTCATTTTTTCGACTTAAATTTTATATCCTTTAATCCTTAAATCTTTTTGCATCTATTTTAGCAGGACGAAGCAAAGTGCGGTATCTTCCGGTAATATGCGGATTGATGCTTTCATAATCCTAACTTTGGAGCATGAGAGAAATTAACCGTAACTTTCTGAATGGGTGAGTACATCCACTAACTTCTTAAATTCATATTTCACGTACCACCTTCCGTTAACTCGACGACAACTACAGTTAATGATACAAATGCGCAGAACAGGAAGGATGATATTCCAGGGAAGGATGAAGAAGCTTTGCTTGGAGGAGGTGAAACGTGTAAGACTGTATACATTTTGTAACCTATTTTTATATAATTTAAAATTTGCTTGTAACTTATATTTCAATGTTTTTATCCGATGCTATTATATTTTATTAGGTCGAGTCATAAGTAACTTCCGCTTTTTTATCAAACATTTATTTTGCTCTCACTAAATAACAAAATTATATTAATATATTATGTATTCACCACTATTATACATATATAACTTTCTCCCATCTTCCTAACAGTTTATCAATTCCTTCTTTGTAAAATGTGATTGGTTTGGACTGGAAGAACTTTTCGACAGCCTGCCTGACTTGCTCTTCAGAATTGAAGGTTTTTCTATTCAAAAAGTTTTATAAAGAACAAAGATGTGGTAGTCTGTTGGGGCAAGATCCGGGGAGTAATGTGGATGTGGTAAAACAGACCATCCAAGCTGAAGAATTTTTTCTTGAGTCACCCTTGCTGTATGTGGTCGCGCATCGTCGTGTAAAAGAATGATGTTTTTGCGATTGACGAGTGCAGGACGCTTTTCATGGAGTTTCTCTTGCACTCTTTGCAACTGCTGAACGTATCTATCTGCAGTAATCGTTAAATTTGACTTCAACAACTCGTGGTGAATTATTCCTTGACAATCCCACCATATACACAATAAAATCTTTTGCCATGGATGTTTGCTTTCGGATCTAATAGGGGTGATTGATCCTTATCAAACCACTGTCTTTTGTGGACTATATCCTCATAGGTAACCCATTTTTCATCGCCTGTTACAATTCTGTTTAAAAAAGGCTTAATTTTTACCCGTGAGGGTAGACTTGTGGCGATTGACATGCTATCTTCTTTATTCTGTTCACTGAGATTGTGAGCTACCCATACTCCTAACTTGCTGACTTTCCCTAATTTCTCCAGGTAACGGTTAACAGTTGATTGTGATGTATTCAACCTTTCTGCTATACTTCTTATTGATTGACGTGGATTTTGCTCCAATATTGCTTTTAAAAGGTTGTCGTCAAAGTCGGAAGGACGTCCCGCCCTCGGTTCATCTTTTAACCCTCCGACTACTGAAGCTTGGCGGCCTGGCCATGGGTCTTTCGAGACCCTCACGGATATTCCACTAATACATATTTAGAGCCGTCCATGAGGCTCACCAAGCTACGCTACCCAAGTGACGATCGCTCGAGACCGAGGTCCTCACCGATACTGTATGCAGTAACAATCACCCGATTCATAGGAAGATATAGGAACAAATAATAATAACGTGAATTATCAAACGTCGAAGCTATATTTATTGTATATTTACGTATTGTCACGTATGCTATATAAAATTTGCTGGTTTTTCTCAAATGGCCACTGCAAATGGGTCTTTTATAATTATCGCACACGGCTATATATTTATTATCATTGTCTACTCAAAGACAACATTAAATACTAAAATATAATGCTAAAATGCTAAAACAATAATAAAAGTATGGAAATATAAAGTAAACTTTGAAATAAAGAATTGTTTCGATTTGCTACACATCTTTCTTCTTCAAAGCGTTGTCAGAAACTGACTGTCGTCGGTTTCGTTACTTCGACACTCTGGCGGAAACGTATATGTGTTAGTGCGATCGTCACTTTTATCCTACGACACAGCGCTCATCGTTGTATGCGGTATCGCTTTCAAGAGACTCTCAGCATGGGTTACGAAAGACCCATGGACCGCAGGCGGAGGGTTAAGGTCGTATCTCCAGAACGGAATTTTATAAACCAATTTCTAACTGCCCGATCAGTTATTAGTCTTCATCATATACACTGCATATTTTTTCAGCTGCTGCCTTAGCACTATTGCCTTGTTTAAATTCCCAATGCATGATATGACGAATATGTACTTTTTAACTCTGTATTTCAGAGACTAAAAAAAAACAGTTTAACTTAACGTGTATTACACAAAACAGTTCATAAAAGACTAACTAAAGCCTCGTCTATATAGTGAAAACAAAAACTTCTTGCTATGATAACTCATAGCGGGTAGATACGAACAATAGATTCTACTTAGCTGCATCGGAAGTTACTTATGACTCGACCTAATATATGTAGTAATGTGATCGAGCGGATGTGAGGCTGGAAAGGTCAGAGTACTTGAGTTGGGCGATTGTCGCGTGAACGTAGAATGTTTGGGCTCGAATGTTTCTAAGGCGTGAAAGATGAGAACTTGATAAAACAGTGCGACTGAGAAATTCTGGGTAGTCGTGATCGAATGCGTAGAGTGAGAAAGGTTGACGATTAGAATGAAAGGACACGAGTGTTTGGAAGAATATATGACGGGGAAAATGCGAGCGCGAGGCAGAACGTATTAGACGGTGAAGTCAGAAAGAATTGAACGTAGAAAGAGTGTTGAATAAGCGAAGTAGTAAGCGTAGTTTGCGAAGTATCAGCGTAGTTTGTTATTTTGTGTTCGTTTGTGTCGTTTTAGTTTATTAAATACACGTATATTTATTATATTATTCACTTTTCTTTCTTTTCTTTTTTTAAATTTATAACCATTCCTATAAATTTTGGGGGCTCGTCCGGGATTGATTAGCCTATAAATTTTGGGGCTCGTCCGGGATAGTCCTTTCCTATATATATATATGAGCCGTTTATTTTGAAAGTGGCGTAAGTCCATTTATGTTTGAATCGAGATACTGAAGGTTTCGAGTTGGATTGAATTTAAAAATATGGGTAACAGATAACATAGTGGAATAATGTTTTGTGTTTCTAAGGGTGTTAAATTTATCACCCCAATTAGCATAATTAACATTATGTAAGAAATAATATATTTTTGATGGCTATGAATGGACTTACGCCACTTTCAAAATCAATGAAATAACGTTTTCAATTCTTCAGAAAGTATAAGTCTATAGGAGAAGTAACTTTCCCCCTTGAAGTAAAAATAAATATATACATTTTTATGTTATAAAATCAAAAAAATATTCAACTATTATTCTTTGTTATTTCGAATATTTTAATATATTTAATATTCTAATACAGTTTTCTTGCAATTTAATTTGTTATAAATAAATTATTGACAAATTGCTGAAAATTACAAGGACATATCCGGAGACCCGTACGAATTCGTTAGTGGATCGAAAGTGAAATTTGAAATTAAATTGTTTATAACAAATCGTTTGTAACAAATTCATTGTACATTGATAATTCAACTTCTACTTTGATAATTAAACATAAATCTGTGATATAAAATTTTATTGCACAATATTTTCCATATCCATTTAAAACTCTCACAATGAGACTTATCCCACTTTCAAAATAAACTTTTTCATCGCTCCATTAACCAGCAAATTTTCGTGTTACAAAATCTTAATGATTTTTAATATATTAGTAACAATTTGCTGCAGAATGATAAGAACATGTAAAAATGTAACTATTAAGGTAGTAACTCGATTTTTTTGAAAAGTGGATTTACGCCACTTTCAAAAGAAACGGTTCATATATTATATTATATTTTAATGTTTTTATTTGAGGCTTCGATAATTAAATTTGGCAAGTACGTGATAGCATCTTAAGTGTATTCCCAACAAATTCCTCAGAATGTCACAAAATATTTTAAGAATTGCTCCTGAATTATCCTCTGAATCCGCCACTATGATATTCAAAACAAACTTGTTAGTAATTATACAGTTATAACTTTCCAGAACTCTGCGGCAATGCAAATTATTTAACTTGAATTTATCTCAAATCTAATAACGTTCTCGTTACAAACCCTGAGTCAAAAATTTCTTGTTGAATAGATGAACAGCTGTAAATGAGCTTTAATTATTCATGAGGTTCGACAAAAATTACAGACCACGAGCTTAATTGAAATTAAAAAAAAAAAACAAGATACGCCAAGAAAATTCTAACGGGTCGTTGTTAAATATTGACTATTAATTTATTCAAACCTCGCGGGATATCGATACAATTTATTCACGAACGCCCGATCAAATAAAATCTATTGAATAATAGATTACCTAAAACATGCAGCACTCGTTGATGTGATTCATTCATTTATATTTGCCTCAACTGATGATGAAAAAGTTTGAAATCTTTGTTTTCTACTTCAAAGTTGGTCAAACAAGTCCTGGGAAAGGAATTTAGGTATCTTTTCAATCTCAATTTCAAATTTTAATACGTAATCCATTTTATACTTGCCACTGGATGCTCCTGTTTCGTGCAAAAACAGGGCAAATAGAAATTAGATTGGGTCAAGAAGAAATAAAAACTGCACTTTGCACGAGAACAGCTATTACGCATCGCGGACGAAAAAGCTTATTTTACCTAATGAATATTCAAATTCGATTATCTCAAAAACAGAGGCTTAAATAAGGGAGATGCCATTACGTGTTTGATACTTAATTTTAAACGAAAGGTACTTACAACCGTTCTAGTTGCATCAAAATTATATATTTATATTTATATTTGATTTACCGTACCATTTCAAAGGTACTCATTGCAGTAGCATTGTTTGATGAGGTTCGAGGAAAATTGCTTTCCGCAAAAGAACGTGATTATTTTACTGATTAAAATCCATTCATGGTACACACAGACCGTCTTCCTAATTCGTATAATCAGCAGCTTTGTCCACGTACGCGGTCCATTTCGCGTTTCATGATGCCGGCCTTCTTTTATTGACAAGCATAATAACCGTGATTGTCGATGATAAAGTAATCCTGAGTATCGGATATTCATGCGCTCGGACAAAAATTACCTTTCATATGCTGGTCACATGATTTTCCCCATTTATCCGGTCTTCTTCCAATGCGGAATTGCGAACGGAATCTTTAATTTCGATCGACTTATGCTGGTGAATTTTTATAAAATTATAGATGAAAATGAAAAAAAGAAAATTGTTCTTTTTTTATTTTAAACACTTATTTGGTGTATTTTGTTTGCGTTACTGATGCATCATTTGCTGTTGAGCTCAATACTTATGTCTTTCACTTCAAAGTTAATGACATTATAAAATAATGTTTTTAACTAAAATTAGAAAACAGTTTTACGATTTATTTTAAAGATAATGTTGATCTATTAATGCCAGTAACGCCTAATTCATAGTAGAGCTTCCCGTATTCGAATTAATATTAAGGTAATAGTGTTCGAATAATGAAACAACCACTACTTCAATATTAAATTTCATTTATTTAATGGAAATAAACAAAATTGATGCTTTATTGCAATACTTAAGGATCCCATATCGTTTTGTCTGTTAAATTACATAAATTTGTCAGTATATAATAATTAATTCGGTAGAGTTACGTTTCTCAAATCATGCAATCGTATGCGCTTAACTTCATATTAAATTTCTATGTTATTAGGATTTGTTTAATCAAACATAAGATTATATATATATATTGTATGTAAAAAACATATGTGTTATAGGAAGAGGATTCTAACATTACGAGTTATTCTGTTCAGATCACAGAACCTTTGGGTATTAGAGTATTTGGATATTGGAGATTCGGATACAAGAGGTTCTAATCCTTTGCCAAGTGAAATCCAGCATCGATCGTTTTTTTTTCTTCTATAGAAAACCTTAAAGGTCGCTACAGAATTTTCTGTCTGAATTAGTAACGATAACCTGTGAACTGATCAGTAAACGTAAACTTTTCATCATTTATTTTGTTTATTCTTAAAAACTTTCTCACAATCAGTTAACACTATTCCTACCGACACTTCACGTATACCTATTCCTATCGCGACATTCTCACATTCCCACAGACTAGAAATTTTTCTCAGAAACTAAACAATGAGAACAGAAGTGAATATTGAAAAATGTATTATAGGTTTATTTGAGGAAAAGTCTAAAATTTAAAGGCGGTTCGATTACGTTCTACATGTGAAATTCTAATTGAAATTTTAAAAACGGTCATTTGACCGGTCTTGGTAGGAATAGTGTTAAGGAACTTTTAAAATAGAATTTTTAAATAGAATTTTGTACACTTTCATAATTTGTCTTTGATTTATATCGATTTTGTCTTTGACGACCAATTACTAAACTTTTTCTCTTTTATCTACGGTTTGAAAAAATTCGACCGTGTGCAGCTTTGAAACTAGAGCGAAGTATCCGGAAGCGCTGTAGGAAGAAACTATCGGCTAGAAAATAATTGATACATGAGATCACCATACGATGTTTCAATTTTCTCAAGCGCGCCGCTTTTATCATCTAAAAAAAATAACAAGAAAAATAGAATCGATACCTTTACTGCTTTAGCAATTCTTTCACACTTTAACCCCTCCGACCCGACATCGGCACTGCGTACGGACCGGTCCGCCATCGTATGCGGCCATTAGTACGCGGTACCGACTAGTTGGTTGTTCTATAGCGTGTGGCCGATATCGGTACTACTGCAGAGGTGCTGAATTTCCAATTGTAATATTTTTAAATTTTAGTATTACTTATGCAAAGGTGCCGAATGCGCGAGTGAAAGAATGGATGTGTGTGTTTGGCGTTGGTCATTTGTTCTTTTCGAATGTTCGATGGCAGTTTATTCTAATGCGTAAAAAAAGGCCTTCTCGAGCATCCGATGTTGGTAACCCCCCATCACCTATCCTAATGCATATAAAAGGAGGTGCGTGCCCACCGAGCGACATTCGACGATTTAACACGTTCGTCGCCCAGCGTGATTCGGCTGTTTCTCACTGGGCCCAAATCCAATTGCATAGAAAACTGGGGTGAAAAAATATAAAAACAGCAAAAGTTTTAACTTTTTATTTTTATTTTATGTATTTTATATTTATATACATTATACTTCAATTCTTATTCCATTGAATTTCTTTTAAAATTTCAATTAAAAATCCTATTTAACTTTAAGAGAAAGAACGTCACCCAAATATGGGTGTCGTGGCGACAAACGTGTTAACAATCTACGATTTTACGCTCGACGATTTACCGGTTTTGTAATTAACGATGGTATGATTATAAATGCATTCAAGCTTTTAATAAATTAATTCTCTTACTATAAGCCTGACCCACAAATAAATTCTACATTATTGGGAAACGAAAAGATGACAGACTACCCACAAGCTAAAAGACGCAAGCCGTAAGGGAAATCTGCGGTTTGTTCTAGCCATTCTGCCCACATTTTAGGTGCCGGGCGGATGGACTGCATAGGAGTAGGATTTCCAGATATCAGAGAATAATGTAATAATTTATAAAATACAGAAAATTATAGAAGACTGCCTCACTGCATTAATAAAATGTAACGATGTTTAATAAAATTATAAATATCTTTAATACAGAGATTCGAATAGAACGATACCAAACTTTATTTTAATTTATGTAGTAGAACAATTTAATTACTAGAAATAATTGTAGTAGAGCAATTTAATTACTAGAAATAATACTCTTTATTTACAATATTTAACAAACTAGAAGTAATTATATTGAAATAATCTATCTAATGCTGTACGACCGAACTATCTGGAAGCCAAAATCTGAACGTCCCTTTTTTGGGCGAACGTGACCGAATGTATTGAGTGAGACAGGTTTACAATTAGAAAGAAAGGAAGTAAGGAAAGTGTTTGGAAGAATATATGACGGGGAGAATGCAAGCGCGAGGCAGAAAGAGTGTGATTGTGAGAGGAGCAAGAACGTTAAAGTTGTTAATTTTAAATACTGTTTATACGTTACTGTTAAATTATTTTAACACCTTGACTGCCATGGGGGTCACTGGTGACCGGCGCTCAACTTGGCAGTGGCGCCACGGGGGTCATCGGTGACCGGCGCGCGCAGATTGGTAGGAAAACATAATTTGAGCAAATATCAATAATTATCGATTTTTTATTATTACCATCGTTAATGTAATGGTGTGAAGAAATTAATGAAGTATAAAACATCGAAAAATAGTTATACACTATAACTTGTTTATTGTAGATAATATTTCAACAGTATATGTATTGTATAATAGAAAAATTCATCGTGGCGCTACGGGCAAACCCTGTAAAACTGGTGTGGCATTCACGTGTTAAACATATGTATATATCTATACATAAGAACTTTATTTTGTTTAACTTAACTTGAACCTTACCATTTCTCTAAATAAAATAAAATTCCTACATATATTTCACATATACAGTCATCCTTGCTATAACGTGATTATATGATAACCGCGTTATAAGAAACTCAGATTTAACACGTTCGGTGCCAAGCCATTTTTGCCTGATTTTTCGTTCAAACCATTTGATATTTTGACTAAATGCACCATTAAATGTAATTATTAATTATTGTATATGTGGGATATTAAATGAATCTAACAAGGTTTTGTGTAATGGCAATTTAATATTAAGCTTAACGTTAATCTCGCACACTCTCTCTCTTTACACTCGCAAATTCTCACAAAAGACTGTCCTTTTTCGTCATGCATCCTTCCTAGATATACACATCACTCACTCACATTCTCACATACACAGATTTTTCGGCTATTGCCCCTAATACACCGCTCTCACTCTTATTTTCATTCGCACTCTCTTTCACTCACTCTCTCGGTCATTCACCTGTCACTTGTTTATGCCCTAATGCACCGCCCTCACTCTTATTTTTATTCGCACTCTCTTTCACTCACTCTCTCGGTCATTCACCTGTCACTTGTTTATATGTTTCTAACTGCCGTATCGTTCGAATCTTAACGGCTTAACTTCCTACATATATATAACAATTAAATAAAGTTATGTGTTTTGCTCTATACTGCATCTTGTATAATGCTTCATGTTTTAGGTAGAAATATAGTTTACAGAATTATATTTGTAATAAAATATATGTTTTCAGCGCATTAAATAAATATGACTGCGTGTACCACCGGAACGTGTTAACCTGCAAAACAGGTTAATTCGTGCTGCGTTGTATGGAAACCGTGGACCGCGTTGTATGGAAATCGCGCTATAAGAAACTCAGATTTAACCTGCAAAACAGGTTAATTCGTGTCGCGTCGTATGGAAACCGCGTTATGAGAAACTCAGATTTAACCTGCAAAATAGGTTAATTCGTGCCGCGTTGTATGGAAACCGTGTACCGTGTTATATAAAAACCGCGCTATAAAAAACTCAGAATTAGTTCAAATCAAATTATTAATACCGCGTTATATGGAAACAACTTTAAGTAAAACTCAGAAGTAAGTAAAATATAAATCGGTTTGAGTCATGGTGGGTTATATGAAAATTGCATTCTAAGAGCACCAAGTTATGATGCATACGGTTATGAAATAAAATTTTATAAATACAAAAGGCAAGATATTATGTTTAATACATTATAATATTATTTTTACTGAATTGAAGAGTTCATTTAAGAAAATGATAAACAAAGAATGAAGCTAAAACTAAACTAAAAACTATTTTCCAACAAAAATAAGAAAAACTTATGTAAAATTACGTATTACATAATTTGATACGTATTAAACGCTTTTACACTCATTCTCACTGTCAAATATGAGTTGTCTAACTCTTCTTCTTTTAATGGACCAAATGTCTTCCTCACTTGACAAATTTTCATATTGATTATCAATTGTAACTTCTTCTTCTAGCTGCGCTAAAACCTCTCTATGGGGAATTAAGCAATTTCTTAACTCCCTTTTAAACTTTATGTTGCGCACCGTTGAACGATCAGTTTGTGTGAAACGAAGTTCTACTACTTCACCCAAATTTTGCCCTTTTTCACATCATATATATTGAGATTTGAATACAGAGCAACGATTGTGACAAATACGACAAAGAAGTATATCTGAAGATATACAAACAGTCCCATCGCAATCTTATACAGATCTCTGATAACTGAAATTAGAAAATGGTGATGTTCCTTCATTAAAAAGAAGAAAATTCCCCATTAATTTCAACTATAAGAATTTAATACACAGATAAATTCATATCGTAGAGAATCTTCTTAAGCCAATTAAGTTGATGGAATGTTGTTGAATGAAAACCGCGTTATAAGAGTACCACGTTATAGGAAGATTGACTGTATTTCATCATTCTTTTCGAATGTTCCGAATTATTTTATAATCTAGGTCTTAACGCGCCAAAATTGTTGATGGCGGTACGGAAAGAAATATATTTCAAAGTATCGAGTCGGAAGGGTTAATTTGAATAAATCAAACACTGGATATTGAGCATATTAAAGTATTTTGTTATGCGATGTTATGATATATTCAATATAACTTATTTCTTAACGATATATTGGTATTTGTAGCAAACGTAACAAAAATACCAATATCTTTGTATAAAATAGATAATTGTAATGATAAGATAAAGTGGGATGATTATTCCTCATTCAAATAACGTTAACAGATCTCTATTTTACTTTTCTTTTCCAATAATTATATAGTGTAACGTATCTTTAGTTGTGTTGGATTGAATTGACGAGTACACGGAATTATAAATGCAGTAACAAAATGAACAGAAATATATTTAATAAGAAAAGACGGTACAAAATATAAGAGTAGACTATTTCTTTCTGACTACACACTATTCAATTACATGGTTAATTTGCGACTAACTCACGACACACGTAACGCCTTCTGACTAACGATACTCTATCTTTTGTTTTTGGTTACTCACGCGTTATAGCCGGGAATTTTGAATTCCTACGGCCCACATGTAAAAAGAAAAATGATACTTATGTAGTGTTACAATAATAATAATATTTATTTATCGATTATAGGAATATAATTACAATACTATGTACAAATTTTACTTAATTCAACTCTCTACACGGTATCACGTCTAATTCAACTCTACACGGTATCACGTCTAATTCAACTCTATTCGGTATAACGTCCAATTCAACTCTATTCGACCAGCGAAAACTGTCGCTAACCCTTGGCCTTTCTCCCACCACGTACCTCGGAAAAATTCCTCAAGTATGACCATATTTGGGCATTTTTCCGAGGGCCTCGCGCGTCGCCAAGGGTTTTCCCCAAGCAGGTCCGAAATCCCGCTGTTCACACCTCACTTTATATTATGCTCTAAAATTAATTACGATACTACACTTATAATCATTTCTTAAATGTCAATTTATTTTTGTCTTTTATAAACGCCAATGCATCGAACTGACAATGAATATCTCCTTATACCTTGCTTCATTTAACCTCTGCTATCATCAAAGTCTTTCTCATCCGTTCGCTGATTCCTCTTACCTTATCCTTCTTCTATTGAGAAGTGTATACATACAAGGTGTTTCGTACTACGTGCTTCCAATTTCGTCGTTTCGAATGGTTTAGCACGTACTGATAGTCTTGATGTGATTAAGGGTAAGCTGGGCTGGCCGATGATAGTGACAATTGAAAATATGCGAGATTTGCTTGTACTGGACTATTTTTTAATGTAATGTTAAACTGCGGTGAAATGCCCAGCCTTTATACGAAAAGCCAAAGCAGGGCTTGACCAATCGCAAGCCTGTCACCGCGCAGGAAGAGTGGGCCCGTTAACCCCTCTCCCCTATCGAGGGCCCGGGCAGGTATAGGGTCGCAACACAAGGTGTTCGAACGAAGCTAGGAGAAAATTGACGAGGTAACTGTATGCAGCATTCTAAGACGAATATCAAGAGTAATAATATTGCGTTTGACGCTTTGTTTATTAGTTATAAGCAGCTAAAGAAACGGGCTAATTTACGCCTGAGAGCAGGAAAACGGAGCAACATGGTAGATGACGTCACTGCCACGCAGTGGAGTTCAGTCGTAACTATGTGCGGAATATGGTTTACCTCTGAACAGCTACAGAAATGTACGTAGCTACGAATGAGCACCACTGCATGACCAGTGACGTCACCTACCATGTTGCTCCGTTTTTCTGCTCTCAGGCGTAAAACAGACCGGTTCTTATAGTTGCTTATAACTAATAAACAAAGCGTCAAATGCAATATTGTTACTCTTAATTTTTATCTTAGAATGTTGCATAGAGTTACCCCTTCAATTTTCTTCCAGCTTCATCCGAACACCCTGTATATTTAGCTAATAACACTGCTAGACAATTTTTTAGAACATTTCTACACGCGGTTTAGCGAATAAAATCCAATTTTTAAATTAAACGTTATTCCTCAATGCCTTCCGGAACCTAATATATTGATCGAATGTAGAACTTATGTTTGGATGAAGTGGGTTCTCGAAAATAACTTGGGATTCGAGAATGTTAAGGTTGCAGAGAATTTTGGAATCCTCCAGGAAGTGGGAATTCTTGAAAATTTCAGATCTTTCGAAAATGGGATTCTTTAACATTTCAATAATTTAAATAACATTTTGAAATTATATCTACTCTTTCACAAAATTAAAGGATTTGTAATTCCTGAATATTTCGAAATTTCGGGAGTATGTGGTTGAGAATTGCAAAAATTTTAGGAATCCCGATATTTCCATTCATTTCCGTTCTTATTTCAATTTTTTCAGTACTTTATGCTTTTTGCTCAGTTATTGTAAAATACGCACTCACGAGATGTATAATAAATAAGAACCTCAGTTCTACAAGTTACTTCATATGTAACTGTCTCATTAAAATAATAATTATTAGTGTTAAGGATAAATAAATAGGTTTCAGAAGGAATAAATTTTTACACAATCTGTTTATATTCAAATTATTCTATAAAGTGGTTTTTACAAGTATTAAAAATTGCTAGTTATGAAATTTCTTGTAATTCGAATAAATACACTGGGCAGAATGTAATTATTTACATCACGTTGCTGCTGTTTAATGGAGGAGATACAAAATAATACTAAAATTAAATTTATTTGCATTATCTTTTAAAACGACCTTTTAATTTCATGCAAAGGTTAAAAATAATTGTTACTCCAGTTTTACACGAAAACACACGATTTCACATGTTATTCGCAGTGATAAGAATCAAACCAGACTTATACGAGTTAGCTACCGGTAACAAAAGTGTTAAATTATTCTCGGATTAAAAACGTATTCGTTAAAGCACTGATAACAATTTTTAAGCTCCCGTAAATCGTTTCAATTAAATACATTGAATAGTAAACAGTTGCGGTTAATTTTGTTGTACGTTCTGAAAACCGCAGCTGTAAATACGTTACATTTTTAACCGATTCATTTTACTGTGCTTGTGCGCCTGTCAATCTTTTTTTCATATTTAATACTCTAAAAACGTCATGCATGGTGAAATACGTTGAGGCCACTGTTTCACCGAATCTCCACGGCTTAAAATGACAGGACATCCCTATAGGATGCGCCGCTTTTATCGACCGTGATTTCTATAAATAATTTTTACGTTGCATAATAACGCTTCTGTTAACAGGAACGTACCCCGGCCAGCCTCAAGCGTAATTTGCGCGATTGCCCTTCCGTCTACAAACTAACGAATTGTATGGTACCGAAACAATGGTATCGATTCCAATCCCTGAATTACGATACCGTATTGAATGGCGTCAAGCGTGTAGGTACCAAACAATTGATGCGCGTTCGATACTTCTACGAAAGCATCGACACTTTGTTTGATCCTTTATGCAAAAATTGATACTCGTTTGGCGCTATTTTACGTCAAATCGATCACTCTTTGTCGTCGACGTCAAGCATTTTTTTTCAAATTGTAGTATGTCATAACCCACGTGAAATTATGAGAAGTTTAAGTCATCATTCCTCTGTGTTCGAATTTGTTTAAGAAATCTGAAACGTTGAACTTTGCCATCCTTGTTCGTTTTCAAGAAATTAACCTGCACTTAAGAATTTTTAATCGATGAACTAATTTTCGAAGTGGATAGACTTTTTTTCTTAGTTTTGATTTAAGAGTTGAATGTATTCAAAATAACTTTTGTTTGCGTTGAAAAATTAATTATATACCGTTCAAAATTATAGACAAATTAGAATTTTGCAAGTTGCATTTTGGAGGTAAAAGATCTAAAAATTTGAAAAAAGGATATGCTTATATTCGCTGTAGTTTCAGCTATAAAATAAGTCCTTTTGAAGATACAGTCTTGGAGATTAATGTGTCAGTAAGCAATTCGAGAATGTTGAACACCGTTTCAAGTATGCATATGTATAAGTACTATAACTTTAGGTATAAGTAAATACTTAAGTCACACGCTTCGCTATCAGAGTCGTGCACAATAACATCATTTATGCCTACCGGAATATTTTGCTGAGCACTCTCGACAATACCATTGTATTTTGAATTATTATTCATGAATTGCAATTTAATTGTTGTACAACGATGTCAGCAAGATGTTATGCATTTATAAAAGAAAAACCACCAACTATGACTGACTATAACTCTGAAATTTATAGGATTTATGAAAGAAATTATTGCGAGTGCATCTAATGAAGCAGGTGCTCTGCTCTAAACATAAAAAAAAAATAAATTTTTTGTTCTTCACATTTTCTCGGGAACATGTTTTGTAAAATATATGTGAAAAATTCTATTTACGAATTCCTAAAATTAACGACATTATGTGCATAATTGTTTGCACAGACTTACCCTTCAAAATAATACGAAACATATTAACTTTTTGCACTTGAATTTAATATGATCATGAATTACCGCCAACTCGGAATTTATTTTTTTATTCAATCAAAACAAAACTTTTCCAATACGTTATTAGCATACTTAGTTGTAACATTTCATGAGTATAATTAAAAAAAATGAAAATTTCGCGGTAAAACTTGTGATGTCGCATACGCTGAGACATACGAGTGCAAAGGGTTAATATTCCTAATGATGGAAAACATAATAATGTAAAACATATCATAAACACATTTTTTTTCAAAACCATGTTTTCTCAAATGGTTGACATATCATTTCAAGATTTATTTGATCGAATTACACGAAATTTAGCGAACGCTTTTCAACGTTGCGGAAAGTTAAAAAATATCAATAAGCAAGCTTCAAACTCACGCCAATTTTGTAATCCCGCACGTTGTCCTCTTATTTTAGTACCTGCGGCAATGAGACTGTTACTAATTAAAAATCTCCTTTTTTCATTGAATAAAATCGAACGTCAACCAGAAAAGAATACCCTCTTTTTCAGATTACATTCTGTAACATGCAGAATCACTAATCGTCCACTTTATCTCAAAACAGTTTTCACACAACCCTGAGTTATTGATAACTATACGTGTAAAGTCCTGACAAAAAGAGTCGTATGATTCTTTGACAAAAAATTACTTAACTTAATCTGAATGCAGAGAGCATTTATCTAAATCTAGATCGAGAGGTCGCGTTGCTAAATATTAGAATAAATCGGGATTATCTTCTAGCCAAGTTGTTAATTCAAATATCGTATACCGCATGATGCATACCTACATGGCTTTACTCTCAAATGAAGCAAAGTTGGAAAAGTTTTCATCCTGCTATAAAATTACAACGAGTAGCATTTTTAAACTTTTGAATCATTCTTCTGTCATAATTCAGTTTCTATCGCACAATTTATTTCATAAATCGAAAAGTTTTAAACCTTGAAACCTTAAACTTTAAACCGAAAAGCTAAAAAACCTTAAACAATTGTTTAATATAAATAACTGAAGGGCAGAGTAGAAAAGTGGTCTAACAATAAGTATACTTTCTGAAAAGTTTGTGATAAGTATATTGGATGATAACTGAGATATTATGCGTATTTATATGTATAAAAAATAAAGTAAGTATATCTTATTGTTATTGCGACATCTGTTGAATTTTAGTTTAAGTTCTAAACCAAAATACAGTATTTTCTCGTTAATATTTAACCAACCGAATGGAGAGGTATCCCATTCTTTCTTCTGCTATTGATACTATTTACTTTTGCTATTAGTTAGTCTTCAACTACTGTTGTTAACAGTTCATCAAATGCATTTTCTGGTCTTCCAAAGTACAATTTTTAATCTATTCAACACTAGTTCAAGACTAACTAATAATAAAAGTAAATAGAATTAATGGCAGAGGAAAGAATGGGAGATCTTTCCATTCGGTTGACTAAGTGTTAAATGCTCGGGCCTTACCGCAAATAAATTTTCGGTGTTCATCCCCACCAGTGCTTGGGATCCTAAATTCTTCTTTGTATGTCGCTGTTTATCTCCTTCTCTGCTATTGTCGATTGTTAGTAAAGATCAAAAGGAGCTAAAATTTTGTTTCCCTAACAACTAAATGCTCGCGACCAGTCCCGAGTTGCGAACATTTAATGAGAGAATACTATACAACTATCGGTTAGAGCAGTCATACTCACACCTTTTCGTTCCTCGGGCCACATATATGTGTTTGTTGCGTTAAGTGGGCCATAACATAGTAATATATCCAATAACATGATAATGTAAAGGGTAAAACTAAAAATCTAAGTATACTCAAGCGTTTATTTAAAACTTAGTATGATTTCTCATGTTGAGATAAACTTTTAACTATTTTAGATAAATCAGGTTCATAATTGCTACATGCTGCTCTTAATATATCACCAAGGTGTTTAACACTAGGTTTACGGACGTTTCTTATATACCTACTTCTACGAGCACCCGCCAAATTGACGCATTAACTAAAGTACGCATTTTGTTTTAAATTGATTTATTCAAATAAATAAACAAAATTACTAATAAGTACAAAGACATTTTCTTAAAATTACCACGGAAATGTTAACAATAATATTAACACGTTGAGCCCGGCGCCGACTTTGCAGTCCTTTCCGTTCAGCCGGCAACCAGCGAGCAATACAAAGTTGTAGGGTATCGCTGAGAGATAAGGAATTATTTTTTGTTACTCTAATTTTGACGCCTTTTAGGTGTACGTGTGATTCTGTTCACTATACTTTTGTATGATGTATAAAAAAGTCACGTACGTACCTTCGAGAGGCGATCAATTGGAAAAGACCTACCGAAGTATACAGATTGTTCGTAAAAAGAAAGTTGAGTTTACTTTTGAAAATAATTATTGCCCATAACATTGAATATGTCGGAAAGAGAAGAAGATAGTGACACGTGAAGTGAAATATTTTTATCTTCCAAACGTCGCAGAGTAGTACGGTTGTCATCATCAGAAGATGATAATTCATTAGACGGACCGACGCCAGCCAAACGAAAATTCTAGTGCCGGGCTCAACGTGTTAATGGTATACAGCAGTCATATTTATTGAGCACATTTTTTGCAAACATATTGAATTTTGTTCGTGCATTTTCCGTAACCGATCTTTTTACAATATATACAACAATTATTGCTTCTATTTTTATCGCAGTAGCTCACTTGCAAATTTTTTGCATTTCTGACGTCGAAGGTGAAATGAAGCGTCTGGTTTTTGGCAAACGTTTTTTGTCTTTTTGAGCTAATTCCTCGGCTATAAACAAAATAAGAATTCTTTTTTGGATATTTTCAATCCGGTACACTCTTTAATAAAGAAAGTATCTACCTGATAATGAGTACAAGTGTCTCGGGTCGCACATAAAAGCTTGAAGGATCGTATGGCTGGGTTATAAAAAGAATGATACAAGTGACCTAAAATTGTATACACTTTCGATTGTACACAAACAAAGTATATTACTTAACAGCTTTATGAACATAAAATTTTGGAATACATAGTCTTGAACCTAATAATGTACATCTAGGATGAATTTGTAGTTTCTAGAATTTTATTTTATAGCTACTTGAGTCTACAAAAAGGATATCATGAGGATCTACATAAAGGATAAGTGACTCGTGTAGCGAACAAAATAAAATTAAAAATATATTAAAATTTTGGATGCACGTTGTGAGTGCCACTAAAATAGAAAGAGTGGAGTATAAGCTTTTACAATCTAGCCACACTTATATGGAATGTGATGAACGTTTCGTCACTTAGTCCACCTTTTCACTCAGCTCCTCAATTACAATAATTAACCCCCATCGTATCATACCTGGGTCTATATGGAGTCAGAATTAGAAGTTGAACTGAACTGCACCTTGAAAAATGCACCCCGGTCAGTATTTAGTGTTCAATTTCAAGAAGAGAATGTTTATTTCATTTGGTTAAAAGTGTTGCATGAAACTGGTCTTACCATACCTCTTACAACTGTTATCTTTGTTATTTATCACAGTTGTTATATTTCATAATTTTATGTGCGAGAGGATAATATTTGTATATCTAAGGAAGGATCTTCACTTCCCGAAGGATATTAATCGCTATTTAGAAGTATAACAAAAATTATAATAAGATAATACTAATAATATAAATAATAATGATAAGAGAATTTTAATTTAAGATATCTGTACAAGCAAGGTCAAATCATGGGTCCGTTTCGACCCAGACGTAGCCTTCGTGCGAACGCCCGACACCACCGAAACTGCGAAAGTTAACTGAAAACTTCAGATGGCTTAAACAGGAATATTTGTCGAAGAAGTAATTAAATATCAACATCATAATTGCATTGAATAAAAAATATAATTTAACTATTCGAGCAATTTCACGAGTATATGTACAATTTCATACAGGTTTCCCTTAGGCTTACTGAAATCTGTTTGAGCTTCCATACTTTGAGTTTTCGAGGAATTTTCATTACTGACAGAAACATTATAACAGAAAGGATTAGATGGAGTGACAAGGCGCACCTTTTGGACCCTTTTGTAGCTCCGCTATCCTATTTGTTATTCCTCTAAAGTACCACGATTGTCGACTGATGATGCAGAACGGATGAAACTTTATCACCAAAAGGTACTCGGCCCGGATTTAACAATACGTTTACGGGACCTATTTGGATTTATTTGGACCTATTTGTGGGACCTATTTACCGGACCTAACCGTCAATTTGACGGGTTTCAGACTTCATGAGCAAAATTTGCCAAAACAATTATTATTATTATTCCTAGCAATTTTTGCTGACTTTTATCGATTGAGTGATACGAATATATGTATACCAAAATTTTTTTCTCTTTCAGTTCTTCAATTTCATATTCTGTATAATTTATACCTATTTCTTTGGATACCCGTTAAATTAGCAGGTCTCCACAGGAATAGACACACAAGAAATATTCGTAAATCTATTGTTATATTGCATTTGACTGATTATAATTACAGAAATGATAAGACTAACTAATTATTACTTTGTATCTATTTCTGTAACGTGAACATCTTATAAGTAAAATCAACTTAAATAATAATAACATCTTTAAAACACTATTTTGAATGATTTTTTAAATATTATACAATATGATATAATGCGAAGAATCAATATTTTAAAATGTAATTGTTTAAATATTAGAATTAATTTTGTCAAAACTCTTTTACAATAAATCTCCATTGATATGAAGGTGTAAAATTATCCATGAGAATAATAACACAATATTTTGTATACCTCCCCGATACAGCTTAATTGTAATAACCTAATTGGCAATTCGTTAAAAAAATCGCTGATTCTTTAATGTTCCAGTTGGTTTGGAACCGATTAAAATGGCATAAATATTTGCATTTCTTAAATTGAATTTTTGATAAAATTACAGGATCAAATGCTACGTTATTATCAGAGGGGAAAAATGGGGAAATGCTGAATTCAAACCATACACAAGATACAATATAATGTTATGTCCATGCTGAAAGTATTTTGTTTGTGTCCTGTGCTTATGGTGATTTTATTTAGTATAGTTTTTATTTCAATCTCTGGAAATATCGTAATGTTATCCTGTACTTAGTCGGTAATGTAGAGTGAAACATTAAAAGTAAAAGGAGAAGAGTACAAATGGGGGAGAATAGATAATCAGGCATAACAGAGGGATTAGTTCGTTAGAGTACGAATAACAAGTAAATATAGGGACTTGTTGAATATTGTTCATATTCGTATATTCTTGAAACGTTACATTTTATATGTACATGTTACATAAATTCTATTCATATACTTTCATAATCTTTAAAATTAGAAGACTCAGATCTGTTAAGAAACAAATATTGTATATTTACTTAAATGTAAGTACAGACCTGTATTATCGATAAATGTCAAAGAAGTTATACGCAGGAAGAGTAGATATCCTTCGAACGCTCACTCTCTTGTTTAAAGAGAGCAATTACGAATAAACGAAATAAATAAATAAGAGTAAAAGGGACTCGCGAAATCACAAACTTTCAGTCACAAAAGTAAGTAGGTAAAAAGTGTCCTTTATACTGTCTATATTGTTAGATTACTTATGTAAGTACTTCAACTGTGATATTAGATTAAAAGTTGAAGACCTGAATATTTATTCTGCTGTGCAAGCATATAAGGTACTCAGTAATTACGTTTTTCCATAGTTACATGGGTTCACAATACCTATTTTTGATTTGATTAATTTTAGCTAAAATCGAAAAATTCAAATAAAATTGATATCAGAAGAATGTGTGTGTAGTAATAAAAAAAAGTATGTAGAAAAGTTTGTAGATAGGCATTGACAATAATCTTGTGAGGCTGTTTATTGTAACAACGAAAATTTTAATTCGTGTAGTAATGCTATGGATATCATCTTTTATAGAGACAAAAAATTGAGATAAGTTGTGTATAGGATCATTAGAAGAGTTTGAATCTTTAATTTAAAACATGAATAGTTCAATGATGTGACCTAGAAGTTGAGAAATTTGAAAATATAACCCTCCATATGACAAGTGTACAAACGATTGGCACTATATTTTCATCGCTAGATGATTAAAGTATTTCGATGTCCGTAAACTGACCAAATTTTCAATCTAAAAACTACATTTATAGCACAAACTGTGGAATATTGTTGGATGTTTCTTTTTTGTTAGAACACAAACTTCCTTCTAATACCAATTTCATAACGGTATTCGGTATAATAACAGAAATTATAATCAGGGTAGTACTCCCTACCACTACTAGGTAATAATATCCACCACTAGGTGGCGCCACAATGTCCGAAATTGTATTTTGTAAATTTTTAACAATCACTTTTAATTAATAAATAAGGTAGAAAGTTATAGTGTAATTGAATAGAGATTAATTGGGAGAATTCTTTACCTTGAGTTGCAGAATGTTAAAAAATGTTATCTATAAGCTGAGAAATTTAGATGCATACATATATTCTTTTTTATATGGAGACGATTAGTACCACTTTTTCACCAATAGGTGGTTATAGTATTTTGATACTGTAGCGCGGGCGATACTCCAAATCGTTAGACGATACCTTACCGACGAAATTGTGGAAGGTTTCTTAATAGTGACAGATATATGCGTTTACATATATTTGATATAATTAATAATAAAAAGAATAATAACAACAAAAATAACGAATAACAATGAATAACGTGGAACTGGATACGATATTAATATTAATCATAACAAAGAACAAACTCAGAAATACTATGTAGAGTGCAATCCCAAAAGACACGCTAGCGGAAAAGATGGCGCTCAAAGCGCATATCTGCTGAGAGTGCATTTCCCCTTGGTCGCTATAATCCAGCCGGAAGTCCACTTTTCGGCAAGACGGCTAAGCGGAAGTAAAGGTTGCCACAATATCCATAAACAGATGAAAGAGCTTATGTGACAATTCTGTAATAGGTATGTAATTTTAAAATGTTTATAACGTTTCTACTTAGACTATGGACCAAAAGTTTAAGGTACGCCAGTAGAAAAAAAAGCAGATCAAATACTTATTTCTGAAAAAAATACGTTTCCAATAAATATTTCTTCTTTGTTGGACCCTACCTTTCTTTCTCATGTGATTTTTGCTAGGATTTTATTTGCAATAACTGATTTCTTAAATAAACACCTATACGCATAGATTACGTTTGGTGTATGGCAATATTCTTAGTATTCCAACAATTACCCAAAAATTCGAAAAGAGAAAGGATTTACAACGTTTGTTTGTGAACGTTTAAACTTGCAACAAATTGTTTAGATAAAATCTCATTCAACATATATTATAGCAGGATGTAAGCTAACACAGAAATTATTAGTAATCTGCCTTTTTAGACTTAATTTATAAACTTTTACTTATGCAACTTGTAATAGGTAATGCAATAATTATCACGAATGATATCAGAAGTCCTTTAAATACTATAATATTCTAAACGTGGTATTAATTATTAAAAGTCGTTTCCTGTATATGTTTCTGATATGTTTTTTGGTGGAAGTCCAAGGTAATTACAGTATGCAACATAATGATAGCATATTATACGATTTTCAGTGCTTTTTAAGGATTAATGCAATGTATGCAAATTTTCACATACGTATCCACATACACCATCCTTTCCTTAATTATCAGTTAAGCTTTATCCTGCAGATTTTATTTCTTTGTGTGAGAAGTGGGCACCACACAATGATAGCACAGACATAAAAAGACAGATTGAGTAGTATTCCACCTGTAAGTGCATACTTGCTACGGGCGATATTTATCATTTCTATGGAATTTCAAATTGTATAATAAAGGAAGGAAGCAGATGCTTAACCCTACTGCAGTCTTCAGAACATTTTTAAGTGATTCCATTTTGCTAAAAGATCTTATTACTTTTGAATGACAGATAAAGAAGTTGTTACTAATAGCCTGCTGTGTCTTCTAGTTTTGCATTAAAGAACTATTCTTCTATAAATTGGGAGTACCTTTAACACGTTCCCTGCCGGACACTTTTTTTAAGACTTTCCGTTCAGGCCAGCGTGGGGCGTATACGCCCCACATTTTTTTTATGGTTGACACAAGCATGTTTTTTGTGGTATAATACACAATATTTCAGTAATTTAAAACCATAAATTTAAAAGAAAGGCATATCTCTTTATAAATTTAAACCAGAAAAGCGATCATTTTTAGTTTACTTGACAAAATATTGTTAAAAATATGCCTTTTTTAAAAGGATTTTTTCCGGCGTGGAAGGAAATTTTAGCGTGGGGCGTATACGCCCCACGCGGCAGGGAACGTGTTTATGAAATTAGGAAACGAATGACTACATCAAATGTCCCAGGAATAGAGCTGGATTAACAAGCTCCAAAGTGCCAATTGGAAACTATCACTGGACAGATTGAGTGTCGTAAACGGTTTAAATCTTACAACATTAAAAGCGATAAATGACTTTTGTTGAATTAATAACATTGTACTCTGATATACAGATATGAACTGTAATATAATATTCGTAGGTGATTAATTTATAAGTTATAATTTACTGTATGACTGATGTGTATCATTGCAGCCCATGAACTGTGTCTTAGGCTAAGGTGACTTAATGACAAAAAATAAATAAATTGATCAGCATTTAATCGTTAATCAAAATATGTACATTAATCGGATAAACATTTGCGAAAACATTCAATAGGAAAAAGCTACTCGTGGAATATGCACTGATTAATATGTAAACACTCGCGAAACATGTAGTTATTCATGTGTGAACACATTTACGAACCCGCAATGATGTCCACCGTAACCACTGCTGGTAACACCGGCAGGAACACTGGAATCCACTCGCAAACACACGCGTAGTACACGGTAAAACAGTCACGGATACCGACGGATACGTGCACAAATCCATTACTGCATGCACGATATGTCAAAGGATTTTTGGAAACATACTGACACATTTTCGCGCTCGGAACAAAGGTCGAACGGTAATTGAGTGCTGGAGACCATTTCCGAGTTGCACAGCCAGCGAAACGTTCATCCATGCGTGAATGATGGTTTTGGCCTTGACTACTATAAACTTAAACTATACATTTCTCCGTTTCGTTGTTTCGCTAATTAATAAAATTTCGTTTTATTAATTATAATTTGTTTTACTTTGATTTTTTATGCAATAATTTTTTGCGTTATCTGTTTTTAATTATCGATAATAATTATTAAGAATAATAATTACAAGCAAATTTTAATTAAAAATAGAATTATTCATAGATTTATTGTATTTGATGAATTATAATTAAATTGTTTGCCATTTCTTATGATTTTTTAATACTTAAGAAATACTTGCAATAGTTTATATAAAACCTTTAGTAATTTATTAGAATATCTTTAACAAATAGAAACATATGCTGTAAAACAAATTCCTTTAATAGTTAATTATAACCCGCAACTTATAATGGTTATTAATATTTATGCAATATGGAATATTTTCTTTAATATTATTGCTTATATGTCATTAATAGTATAACACTATTCATAATTTTTAATGGATTCATGAATTTAATCTTAAACTTGTGGTATTTCTTGAAAATAAATTTGTTATGATTAATAATCATACTTTTATATTTTATATCTATATACATAATTTTAGTTAAACATCTAGAACAATTTAATTGTGATCCATCAAATACAATAAATCTATGAATAATTCTATTTAGCATTAAAAATTGGTTATATTTCTGAAGTTTTTGTGGTTATTAACAATAATGAATAACGGGTATCGCAATAAATTACTGCACAGATAATTAAAATTAAATCAATTACAATTAATGAATTGAAATAGATGAATTTTATATTTAATTTGATAGTAAACAAGGCTGAGACCGTAGTTTATGCATTAATGCACTTTTCGCTCAGCGCGCAACTGGTAAATAATCTCTAATTCTTAACACATTAACACATTGTATGCCGGCCCCGCGAAAACGCGGGTTTGGAAGTC
This sequence comes from Tetrapedia diversipes, assembly GCA_033822845.1. Taxonomy (NCBI): domain Eukaryota; kingdom Metazoa; phylum Arthropoda; class Insecta; order Hymenoptera; family Apidae; genus Tetrapedia; species Tetrapedia diversipes. The sequence continues at coordinate 364,044 of JAOPTO010000931.1, read as the reverse complement.
TGTTGCTTTAGCGCCGGGTTTGCGATAATACAACATTCTTTTGTTTGGCGATTTGTTTGTTTCTATTTTTCGTTATCGTTAAATTGCATATAATGAATATGCAAACCAATTTTAGTGTTTTACAATAATGTATAAAATTTTAAATATTTTCTTCACCTACAGTTTTAAATGCCTCAGATGCCACCGGCATACAACATGTTAAGGACGGCTCACGAGTTTTCTCGTGTTTAGCAAACCGAACGTTGCTGACCGGCCACGAGTGAACTCGTGATCAATGCGCATTTTTTTCTTGGAAATTATACAATGTAATTGTTGTTTAGTATACCACAAGCTATGTTTCTTCGCTAATAAAACTCGTCAAGGTGTATTTCTTTTGAAATAAAAAAGAAATTGTTTGACAAACATTGCTTAATCGATAAAAATGTTACGATGACTTTAGTAACGTGCAAGTTTGTCAAAAAATGTGCGGTCTCAGGCGTATGTCTTTCAGATTTCTTATCGATCCGCAATGTGTTAATTGTTTGATCGTCATACCGTGTACTCCGTCCTGTTAATATAGTTTCATATTTTCAAGCGTTGCACATATTTTGACACGTCACGCATAAAGTGACGGGTTCCTGCATGTACCCTCGAGTATCGGCGAATGTTTTACCACGTCTTAACGAGTGGCCTTGCGAGTGGATATTAGCGCTTTTCTAGGGATATCCAGGGATGGTCATCGGTGGACATTAGGATGAGGTGGTAAATATGCTCACGCATAAATTACCGCATGTTTTGAGAGTTGTTTACATATTAATTAAAGGGTGCTTTGTGAGTGTTTTTGTTTCAATAATGTTTCTTATTAAATTATTTCCTGTTTTCGAGAATCCTTTTTGTAAATTAACAGGTTTTTGCCAATACTTTTTTCGATTAATGAATGTTCCGTGTCTTCGTGAACGCTTTTTTTACATACTTTTGCGAATGTCTTATTTCAATTAATGCGTGTTTTCGTAAATACTTTTTATCAGTTATCTCATATTTTCGTCATTACTTACCTATCAATTTCTACATCTTTTCAAAAGGTTACACGTACGTTTCCACGAATGACAATTAGTATCTTCGTGCGTGTTGCTACTTTTCATATATTGTTTCTGACTTATTCTTCCGCTTTCCCCAATTAATTTTAAAATTGAATAATAAAATGTTATTCAATTTTATCAATTGTTTGATGTATAGGTAACATTACGTTGTATTGACTTGATGATCAATAAATGTTTTGGTGTACCGTGACTTGTTAAGGGAATTTGAGCTCGAAGTTTATTTTATATCTTGAGTTTCTTCTGAATTATAAGAATTATAATGTTATAGAATGGATCTCGAATGGATCTTTCCGATGCGTAATCACCTCCTTGCTGTGAGAACAAGCAATTGATGCTGCTTTTCAACAAATGCATGATCTTTGAAAGCCTACTGTTGGAAATTGAATACAGAAATACTATGAAGCAAAAATTAACGATAAACCAGCTTTCTCTTAACGTACTTTCTCAAGGGATTCTTCCAAGAAGCTAAGCCACGTCTGGCATTTTAGAAAGTTCGAAAACATCGAGAAACAGAACAATGGGGCTGAAGGACCCGGACGGGGTTGTAAGAATTTCGACCACTGCGTTCTGCTAGTCTTGTGACAAAACTCGCTAGGTGTGGTCAAAATTGCCCTTCCTCGTGCTATATAAAAGTATCAATAAATTATCATAGTATTATTTCACAAATAAGAGTTTATTTCATTTAGCAATATAAAACCCCATTCCCAATACCTACATTAAACTAAATACTACGCATATATCTTAACCTAATTTAGAGTTTGAAAAATTTTGCATTCGACCAATATCGTTAGATTTTTACCATTTTTTTTATAATTGCTTTTTTTATTCCGTCGCTCCTACGATAACCTACAAATAACTTATTCAAATAAATGGATAAATATTCAATTACATGAATAAGTTATTTAATATATAATAAATCTTGTTACGCTTTAAGTGCTTCATTTGGTACATTGCGATGATTGATTTCTTTTGAAGAAATCCTAAACAAATATAACACTTCTAACCTCTCCGAGGTTAAATTCATTACTATATTTAGTTGTTTTTCAGATTTTTATTATTTTAAAATTGTGGATATAATTCGCCATGGAGTTCATAATTTTTATTTCTTATTACAGCACGGGTTACAATCTGCTCTTGTATTCTGTTGGTAATGTTGAGTGATGCTGAAATGGTAATAGGTGTTTTAGAGCCGGAATTCGACCTGAAATTGGGGGGAAAAATCGGACTTAGAAAATATGTACATATTATTAATATGTATATATTGCATGATTGGTCGGTTGTGTTTTGCCTGGGGTATTCATATTGTTGAATTGCTGGTATTATTCTTATTTTGACAGGTAATCATCGTCGTTTAAATTCGAGCCGTTAAGGCAATAATCGCGAGGGTCGTTGGCCCGAATAACGGTGAGCAAGGCAAAAAATAATAAATACCAGCGACCTCGGGGATGCGCCAGTTACGATTTCGAATAAAAAATTACCGAACATATCTATCGACGAGGTCACGTTAGAGAGAGAGAGAGAGAGAGAGAGAGAGAGAGAGAGAAAGAGAGAGAGAGAGAGAGAGAAACAACAGAGGAGAGAAAGAGAAGACGTTATTTCAATTTTGTAAACGCCGCCTCACGGCAATTTTCAACATGAACGCGAACGTGCCAGTCAAGCTGCCGATCGCGTTCAGTGGTTCAGTCTGTTTCTAGCAACCGAGTGAGTGATAACGGGTACGAAGTCTCTCCTCACCCTTATTATAAGGTATTGTTAAAGAAATAAAGCTTTCTTTGAACTCGTGTGGTGTGACGACGAGCGTATCCGCAGCACCACAAAAGAGCCAAAGAAGTTCATTAAAAATCAGTGGAAACTCGAGTCGAGCTCCACACCTTACGAGAAGATTGCGTCAATCTTCTCCTGTTAAAGGTAGTAATAAACACAAAGTAATTAAAAAGTTGTGAGAATCACAAAAAGGTTGTTATTTGACATAGAGTGCTCTCTTTCAAATAAATACCAGAATGTCGTTGCCAAAAGAACAGACTCCAGACGTAGAGTTCACGACGAAGTTCGAAGAACTCAGTGACCGTCTGAAAAGAATTGGCAATCTGGTTACCAACCTGAAAAAGAAAGGAAAGGCTAGCTTTAACGAAGCCCTCTTTAAGGAGAAGTTAGATTTCGCTAAAACATTATGGGCCGACGCACTCGAGAGATACTACGCAGTGCTCAAACAAATCCCACAATCGAAGCGTAAATATTATGACTTTCTCCGAGAAAACCAGCTTGATTACTGGGAAGACCAATTCCACGATACTCAGGATTATCTGACCGCGGAATTGGAAAGAATCCAGGAGGAAAAAACAGCCAACCGACGAGAAGGGACCGAACAAAAATGTTCGGACAACCCTTCCCGGGCTGAAACCCCTGCATTCGAACTGCCTAAGCAGCACCTGCCGAAATTTAAAGGAGATCCGAAAGAATGGAATCATTTTCAAGATCTCTTTACTTCAGCAGTGATAAACAATACAAGGTTCTCAGACGTGCAACGTCTCCAATACCTCAGTATGTGCCTGGAAGGGGCAGCATTAACTGCAATTTCGTCACTCGATATTGTTGGTCAAAATTTCGAAGTGGCGTGGCAAACCCTGAATTCAGAATTCGGGAAACGTCGCCTAATAATTGCTCAGCTGATTGAAACAATCGTATCGCTGAAACCAATTAAAAAAGGAGACATAGCAAGTATAGAGCAAGTGACCATTGGATTCAAGCAATCACTTGCAGCCCTGAAAAAACTGGGAGAACCAGTAGATCAGTGGAGTACTTTGCTAAAAGCCCTTGTAAAAAGGCAGCTAGACTCGACTCTTGAATGGGAATGGGAGCTATCGCGAGACGATAAGGAGGAGTACCCTTCATTTATCGATATATTAAAATTCTTGCAAAAACACGCTGGTGCACTCCACGCAGTGCGCGACTCCCATACCAAAACTTCGCACGAAGCGAAAACAAAAACAAAGGCACACATACGGACGTATAATACCGTTGTGGAGAAAGCAGCCGAGTCGGCAATAGCTTGTCCTTTATGCGGTCAACCGCATATACTAGATCGATGTAATTCGTTCTCGCAATTATCGATCGAAGCACGATTTGGTGTTGTGAAAAGTAAACAGCTCTGTAAACTCTGTTTGTCGGCAAAACATACGACGCAGAATTGTCAGAGTTCAAGGCTGTGTGCGAAATGTAACGGAAGGCATCACACTTCCATACATTTCGAAAACAAACACAAGGAGCAGAGCGTGCGAACGCCAAGGCCAGTATCGAGAACGAATACTGGTGTTAAACGCCCTGCCCAGCACAACAAACGCGTTGCCCAGCCCAAACCTACCTCAAAGTCGTTGACCCCAGTGACGAATCACTGTGGCACGACAAAAACATCAAAAACGAGGACGGTGCTATTGGCAACAGCGTATGTGCGAGTGCAAGGGAAATATGGCACGTCGCGAGACGCCCGTGCCATACTAGACCAGGGTTCTGAGTCGTCCTTCATCTCCGCGAGTCTCGCGAATGATCTGCGGCTTACGCGGAGAAACGCCCAAGCCGTAGTACACGGCTTGGGGGGCGGCAAAGCCCAACAAATAACACACAGCGTGAAAATGACGATCGGGGCGATAAAAAATGATTCGTCTGAGTTCACGACGAACGCATATATCGTTCCCCGAATAACGTCATACACTCCCACGCTAACAAGTGCAATAGAGTGTGAGGCCCTAAGAGAACTCACTCTCGCGGACCCAGATCCAGCATCTCTGCAAAAAATAGAGGTGCTGATCGGTGCGGAATTATACGCCCAAATACTAAGAGGCGGATTCCTAAAAATAAGTGCCGAGGGACCGATTGCACAAGAGACCGCTCTCGGATGGGTATTATCCGGGCCGGTCAACGGTCAATGTACCAATGCCAGACGCTCTGCAGAGACACTGCATTGTAGCGTCTTACAGTCGTTGGATAAAACAATTCAACGATTTTGGCAAATAGAAGAGGTGCCCTCAGCTCCGGTATACACCGCGGCTGAGGAAGAATGCGAGGCCCACTTCGTCAAAACCGTCACGAGAAACGCGACGGGACGTTTTGTGGTAAGACTGCCGTTTAACCGGTCAAAACCGAAGGAGGCATTAGGAAACTCCTTCAACATTGCTCTCGCAGCGTTGACAAGGTTAAAAGGAAAGCTCTGCCTCGACGAAAACCTCCATAAAGAGTACAGTGAATTTCTCGAAGAGTACGAGGCCATGGACCACATGACTCGTCTTCGAACGGTGGACACACACCGACTGTATATTCCGCATCGGGCAGTGATACGTACGGATAGTACCACAACCAAATTACGAGTTGTGTTTAATGCCTCGAGCGGAACAACGAGCGGAAGCTCGTTGAATGACGTCCTGCATGTAGGACCGAAACTCCAAAACGATATCACCTCTGTATTAACGAGGTGGCGTTTACATCGGTTCGTACTAGTGGCAGATATCGAGAAAATGTTCCGACAAATTCTCGTCGCGCCCGAGGACCGTCAATATCAATGCATCCTATGGCGCACGTCAGAAAACGAAAGGGTTAATACTTTCGAATTAAATACCGTCACATACGGTACGGCGTGTGCACCATACATAGCGATGCGTACCCTTCTCGAGCTAAAGAGACAGGACGGAGGGAATTACCCTCTCGCCGCTCCTATACTCGAGAAAGATATATACGTGGACGACGTATTCATGGGAGCACAGGATAAACCTTTGCTCGAAGCAACTCGCAAACAAATTTGCGGACTCCTGCAACAAGGAGGATTTAACCTGAGGAAGTGGGCAGGAAATTCACCGGAGTTACTCCGAAACATTCCGGAGGAAGCCCACTCCCACGCAGTTGACCTTACTTTGTTCGACGAATCAGAACTAAAAGTATTGGGCCTGCGATGGATACCGTCTGGGGATTATTTTTACTTTAATCTCCAGCGGTTCCAACCGTCCACGAATCGGATCACGAAACGAGTACTGTTTTCGGAGATCGCGAAGCTCTTTGATCCTCTCGGTTGGCTATCGCCGATTGTGATTCGAGCAAAAATGCTGATGCAGTCCCAATGGCTTGAAAAAATTCAATGGGACGAGCAAGTATCAGCAGACACCCACAAAACGTGGAACGCGTTTTGTGAGGACTGGAGTAAACTCAGAGAACTGAGAATTCCAAGATGGGTAAAGCACGGCGCAGATACGGAATCCGTAGAATTACACGGATTTTGTGACGCCTCGCTTGCAGCATACTCGGCCGCCGTTTACATAAGAGTAACGTCAAACGACAAGGAGGTGTATCCGACCTTGTTGATGGCCAAATCACGAGTTGCACCGATAAAAACCCTTTCAATTCCCGTGCTCGAATTGAATGGAGCGGTGCTTCTTGTGGAGTTGCTGAAGCACGTGCAACAATCGCTTCCCATCAGCGTAAAACGGGTTTTTTGCTGGACAGATTCCACCATAGCCCTAGCATGGATGAGAAAACATCCATCAAATTGGAAAATTGCGATAGCAAATCGTGTGTCGAAAATCCAGACGATTTTGCCGCATGCGGAGTGGCGATACGTGCCGACCCGCTCCAATCCTGCAGACTTGAATTCTCGAGGATTGGATGCAACAGAGTTCCTACAATCGGACCTCTGGAAGTCTGGACCACATTGGTTAAGATTCTCAGAAGCAAACTGGCCACCAGTCCCTGCTTCGATTCAGACCGACGAGGGAAAACGTGTAACACACGCCCTCACAATCACTCCAGTGAAAGAATGGGACGTACTATTTCGATTCCACTCCTGGAGGCGATTACAAAGAGTAACCGCGTATTGCCTCAGAATGCGGAGGCGTACGAAAGGTGAACAACGGTCTAAAGCCAATGACGCACTAAGTGCGTTCGAATTGCAAGAGGCAACAGAGCGAGTCGCTCGACACTTGCAACTCTCGCACTACAAGGAAGAGTACCGGTGTTTAGAAAACAAACGGGAAATTCCCTCAGCCTCTCCGTTAAAAACCTTGAACCCTTTTCTCGATGAAAAAGGGGTATTGAGAGTAGGAGGAAGGCTTGAAAACGCGGTATTAGAATGGAATGCAAAACATCCAATCATCCTGCCGAAACATTACGTGTCGTCACTAATTATTCGGCAGTGCCACGTTGATACGTTGCACGGAGGAATGCAATTGACCATTCATACCGTAAGACAGAATTACTGGATCGTCGGCTGTCGTAATGCAGCTCGAACGATAATCAAAAATTGCATACGCTGCATCAGATGGAAGGGGAAAACTTCCAAGCAAATTATGCATGATCTGATTCCGGAGCGAGCACGTCCGGCCAGAGTTTTCTCAAACTGCGGCGTAGATTACGCAGGACCTTATCGTGTCCGCGATTCCGCAGGGAGAGGAAAAACTGCCCATAAAGCGTATATTGCGGTGTTTGTCTGCTACGCTACAAGGGCGATCCACATCGAACTCGTCCATGATTACACGACGAGCGCATTTCTGGCAGCTTTAGATCGTTTCATCGCACGTCGGGGAGTCCCATCGTGCATGTTCAGCGACAATGGCACGAATTTTGTCGGTGCAGATCGAGAGCTCCGAGAGAACTTTAAAAAAGTATATACCTCGGAAGAAATGCGAGAAAGATGTGGCTCATTGGGCATAGAGTGGAAGTTTAACCCACCAAGCGCCCCGCATTTCGGCGGAATGCAGGAAGCAGGCGTGAAATCGGTGAAGCATCACCTGAAACGCATACTCGGAGAATTCACTCCGACAGGGGAAGAAATGCATACATTACTATGCAAGATCGAGGCGAGTTTAAATTCTCGCCCGATCGGGCCCCTTACAGATGATCCGGGTGACTGTGCACCACTCACACCGGGTCACTTCCTGACCGGTGGCCCTTTGAATGCGCTACCGGTGCCATCCGTGGAAACTGTGCCTATCGCGCGGCTGACGCGGTGGAGGGCGATACAAAAGTTCCACGAGCAGCTCTGGAGGCATTGGGTACGAGATTATCTCGCCCACCTCCAGAAACGCTACAAATGGCCTTCCGCTCAGCCACAGGTAAAACCAGGAGAACTCGTACTCCTTCAAAATCCTCTCCTACCACCAAACCAGTGGGAGATGGGAAGGGTCGAGGAAGTATACCCTGGTAAAGACGGGAACGTACGTGTGGTAAAAGTACGTACCGCTAAATCCACATATACACGACCGATTACAAGGTTGTGTATATTACCTGTGGAAACGTCTCCAACGGCATCGAATAACAATGCTGTTGTTGATTAGAAACATTGAAAAATTTTCGGTAGGAGCAATGGGTAAATAAACAAGAAAGGTTACACGTTGAGGTTTAATACCAACGGTAACGAAAACCTTGACACCCGCTCCCAGAGGTCCGAGGAGAAGAGTAGGGATATCCGAAAATCCTTCTCTCTCGCACCAACTGAAAAGCGCCCTCGCGAAAAAAGCGAGTGCCACCGAAAATTTTGAAAAACAGTCAGTATACAGTGAAGATGTCAGACTGCGAACAGGCTTTAGAAGAATTAGAGGCTGCAATAGCCAACAACTTCGGTAGAGGTACCACGGTGAACCTCGACATACCCGAAGTCGAAATGGAGGCGCCGGCCGAACATGGACGGGTGACCCCAGAAAAGGTTCAGACAGAAGGGCCATCGCCAGTCACGATGGGCCCCGAGGTGGTGGTCCTCGACGTGGGGACCGAAGTGCTAAAAATCCCCCGCCGGGTAGTGAGGGCGGGAGGAAAGTACCGGTGGACGGTGGCCACCGGCCGGTACGTCCTCAGATGGGACGACCAAGGGAGGTTGGTGCACCTCGAATATAAACGAAAAAATCCGGGAGAAACCAGCGTCCAGCGGCCCACCGCTCAACGGCCACGTGGAGGTGGAGGTGGAGGTAGAGGTCGGAGAGGACCTTCAAACCCGTCATCCCGCGACCCACACACCCAAGCTCTCCTGGACGTCGCCGTGGAAACAGCGGTCAGACTATGTGGAGGAAAAGAGTGAGTTCTACCACCATTTTTATAGTATACGTCTCTTCTTCTCTGTTCTTTCTCTCTGGTAAACGGGTTAATACTTCCGCTCTTCCGGGTAATTGCACAGAGAGTGCAAGGGGGGCGGGATGTTTAAATTCGAGCCGTTAGAATATTAACCGCGTAGTTCGTCGGTCATTGCTCCGATTACCTTGCCACCGAGGAACGGTGAGCAAGGCAAAAAAGGAGAAAAAATAATAATATATCAGCGACCTCGGGATACGCCGGTTATGATTTCAAATCCAAATTGCCACGCGCATCTATCGACGAGGTCGCGTAAGAGAGAAAGAGAGACCACAGAGAAGAGAAATAGAAGACGCTATCACGTTGACAACGCCGCCTTACGGCAATTGTCGACACGAACGCGACCGTGCCAGTCAAGCGGCCGATCGCGTTCAGTCTGTTTCTGGCAACCGAGCGAGTGACAACGAGGTCGAAGTCTCTCCTCACCCTAGTATATCAGGGTTATAATTTGCATCAAGCTTTCTTTGCACTCGTGTGGTGTGTCGACGGGCTACCCGCAGCACCACCAAAGAGCCCAAAGAAACCTGCTATATAACTGGTATCTCGAGTCGAGTTCCAGATCTTACGAGAAGATTGAGTCTAATCTGTCTCGTAAGTGAATCGCTTAGAGGAATCGGAGGACTCCTAATTTAAGGATAAAAGTCCACGATTAATTCCTCGAAGCCCCTTGCCCGCGAGAACGCTCAAAGAGGCATTCGTCATTCCTTGCTATCGACAAGGAATTTGTACAGTGTTCTCCAGAACTCGCGGAGAATCCGCTCCTGACGGCTCGTGCTCTCCCGCGACACCGTTATTAAAAGACACTGACTACTCCTTGCGCAACGCAACGGAGCTCAGCGTTCTTAAGTGATCGCGGTGTATACACACCGGTCAGCCTCTATTAAGCAGTGAAAAAGCTGCCGGTCTCTACTCGCTGGTGCTCCCCAACGAGGGCGTTTAAGAAGACACCAACGTTCCGTGCGAGTCGCATAGGAACCTCTTGGTCGATTCACGTCTGAGTGGCATAGTAACTCAAGCGGTAGAGTCATAGAGGAATAAGAGGACGCAAGGGTCCACGCCGCTGTAAAAAGCGCATAGAGAGTAGGCGCATTACGACCGCTCTCTCTAGTGCCATACTATCGGCAAAAACACAGGACGACAAGCACGTTCGACTAATTTCGACTGCTTTCGTCCATCCTCGGCAGACACGTTAGTTGACGTTTTCTGTCGAGTAAATACAGTCCACACCGCTCCCTGCGAACGCAGAGGAGCCGCCCATCCCACCGAATCGACACACCGATCGGCTGAGTGGGGAAATTCGGCGTAAGTGCGTAAACACACTTACAGCCACTAATTCACTGTTTCATTTGTGAATTGCAGGAGGCCGAGACAATCTCCGGCCCCGGCGAACAAGAGAAGGAGGAGGGGCTAAATCCCTGTCGACTCCGGGGCTGTAGCCCCTCCACGGGATTTAAGAAATAAATGATTTTATTTCCCCCAAAATTACTGTTTTGTTTATTTCAAAGATACCTTTCCCTCATTCCGGCCGACCTAAGCTAGAATTAATATGTTTAAAAACGGAACGGTTGAGCACCGCGAAATTCGCCGGTAGTTTTTGTCGGTTGTTCCCGTTTGCGATGTCACCGTGCATCGGTAGGCATCGCAAAAAACCGTTAACGAAGACGACCTAGGCTCGCCTGTTTTTCAATGTACTCGCCACGCACCGTCCGGTGCGTGAGTCATTGGAAAACAAAATAGGTGATGGGCTAGGTCGCACGTGCCGCGGCTAGAAAGAAAAACAGAGAGAAATAGGAAAGGGAAAGAGAAAAGAATATGAGACTCGTCAGCGCCTCTTATCGGCGCTGAAATTAACAAAAATGCGCGTTCGTCGGGGGAAGCCGACGAACGGCACAGTTTATCACAGGACCTCGAGCGAGCGACTTCGGCGATCCAGGTCGTGCCGCATCCCGAGAAGTATCCTGTTGAAGAAGCATAGCGCGAGTAACCGGAGTCTCCACGTGGCTAACGTGGGTCGACTCCCTTCGCGCTTCAACTGTCCTTTGAGGCAATTCTAAGAATTTCCAGTTTTGCTTCGGCCGAAGAAACCAGGCTTCAGCGTCCTGCTTTAGCGTCCTGCTTCTCGGCCCTCTCGTCGATTGCAGGGAAGGGTGCCCTGTGAATCAGGTCCAAGACAGAAGAACATAGTTCTTGACTGCTCACTGATTCACAGCGTCAGTCGCCTACCGCTTTCGTCACCCTCATCTGCCGCTGGACTAGCCGTGCTCTCCCGTGAGACCGTTTCCAAAGACAGGAGAGGATCCAAGCGGTCTGCAGGATCCTCTTGACTGCTCACGCGCTCACGGTGCATTCACACCGGGCGTCCGCACCCCTTAAGGTTGTGTCGGTGAGGGAATTCAAGGCCGAATCCAGTGCACCAGGGGAGGAGCCTTACAACCTCCACCCTTTGGGGCCGATTCTGGTATCATCTACAGACGTAGAGTAGACTCCTTTTTGGCTTGTCGCTCTCGTCTACAAGGAATTCAAGGCCGAATCGAGGGCACCAAGGGAGGAGCCTTACAACCTCCACCCTTTGGGGCCGATTCTGGCATTATCTACAGACGTAGAGTAGACTCCTTTTTTGGCTTGTCGCTCTCGTCTACAAATTTACAGTCCACTTCGCCGCACAGGCAAAAGGCAGTTGTCACCACGGGCCGACGGCAATCGTGCGTGACGTAATTCGGCCAGCTGATCGTACACGGAGCCCGTGACGTCAGAACTGTAGCGAGCGTTTTTGTTCCAGAGCCTTCGAGGAGACCACCGGGAGCAGAGCGGCCAGACCGGAGTACCGAGCCATCTCTCTCTCTCTCACTCCCCAACGCTTTTTGTAACAATATACGGCCGCTCGTTGCACGAGCGGCGAAAATAATAATTTTGTGTACAATTCTTAACCTCTTCCTCTTACCGAGCGGTTTGGAGTCCGGGAAACCGTGCGTTAATTTATTTGCGTATACTCCAAACAAATATAACGTATTAATTTCTTGGCAAAGTTTAAAAATTAAACTTTCAAACATTTTTAAACAATCATCGTCCAAAATAATTATGTCGTCCGTCATTCTTGTACTGTTACTTTCAACTGATTATAAGACACGAGGTGGCAAAACCTGCTTGCCGGAAGCACCGGTATAGACAACCGAAACAAACGAACATCGATCAAATTATCAATAACGAATTTCTTTATTACAGTTGTTAATGAATCAAGCTTTGTCATCAAAACATTATCAAATCAATGCAAAATCTGACATGTCAATTTTTGTTATTATAGATTATAGTACCGATCTGGTTTTGCTTGTAACATTAATGTAAAGGTTTGATATAAGGTTTGATACTAAAATTAATGAAAAAAGGCGATAGAACTGGATGCGGTTGTTGTTGTAATTAAACCTTGTATAACCTTTTCTAACTTCCAATTATACTTACACATGCATCTTCATGATTCAAATTATTTTTGAAATCAGAATATCTGAATGCTACTGATGCTCTTACCAATATATAATTTCAAGTACACGGTAGTATACATTTTTTTATATCTAAGGAATAACTAGCTTCCATGTGACTGTGCAATATAACCTGTAAATTATATATAAATCAAAATCAGTTTTTAAGTAGTCTGAAGTAATATATTTAAAGTAATATTTTACTTACTAATATTATAATAAAAACAACATTAAATAAATGTGGGATCCCAGGGTGAATGGAGTGATGGAGACCGGTGATGGTTTCGAACTATATTATTATTCCAGCTTACAGATAACGTCTCTATCATTAGGTCGCTCGCTCGTTCGAACAGGACTGACTGACTTCTCGAACCTTCGCGCATTCACACGTGACATGCATGCTTTCTCTCACTCTCTCTCATACCCTCTTTCCTACTTTCTCTCATACTACCGGAAGTACAATTATTAATCCCACAACTCGGCCATCCTGAATTATTCGTCTGTCCCAGACGATTCTACTTCTTGTCCTTGGTTCTGGGTGAAGCCCTTCCAGGGTTTCATGTGATCCGCTGAGCAAGAGGTAATTAACGGACCTTCGCCTCCTACATTCTCGACCTTGTACCGATCCTTTGCCATTATTCGGTTGATCCGATATGGTCCCAAGAATTTGATGCGCATCTTGAGGCCGCCTCCGAATTGGGTTCTCTTTATGGCTACCAGGTCGCCCACCTGATATTTGGTCGCCTTCTTTCGTCGCCGGTTGTAGTCCCTGACGTTTTCTGCTTGAACTTTCGCTATTTCCTCCCTTGCTTTCCGTCTTGCCTCATCCCGAGCTTCTGAAAATGCGGCCTGGACTTCGTCGTTGATTAATTCTAAAAATTTAGGATCATCAGCATGTCTTATTTTTACTCCGAATAATAGTTCGAACGGCGTGGACTTTATGGACCGTTGATAGGTCCCATTCATTGCTCGCTGAACCCTGCTCGTATACTTGAACCATTTCAACGGCTCGCCGATGGCAAGTTTAGTGAACACTGCCGAAACTATGGCGTTTGCTCTTTCTATTTGACCGTTCCCGCGAGGGACTCCTGTGGAAATGGTCAGGTGTTCTATCTTTTCAGCAGTGCAATACTCACGGAACTCCTTAGATGTGAATGCCGTTCCCCTATCCGTAATAATTCGCCTTGGGTTCCCAAATGTCTGCTGGTGCGTGGCTAACTTAAGTATTACCTCGGCGGACCCTGTGGACCTAGTAGGGAACAACCAGATAAATTTAGTAAATGCGTCTATCATCGTCAGCAGGTAGCAATAATTTTTTCTGGTTGACGGCAGAGGTCCCACATGATCCATATGTAGCGTTTGCAGTGGCAGATCCTCCTTTGGAATTGGGTTTAAAAATCCCTCGGCTTTTCCTCTTTTCTGGGTTCCCAATATGCATGGGATACAATTCCGAATATACTCCTCTACTCTCTTCTTCATCTTATCGAACCAATATTCTTGAGATAGCAGTTCGATCGTTTTCTTGATCCCGAAATGCCCTACGTCGTGTGCTCTTTGAATCATTTCATGCTGCATTCCCTTTGGAATTACTAATCTTACGCCCTTATATAGTAGGCCAAATCGGATTGAATAATCTTCATAATTTCCATTTTCCAGCAAATCTTTTATTAGTCTGACGTAGCGATCCGCATCTTGTGATTGCTGTAATCGTTCCATCAGAGCATCTTGAATTACCAGACACGGGAACCTACTCAGTGCATCTGCATGGCGCATCCTAGTACCTACACGGTGTTCCACCTCGTAATCAAAATCTTCTAGCAGCATACTCCATCTCGCGACTCTCGGGATGATCTCTTTTTTGCCCATCGTGAGCTGAAAAGCTGAGCAATCCGTTACGATTTTGAAATGGATCCCTAATAGGTACACTCGGAACTTCTTAAGCGCTTGCACCACAGCTAGAATCTCCAGTTCGTAGCTGTGGTACTTGCGCTCAGCATCCGTCGTCTTCCGGCTCATGTATTGCGCAGGGTGTAACTCTTGATCATCCGGCGCTCTCTGTAATAGTATTGCTCCATATCCGTCCTGCGAGGCGTCTGTATGCAGTTCCGTCTCCAATTTTATGTTGAACAGTCGCAACACCGGGGCTGTCGTCAAGGCTCTCTTCAGGTCGGTAAACGCCTGTCGCTGCTCGTCGTCAATTTTGAATTGTCGGTCTTTTTTTAGGAGATCACTCAAGGGCTTGGCTATTTGAGAGTACCCCTTAATAAATTTTCGAAAATAGCCAGTTAAGCCAAGGAAGCTTTGAAGCTGCTTCACTGTCGTCGGAAGAGGGAAATTGGTCACGGCCGCCACTTTCCCAGTAGATGGCTGAATTGTTCCTTCGCAGATTATGTGTCCCAGAAATTCAATGCGATGACAGAGAAGTTGGCATTTCCTCCAGTTAATTCTCAGACCGTACTGAGCTGCTACTTCCAACGTATCTCGTAAGCGATATATGGCCTCGTCGTAACCCTTGCCTAAAATGATAACATCGTCTAAATATACCAATACGACGCCGGCTTTAATTAGATCGCGAAAAACAAAGGTAATGTAGCGCTGAAACACCACTGGAGAGTTGCAGAATCCAAAAGGTGCCCTTAGGAACTCGTATTGCCCCGTTGGTGTAACAAACGAGGTATACTTCCGACTATGTTCTGCCACTTTCACGTGGAAGAATCCGTCCTTTAAGTCCAGCGTGGTATATACTGTCGCGTCTGCCAGCCTGTCTAAAATGTCTTCGATTATGGGTAATGGAAAACGTTCTCTCACCGCTACGCGATTCAAGGGTCTGTAGTCTATACAAACTCGTGGGGTACCATCCTTCTTCCGCACGACTACTATCGCGCTTGCGAACTCGGAGCAACTAACTCGAATTATGCCTCGTTCTAGCCACTCGTCTATTTGCCGGTCAACGTCTTCTTTTTCCTTGGGAGCTAAGCGTCTAGGTCGGCTGTATATTGGCGTCTCGTCCTTTAGGATTATGGACATCTCCACAGGCGTCTCTTCTTGTCCTGCAGGCGCGTAGTTCTCTACTATCTCTCGTGCCTTCTCCTTATAATTGCCGTCAACGTGCGCTAGCCCATCGTTGGCGTCTTCCGAAGTGACTAGCAACATGTACTCTTCTCCCGGCCAGATCTTCGTCTCATCTTTGCTTAATTGTACAACTGCGTGGTTGAGGAGGTCAGCTCCGAGCAGAGCTTTCGTCGGAATCGTCTCAGTCGGCACCACCCTATAAACTAGCGAATAGTTTATTCCATCAATAGTGGTCACCGCTTTTACCTGTCCCTTTGTGCAGATTTTCCCTCCACCGGCAGCCGTCAACGTCTCTATGGGGCCATCTAAATGCTTCATCCCCATTTCTTGATGGAGATCTTCCCTCATGATGTTGTACGCGCTGCCGCTGTCTATCCAACACTTAACAGGCATACCGTCAATTTTCACTTCCTTCGAACAACTATTAGGGCCGTCCACCGTGAGCTGTAACAACGGGCGTGTGGATTTCTCTTGATTCGCCGCCCCGCGTGAATTCTCTATGTCCGGGCATTGCGGCGCTATGTGCCCGAATTTCTTGCACCTGAAACATTTCGGACCGTCTCCACGATGCGTACAATTCCTACTGAGGTGACCTCTGCCCCCACAATTGTAACAAGGGGAATTCCTTGCCAGACCTTTGCCATCATTTGCCGCTTCTTCCTTCCCTACAGGCTTAACAGGGTTTAGTCTAGATGATTGTTTACTGGCATTAATTTTATTCTTTAGTACCTCGTAATGTTTTAACTTTTCTTTAAATTCGGGAAAACTAGTTGCGCCATATAGGATTACCTTGTTTGTTTCCAAGTCTTGGATACCGTCTATGACATATTGAATAACTGCCGCTGGCTCCAGGTTAATCTGGCTCGCAATCTTCCGCATCTGCAGCAGATATTCCGTGAAGGCTTCTCCCTCCTTCTTCTTCCTTTTCATCAGCATTTGGTGAACTTCTCGGCTGTTTATCTTTGTTTCGAATTCGTCCGCTAAATCTGTTTTAAGGTCACTCCATAGTCGAAACGTAGGTTGCGCGTCTAACCATAGTTTTGCCGACCCTTCTAACGACTTTTTCGCGAAAACCAACGTCTGTAGCGGCGTCCATCCGTAAAGCTCTGCGTGCTCCTCAATCGCCTCAATCCATTTTTCCGCCGGGTATGTTTTGTCGTCACCCGAAAATTTTGGGATTATCCCTTCCAGGTCCTTAAATTAAATTCGATGGTCTGTATAATCACGTTGTTGTCCGTCTCTTTCTCGTCGATAATCTTGTTCGATTTGACTCGCATGTTCCTCTCGCCTGTTTTCAGTTGAAGGTGACTGCCGTTGTTGTCGTAGGTCTGCTACCTCTCGTCGTGCTCGTTCCAGTTCACGCCTCAGCTGTTCTGCTTCATCTCGACTTATGGCCGTCTTGTTTTGCATTTTTAATTGACTGAGCTCCGCTTGTGCAGCTTCCAATTCCTTACGAAGTTGTTCCATGTTTCTTTGATTTACCCTTCTCTCTCGATCGGTCTCCTCTTCTTCTTCTCGTAGCAATGGCATTCCGGTTTAGCGCAGATTCGTCTATCTCCTTTGTTTACCTAGCCGTCGCACCGAACGTCAACTGTCCTTTTCTCAAACTTATACTTCTACGTCTAAACGGCTCGGTTTTCGTCTCGGCGTTCACCACGCTTTTTCGTCTAACGGTTCGTCTCACTATTCGTCTAAATTGTTCGTCTAAATGTTCGTCTCAATTTTCGTTTCAGCACCCGCAAGCTTCACATTTGCACAATACCCTGCCACGTGCACTCACCACCTTTTCTCCGTTATCACCAATTATTGGACTCACGGCATTCACAACCTATCCCGGCTGAGCCCCCAAAATATGTGGGATCCCAGGGTGAATGGAGTGATGGAGACCGGTGATGGTTTCGAACTATATTATTATTCCAGCTTACAGATAACGTCTCTATCATTAGGTCGCTCGCTCGTTCGAACAGGACTGACTGACTTCTCGAACCTTCGCGCATTCACACGTGACATGCATGCTTTCTCTCACTCTCTCTCATACCCTCTTTCCTACTTTCTCTCATACTACCGGAAGTACAATTATTAATCCCACATAAATTCTAAGTTTTTCTGTACAAAATCTAATGAATATAATATAACTAACTAACTAACTAACTAACTAACCAACCAACCGTTTTCATTTTTCCTCTGACATATTTTTATAAACATATCACTACAAATATTGAATTTCATGTAATTCCAGAAAAAGATTCAAAGGATCTAAATCTAATAATAGATTAAGAAAGTATTGAGGAAGTATAATAATGCTTTATCATTTCATAGTCACCTTTTTTATATTTAATAGGTTTTGTAATACATAAATGAATCCACATCTAAGGACCACACCGATTTCAATGATCTTTCATACGGTTATAGAGTACATATTGTTAAGTATGTTTGTTAAATATTAGCCGTAGTTACTTGATAGTTTTAAAGATATAATTGGTTCGGGTTATATCCTTTGTTACAAAGCCATGAAATGTTGTGCGGCTTATAAGCAGAAAGTTTCCGTGATCGAATCCCCCTAATTTACTAAACTTTTTTTTTCTTTTCTTTTTTCTTTTCTGTCCCACTGCTATTTCACTGTGATGAAACTGTATAGCTAGATACATAGATAACATACGAATTAAACAATATTCTGCAATAAACAAGCTTTTGTTCTGTAATCCTGATTCGGAATAACTGATTCGATTTGTATTTTTTTTTTTTTTTACCATCTACAATAATTATTATTCTGATAGTCAACTCATCATGCACAGTATAACCACAGTGGAGTAATAGTGACTAAAGAGAGAAAGAAAAAAGAAAAATAAATATAAAAAATATTTACGTAACGCGGGGATTCACAATACATACAACCTATCGCTTCGCCACTGATCAATTTCTATCATCCAGTGATCTTTCACTACTGATCAGCTTCTATATTATCAGTAGAAACAGGTACTGTGATATTTTATTTAGGGAACAATGATAATAATAATAATAATGAAGAAGATACAATTAATACATTTACTATAAGCGATAATCATTTAAATATTATTACACATCATAAAAGTGGTCTTTTTTTTAAACTATGGAACTGGAAAGGTAATAAAATTATTTACTTTTGTTGTATCATAAATATACAATTGTTGTGTTATAAATATCATTTACTTCCATTGTTATAGATTTATAATGTTAAACTAAAAGTTAGATCTAATTTGTGAAAGAATATATATCACTTTAAGATCTAATACAATAAAAAATAATAAAAATCTTGGTTATGATCAGGAATAATAGGGTTAGGATCGGTTATGATCAGGAATAACACGGTTAGGATCGATTATCAGGAATAACACGGTTAGGATCGGTTATTATCAGGAATAATAGGGTTAGGATCGGTTATGATCAGGAATAACACGGTTAGGATCGATTATCATGGTATAACACGGTTAGGATCGGTTATTATCAGGAATAACAAGGTTAGGATCGGTTATGATCAGGAATAACACGGTTAGGATCGGTTATGATCAGGAATAACACGGTTAGGATCGATTATCATGGTATAACACGGTTAGGATCGGTTATTATCAGGAATAATAGGGTTAGGATCGGTTATGATCAGGAATAATAGGGTTAGGATCGGTTATGATCAGGAATAACACGGTTAGGATCGGTTATGATCAGGAATAACACGGTTAGGATCGATTATCATGGTATAACACGGTTAGGATCGGTTATTATCAGGAATAATAGGGTTAGGTTCGGGTTAGGTTCGGGTTAGGTTGGGGCGCTCTCGGTTCCGGGGCGCCCTGACGGATATTTGCGACGCATCGATGCCCCGAGCCAGTCGCCCTCACAACGGGTCGGCGTACTGGTGGTCTAATGACATCGCACAGCTTCGCGATGTATGCGTGCGAACTAGACGCCGGTGCGCCAGGTTTCGCCGGCGCAGTCATTTCAGCGATGCCGAGGGTGAAGACGCATATCGTGCGTACCAGGAGGCGAGGTCCGCGCTGCGGGTCGCCATTGCAGCAGCAAAATCAGCAGCCTGGAAGGAGCTCATCGAGTCCGTCGACCGGGACCCATGGGGTCGTCCGTACCGTATGGTAATGGGCAGGCTCCGACCATGGGCTCCGCCGACGACGGAAACACTGGATCCCGGCTTACTGGATGAAGTTGTCGGTGCTCTGTTCCCCGCTAACGTGGGGGACAGCTGCTCGGCGATCAGCAGGCAAGAGGACCAGGATGTTTGGTGCCCGGAGATGGCGATCACCACCGAGGAGCTCACCAGAGCCGTGCGGCGCATGGAGGCTCGCAGCACCGCTCCTGGCCCGGATGGCGTTCCGGGACAAGTTCTCGCGGCGACTCTCCGACACATGGGCGATATTTTCCGGGACCTGCTGGACACATGTCTGAGGATCGGCGAATTTCCAGCAGAATGGAAGCGAGGACGGCTGGTCCTACTGAGGAAGGAGGGCAGGCCAGCGGGGTCTCCTGCCGCATATCGGCCGATTTGTCTGCTGGACGAGGCGGGTAAGCTCTTTGAGCGCATCATTGCAGCCCGCCTCGAGACTCATCTGTCCAGCGTAGGACCCGACCTGGCTGACAGCCAGTTCGGCTTCCGAAAGGAGCGCTGTACCGTGGATGCAATCTCACGCGTGCGGTCCCTTTCGGGGGCGGTGGCCTCACGGGGTGGGGTTGCATTGGCGGTGTCATTGGATATCGTCAATGCATTCAACTCCCTGCCCTGGGGGGCCATCAGGAAAGCCCTGGTCCGTCACAGGATACCCCCATACCTGAGACGGATAATAGGGGCATATCTATCGGACAGATGGGTTTGCTATACCACCGGTGACGGACGGTTGGTCGAGAGGGAGACCTTGTGCGGGGTTCCGCAAGGATCGGTGCTGGGGCCCATCCTGTGGGATCTCGCATACGACACAGTGTTACGGGCCGCTCTCCCTCCCGGGGTCACCATCACGTGTTACGCAGACGACACGTTGGTGCTGGCTGCGGGGGAGGACTTCGGTGGGACGCTCCGCCTCTGCGAGTGCGGGGTCGCGTCCGTCATTAAGCGAATGGAGAAGATCGGGCTACGCGTGGCCCCGCAGAAGACCGAGGCGGCCTGGATCTACAACCAGGCCCGACGAGGGATCCCACCACCAGCATGGCTACGCGTGGGTCAGACGAGGGTCGAGGTGAGCCATTCCATGAAGTACCTGGGGCTCATCATCGACAGCCACTGGCGCTTTGAAGAGCATATCAGCGCGTTGGTTCCCCGGGCGGAGAGGGCCGCGGCAGCGCTAGGCCGGCTCCTCCCGAACCTGGGGGGCCCGGGCGAAGGGGTTCGTCGCCTGTACGCTGGGGTCGTGCGTTCAATGGTGCTCTACGGGGCCCCCATCTGGGCGCGCGATCTGATGGCCAGTCGGCGCAGCCGTGACAAGCTGCGTCGGCTCGAGAGGACAACTGCCATCAGGATTGTTCGAGGATACAGAACAATCTCCCACAGGGCGGCGATGACGCTGGCGGGCATCCTACCGCTGGAACTTCTGGCGGAGGAGGCCGAGGCTGTTTACCGCTCGGTCAGCACCCTTCGTCGGACGGTACTCGACCCGTTGGCCCGGGCCACGGAAATCGAGAAGGCGAGGCGCCAGGCGCGACAGCAGGCCCTGGCCGCTTGGAAAAGGCAACTGGCCGAACCAAGCGAGTCGGGGCGGCGTGTGGTAAGCGCCGTCCTTCCCGTTCTGGAGAAGTGGATGGGCAGGACGTGGGGTCGTCTGACCTACAGAACGACACAGGTGCTCGCTGGGCATGGCTGCTTCGGCGAGTACCTGCACCGGATTGGGCGAGAAGAAACGCCAAAATGCTACCATTGTGGCGAAGAGGAGGACGCGGCTCAGCATACGCTGGAAGAGTGTCCAGCATGGTCCAGCGAGCGGCGCGCCCTACGAAGAAGTGTCGGAGAGGATCTTTCCCTAGCGGCCGTGATCGAGTCGATGCTCGATCACGAGGAAAACTGGATCGCGGTAACCTCCTTCTGCGAGCACGTTATGCTCCAGAAGGAGAACGCGGAACGCGAACGCGAGCGATCGCGACCGAGATGCGGAAGGGGCGGTCGGCGACGTGGGCGCCGACGCGCGGCCCCTTAGATTGCGTTCGGTGGAGCTGCTGGGAGTGTCCCACGACCTCCCTGTCACAGCGGTCCTGCCAGGGGAAGCAGCTGCCCCGGGTGAGGGCCCGGAGCGGCCTTGCACAGCTCCCCCCGCGTGCGGAGGGCGTCGTACTGTGGCTGTACGGCGCCAATTAGCTTAGCTTAGACATTAGGTTAAGCAAATTGTAACAAAAATGTATCTAGGTTTAAGGTTTTTTATGTAAATAAAATTTTACCTAGAATCAGCTTTGCGGGGGGCACTGGTTGCCCCCACTAGACAGGGTCTCCAACGAGAGACATAACGTGGGGGGAGTACCGGACGTGTTCTTATAGAGTTCCCGGTGCTTCCCCAACCGCGGCAGATGGCCACCGTGGAGGTTTTAGTGGGTAAAAATCCCACATAACCCGGCCACCCCCCTCAGGGTGGCGGAGTATCTTTTGAAGATTTCCTCCACGCGGGAAAAAAAAAAAAAAAAAAAAAAGGTTGGGGCGCTCTGCATGTGAGCATGCGTTTCGAGATCTCTCCTCGAGTTTTGCTCATTTCTGCGGAAGTGCTCGGCGTGCCGCTGATTGTGGCGGTCGGTGGTGTTGGTCGCGGCTAGAGACGGCTCGGTGATCGTTTTCGACGGGTTCCGATCGCGACGTGCCGAGATCCGTCGGTTTTTCGCCGGTCGTTCGGCCCGCCACGTGGCGAAGGCGGCGTGTTGGTTACCCGACTGACAATTTTTTGCGTCGGGTCGGAGGCGTTGTGCGGTCGCCTTTTTCGGGGAGTGCGCGTCGTGGAGACAATCTGTGAGTGTAGTGCGAACCTGTGATCACGGTGGTGTTTTTCAGTGCGGTGGTGGCCGCCATATTGGAAGTGAATTGGACACAAGATTCTGACAAGAGCGGCAACGGCGGCTGCGCGCGCCTGCGCGGCAGTTACCGGAGAAGAGCAGAAGGGAGCGCCACTGGCCGGCGGACCCGACGGACGGCGGCAGGAGCGAGGCAGCGCGATGTCGGTCGAGGAACGGACCGCATCGCCCATGGTGGGGGAAGAGACAATGGAGGGGGGCGACTGCGCGCGTCGCGTGACGGAGATGGACGAACAGGCGAGGCAGTCGGATGTCGACTCCGACGCCTCGGTCACCCCGGGTGTTACCGCGTCCAGGCGGCGAACATCTGCGAGGGGTGTGAAGCGGAGGGCGCAATGCGTTCTGTCGCGGCCGGCATCGGAGGACGAGATGCCGAGCTCGCGTTTTTCGCGCGCGTCGAAAGCGGCGCTTCCAAAAGCGGACGAGCTCACGCGCGGCATGGAGCGTGAGGCGTCCGGCGGCCTGGCTGGGCTCGTTTTCGAGCACATGCGGGCCGTTGAACGGGTGTCCTGCGGGTCAAAGAACCTGCAGGGACGATTTGTACACCAGCTGCGTGTGGCAGCCGCGACCACCGCGGCGGCTGTCACCGAGCTGGTGAAGCGCGCTGGCGCGAGCAGCGAGGCCCAGTGGCTGGAGAAAGAAAATCTCCAGCTGCGCGCCGAGCTACGTGAGCTCAGGCTTGAGCTTGGCGGCCTGAGGGAAGAAATGGCCTTCCTCAGGAGACGCGCTCCGGAGAGCGGAGCCGCGACGCGGTCGGGAGAAAGGCTGCGTCGCGCCGATTCGGCGGGAGGGGCCCTGGAGGACCGGGACGGGCTCCTCCTGGACAAGATAGGGCATCTAATCGATGCGAAGCTGGAGGCCGCCATGGGCCGCCGTGGAGCGGGGCCTAGAGGGCAGCAGCCGGACAAAGTCCGGCCGGCGAGGGAAGAGGTGGGTGGCGGGGGGACCCGGCCCACCTATGCCCAGGCGGTGGGGGCCGCAGCGGGTTCCGGTGGACGCCGGGCTGCGGACTTACCCCCGCCAGTGCGGGCACCTACCAAGAACTCCCCCCCCAAGGAGCAGGAGTGGCAGAGGGTACAACCCCGGAGGAAGAGAACCTCTGCGAAGAAAGAAGAGGATCGCCGCGGGAAGGCTCCCACCGGACCAAGGAGATCGGTCCGAGGCGGGCTGGCGGTGGCCCAGCAGCGGAGAGGCACCGGGACGGCCGTGGCCTCGCGACCCCTACCGCGCGGTGATCGCGGAGGGGCGACGGAACGACAACCCCGTCAGATGGGTTCTGGGAGGCCTACCCTGGGAAGGGTACCCAGAACAGCGGCAGTGGTCCTCACGATCCCGCAGGGTGTGGGGACCACGTACGCACAGGCCCTCCTGACTGCCAGGGAGAAGGTCTCCCTGGCGGACGTCGGGATTGAATCGGTCCGCCCGAGGCGAGCGGCAACGGGCGGGCTGATTCTCGAGGTAGGCGGCGATGATAGAGTCGCCAAGGCGGAGAGCCTCGCTGGTCGGATGAGCGAGGCTCTCGCCGGGAGCGGAGTCCGGGTGTCCAGGCCGACCAAGTGCGGCGAGATGCGATTGAGCGGCCTGGACGACTCCGTGCGACCACAAGATGTGGTCGCGGCCCTGACTGCCCTGGGTGCGCTTCCCGACGGAAGCGTGCAGCAGGGAGAGATCCGGAGATCTTCTTCCGGATTGGGCACCGTGTGGGTACGCTGCCCACTGGAGATCGCCCACAGGGCTGTAGCCGCGGGTAGGCTCCGGATCGGGTGGAGCTCTGCCCGCGTGGAGGCGCTGGAGCGGCGGGCGCAGAGGTGCTTCCGGTGTCTGGAGGTGGGGCACGTCAGTGCAAAGTGCACCGCCAGCGCCGACCGAAGCGACCGCTGTTATCGGTGCGGGGGAGCCGGGCATCGAGCTGGTGGATGCTCGGCCCCCCCTCGGTGTCCCCTGTGTGCGGATAGGGGGCGCCCGTCGGGGCACCGTCTGGGTGGCAAGGCCTGTGAGGCCAGGCCACCCAGGGGTGCTAGAAGGAAGAGGCAGTCGACTGTCGAGGGGGGGGAGGTTCTGCCCTCCGTGACTCCTCGACAGGCCTCTGAAGGTGGTGGTGCTCCGGAGGAGGCGGCGTCCCCGACGGAGCAGGACCTGGGGGAGGTCATGGTCGTGGAGTAAATTCCCGACCTGCCTCCTCCAAACCAACGTGAACCACTCGCGCGGAGCACAGGATCTTCTGCTCCAAACAATGCGCGAGTGGCGCGTTGGGTTAGCGGTCGTCGCGGAGCCATACGCCGTCCCCGACCATCCTTCGTGGGCAGGTGATGTGTTGGATTCCGTGGCGATCGTCCGCGGTGATTGTGGCAGCCCCTTGCCGTTCGCTGTCCTCCAAGCCGGCAGGGGGTACACCGCGGTGTCGTATGGAGACACCGTAGTGGTGGGATGCTACATCACCCCGAGCTGCGGGCTCGCTGCCTTCGAGGCATATCTCGGCGGGATACGGGAATGCGTCTCCCGATACCGATCCCGCCCCGTCCTTGTGATGGGGGACTTCAACGCCCACGCCTTTGCGTGGGGTTCCCCCAGCACGGACGGACGCGGCCGCACTCTTCTGGAGTGGGCAGCGGAATTGGATCTTCGGTTGGTGAACCGAGGATCCGAAGCAACGTGCGTACGGTGGCAGGGGTCGTCAATTGTCGACCTCACGTGGGCTAGCCCGGCCGCAGTGCGTCGCGTTCGGGGGTGGCGAGTTGCTGTTGAGGTGGAGTCCCTTTCGGATCACCTCTACATTCGCATGGAGCTGGGTGCCGCCCCCGCCCCTAGGGATGGATTCCTGTCGTCGTCCGGTAGGGGCCCTCCGCGACCGCGGTGGTCGTTGAGGGCGCTGGACGAGGACATCTTGATGGCGGCGGTCCATGCCGTGGCGTGGGCCGAGGACGCGTTCGCCGGTCGGGTTGTCCCGGTGAGCGGGTCCGAATGGCTTCGCGGCGTCATGACATCGGTCTGTGACGCTGCGATGCCGCGCTCCAAGCGTGTAATTCGCGGGGCGGTGCACTGGTGGTCGCAAGAGATCGCTGACCTCCGTACCGCCTGCGTGCGCGCGAGGAGAAAATACACGCGCGCCCGGCGGCGTGCTGGCCGAGACGAGCGGTGCACTGCCGCCGCGCACGAGGGGTACCGACTCGCACGGTCGGCCCTGCGCATCGCCATTTCCTCGGCGAAAGCGGCGGCGTGGAGGGAGCTCCTTGGAACACTCGACGGGGACCCCTGGGGCCGCCCGTACCGTTTGGTACTGGGTAAGCTTCGCCCCTGGGCACCCCCGGTGACGGAGTCGCTTGAGCCCGAGGCACTGGAGCGGATCATTGGAACTTTGTTCCCCGCTTCAGCGGGTGGCGACTGCCCGCCTCTTCCTCGCGAGCAGGACCTGATTAGGTGGTCCTCCGGCATTGCGGTGTCCGAGGAGGAGCTGAGCGCCGCGATTCGGAAATCGCGGTCGCGGAACGTCGCACCAGGTCCGGATGGTGTCCCGGGCCGGATTATGGCGACAGTGGTTGACGCTCTGGGTGGCGGATTCAGAGAGTTCCTGAATCGCTGCCTGGAGGCCGGTATCTTCCCACCGGCGTGGAAGCAGGGCAGGGTTGTCCTGATTAAAAAGGACGGTAGGCCGGCGGATTCCCCATCTGCCTACCGCCCGATATGCCTGTTGGATGAGACGGGAAAGCTCCTCGAACGGATCATTGCTTCCCGTCTCTCCGCCCACCTGTCTGGGGTGGGTCCGGGCCTGGAGGAGAGCCAGTTCGGCTTCCGTGAGGGAAGATCGACCATAGACGCGATCGCGCGGGTTCGATCTCTCTCGGAGTCGGCGTCCTTGCAGGGCGGGGTAGCGCTCGCGGTGTCTTTAGACATCGTGAACGCGTTCAACTCGCTGCCCTGGCTGGCTATTAGGGAGGCCCTAGTGAGACATCGGGTGCCTCCCTATCTTAGGAGGATCGTCGGGGCGTATCTGTCCGACAGGTCCGTTGAGTTCACCAATCATCGTGGTGAACTCGTCGTGCGGCAGACGGTGTGCGGGGTCCCGCAGGGCTCAGTCCTCGGGCCCATTTTGTGGGACCTCGCCTACAACACTGTGTTGCAAACGGCCCTCCCTAGGGGGGTCAGTATCACGTGTTATGCGGATGACACGCTGGTGCTGGCCACGGGGAGGGACTACGACAGGACCCTCCGCCTCTGCGAGTGCGGAGTGGCCTGCGTAGTGCGTCGAATTGAAAGGCTGGGCCTTCGGGTTGCCCCCCATAAGACCGAGAGCGTCTGGTTCTTCGACGCCGCTCGGCGGGGGGTCCCACCGCAGTCGTGGCTGCGAGTGGGAGAGTCGGTGGTCGAGGTGAGCCGTACCATTAAGTACTTGGGGCTCATCGTCGACGGCCACTGGCGTTTCGCCGATCATTTCCGGCAGGTGATCCCCCGGTCGGAGAGGGTGGCGGCCGCTCTGGGCCGTCTCCTGCCGAACCTGGGTGGTCCCAGTGATGGAGTGCGCCGCCTGTACGCGGGGGTCGTGCGGTCAGTGGTGTTATACGGGGCGCCTATATGGGCCCGTGACCTACTGGCCAGTCGCCGCAGCCGTCTTCTGCTGCGCCGCGTGGAGCGGACGACTGCCGTTAGGATCGTGCGGGGTTACCGTACGATCTCGTATAGGTCGGCGGTCACGCTGGCAGGGCTCATCCCGTGGGAGCTCCTTGCGGAGGAGGCCGCAACCGTCTACGGTTGCGCGCAGGCCATCCGTCAAGAGGGGCTCGACCCAACCGCGGCTGAGTCCCGGCTTGCCTCGACGAGACGCCAGGCGCATCGACGCGCCGAGTTGGAGTGGCGACGACAGTTGGCGGAGCCATCCAACACGGGCCGGCGCGTCGTTGGCGCCGTTCTGCCCGTCCTGAAGAGGTGGATGGGCAGATCGTGGGGGCGTTTGACATTTCGTCTGACGCAGGTGCTCGCCGGGCATGGGTGCTTCGGCGAGTACTTAAATCGGATCGGGAGGGAGGCGACGCCGCAGTGTCATCACTGCGGAGAGAAGGAGGACTCGGCGCAGCACACACTCGAAGAGTGTCCCGCGTTTTCGCGGGAGCGCCGGGAACTCCGAGTCGCAATTGGACCGGACCTCTCGCTCCCGGCAGTCGTCGAGGCGATGCTGGACAGCGAGGGGGGTTGGAGGTCGGTGTCCTCCTTCTGCGAGCGAGTCATGCTCAAGAAGGAGGAGGCGGAGCGGGCTCGGGAGAGAGCCGCAGCTCCGTCGAGACGGGGACGGTGCCGTCGGCGTGGTGGGCGCCGGCCAAGGGCACCGTAAAAGCCGGAATTGGGTGATGTTGCTTGGCCGCTTTCCTCGACGGCCGATGAAAGCAGCATCACCAGGGGAAGTGGCCGTCGTAGTTAGGGGGCTGCGACGCCATTGCACAGCTTTTCCTGATGTAGGTCGGTGCCGTGCGGTGGTAGCGCGGCGCTGATTCAGCCACTGAGGGGGTTCTGGCCCCCGGCAGTGATGAGTCTTGATTGAGACGACGGCGAGGGGGAGTACTGGAAGTGTTCTTCAGAGTTCCCGGTGCTCTCCCATTTCGCTGAAGAAGGCCACCGTGGAGGTTTTAGCAGGTAAAAATCCTGCATAACCTCGCCACTCCCCCAGGGTGGTGGGGGATCTTTTCGAAGATTTCCTCCACGTAAAAAAAAAAAAAAGAAAATCGGGTATATGGGCGGGGAGCACAAGGTTGGTACAGTCTTTCACGGCGGACGGTCGTGTTAAAAACCCTGATGGAACTGATATTCCTCTGAATAGTAAGTACATGCTTCGGTGCCCACTGCAAGGTGAGTATCCCGGGCATCGTCTTGCTAAGACGAAAATTTCGGTGAAGTTGGCGGGACTCTGCTGACCAAATCCACACTCCTCACCTCCACGAGGGGCTACCTGGGACTCTGCACCGACTTTGTCGGGGCAAGAGTGCGAAAGGGTGTGTGGTAACAGGACGAATATCATCGTTGACGACTTGGCGAAAACATTAAATAAACATGGAGAGCACATCTATAGGATCGAACGTTTACGGTGCAGGGGGCGTCGGATCCCCCAGTACCGGTCCGATCGGTGGTTCTCGAGCGGGCCCCCACGGATCGTTAACCAGCGACCGCGGGACGTTGGCGGTGGACAGTCAGGCCGCCACGTCGACAAATGCTACTGGCTTGTATAATGTGCCTTCGGGGTGGGGCGACCATCGGTCACCACTCGTCGCGGGTGATGTGGAGCCCGACGTCGCAGGACGCTCGTCGGACTTGTCTAGCGGCGGCCGTACCTTGCTGCTGCAGGGCGGTCGCTCAGTGAGGAAGCGGGCGAGCAATGTCTCCTCCTCCGCTGGCGACGAGTCGGCATCGGTGAGGTATTCACGGGCCTCGAGAGCTTCGCTGCCGAAAGAGGAAGACCTGGCGACAGCAATGATGAAGGAAGCCTCGGGGGGTCTCGGCGGCCTCATATTTGAAAATATGAGAGCAGTCGAGAAGGTGTCATGTGGCTCCAAGAACCTCCAGGGCCGCTTCGTGAGAAAGCTCCGTGTTGCTGCACTTACTGCGAAGGCAGCGACAACGGAGCTGGTTAAGCGGTCCACGGCGAGCGCTGATGCCTCCTGGCTGGAGCAGGAGAATCAGCAGCTGCGCGCGGAACTCAAGGAGGTGAGGAGGGAGATGGCCCTGTTGAAGGGCGCCGTCTCCAAAATGAAGGCGGCTCCTGAGACGGCGAGCGCGTCGGCCCGGCGGGTCGCCCGGGCCCGAGATGCGGTGATGGCATCGGCGGCTGCTTCGCCGGCGGCGTCGACGTTGCGGCCCGTGCCGGACCCGCGAATTGGGGCCCTTCCTGGGGGTGCTGGTGCTGAAGACCTGGTTGCCAGCATCACCAGGATGGTGGACGGGAGGATGTCGGCGTTCAGGGCGGAATTGGCGCCGATGATCTCTGGTGACGGAGTGGGGTCCGGGAAGGCGATACCGGCCCCTGGAGCGCCGGCTAGCCGAGGTGCGATGCTCCCCGGTGCGGTGAAGCAGAGCGGGCGGAGCGCGCCGCCGAAGGAGCAGCCGTGGCATGAGGTTAAGCGGAAGCGCCGAAAGAAGCGTGGTGCTGCGTCTGCGGCTGTCGCGGGCGGCTCGGGCGAACGTCCCATCGTTTCTGGGGAGGGCCCCGACAGACAGCGGGCAAAACCAGCCCCCGTGAAGGGCGGAGCGAGGACCGCTGCGGTTCCGGTGGTGCAGCGCCCTCCAAGGACGGTCGCTGTCGCCCTCACCGTACCGCTTGGTGTGGGCTGCACATACGCCCAGGCTCTGGCGACTGCGAGGGAGTGGATCAGTCTGGTAGAGCTGGGCATAGAGGGTGTGCGCCCGAAGCGCTCCATAACCGGCGGTCTCATCCTCGAGATCGCCGGAAAAGACAGGGTGGCCAAGGCTACTAGCCTGGCCCAGAAGATGGCAGAGGCCCTGTCTGGCACGGGAGTGCGTGTGTCCAGGCCCGTGAAGCTGGTTGAGCTTCGGATCAGGGGCCTGGACGAGTCCGTCGGCGTGGGCGAGGTGGCGGCTGCTCTGGCGGAGGCGGGCGGCTGCGAGGCGGCCCGAGTGAAGGTGGGAGCTATTCGTAGCTCCCGCCGGGGTATGGGATCGGCATGGGTCCAGTGCCCTGCGGAGGCCGCCATCAAGATTTCGAGGGCTGGTAGAGTGCGCGTCGGGTGGTCGATGGTGCGCATTGAGCCACTCGAGCGGCGACCGCTCCGCTGCTATCGCTGCCTCGAGGTCGGACATGCGAGGCAGCAGTGTTCGGCTGCAGTCGACAGGGGTGGCCGCTGCTACCGTTGCGGTGGAGAGGGACACAGGGCGAGCGAATGCTCACGCCCGCTGAAGTGCCCTCTCTGTAGCGACCATGGGCGGCCCTCCTCTCACCGCCTGGGCGGCAAGTCTTGCTTGCAGAGGCCGTCAGGTGGGGGTCGGCGAGCTTCGCCGGCGGTTGCGGCTGCAGCACCGGCCGAAGCTGAGAGGGCAGTCGAGCCGGTTCAGAGCGATCTGCCGGCTCGAGACCTGGAGGAGGTCATGGCCACTGATTGAGTTCAGTGCCTGCCTCCTCCAGACAAACGCGAACCACTCGCGCGCAGCACAAGACCTGCTGATGCAGGCTATGCGCGAGTGGGGCGTTGCAGTGGCGGTGATCGCAGAGCCGTACGCTGTCCCGGACCACCCGTCGTGGACGGGGGACAGGCGTGGCTCGGTCGCGATCACCTGGAGCCACGTTCCGGGCTCACCGTCGGCCACCAAGTTGGAGATCGGCGACGGATATGTTGCCGTCGAGTGGGGCGACCTCGTGGTGGTGGGTTGTTATATCTCCCCGAGCTGCGGCCTCGGGGGGTTTGACGCCCACCTGGGTAGGATCAGCCAATGTTTGGCTCGATTCCTGCCTCGTCCCGTGCTTGTGATGGGGGATTTCAACGCCCACGCTTGTGCGTGGGGCTCCCCCAGCACGGACGCGCGGGGTCGCGGCCTGCTGGATTGGGCCGCGGGTCATGACCTTAGGCTCGTGAACCGCGGTTCGGCGGCAACGTGTGTGCGGTGGCAGGGTTCATCCATAGTGGATGTGACGTTTTGTTCCCCTGCTGCCGTGCGCCGCGTCGATCGTTGGCGGGTGGCGGAGGGCGTTGAAACCCTCTCCGACCACCTGTACATCTTCATGGATGTGGTGGCTGACGGTGGCCTTAATCGTCCCCTGCGGCGGCCTGACCTTGTGGGGAAGTCGGCGCCGCGATGGTCGCTCACGCGCCTGAACGACGACATGATGCGAGCTGCTGCTCATGTCGTTGCGTGGGGCGACCACCGATTTTCCCACATGGGCGGGGCTGATGGTGCGGCGCGTTGGCTTCGGGGCGTGCTCACTAACATCTGTGACGCCTCGATGCCCCGGGCCGGGCGCTTGCGCCGTCATGCGGTGTACTGGTGGTCGGAGGGGATAGCGCAATTGCGTGACTCCTGCGTCCGCGCTAGGCGCCGGTACACCAGGGCCCGCCGCCGTGGTCGTCGCGGGGACGACAGGGTTGAGGAGGCGTACCGGGGATACCGTGATGCGCGGTCGCGGCTGCGCGCTGCTATTGCGGCTGCGAAGGCCGCCGCGTGGAGTGAGCTCCTCGGGACGATCGACCGGGACCCATGGGGCCGCCCGTACCGAATGGTGCTGGGCAAGCTCCGCCCCTGGGTCCCGCCGGTGACGGAGTCCCTTGACCCCCGTCTGCTCGAGACCGTGGTGGACACACTATTCCCCACGGTCGCGGTGGACAGCCGCTTGGAATCAGCGGTGTCGGATGACCCGACCATCTGGTCCTCCGACATGGGGGTCACTCGCGAGGAGCTGGCTCGCGCGATGAAGCGCACGGGGGCGCGCAATACCGCCCCTGGCCCGGATGGTATCCCCGGGCGCGTGTTGGTGGCGGCCCTCGGTTCTCTGGGTGACGCGTTCAGTGACATCCTGAGCGGGTGCCTGGAGACCGGGGTGTTTCCGCCGTCATGGAGGCGCGGCCGACTGGTCCTCCTTAAAAAGGAGCGCAGGCCCGCGGAGTCTCCCTCGGCATACCGGCCGATATGTCTGCTGGACGAGGCGGGGAAGCTATTCGAACGCGTCATTGCGTTCCGCCTCGTCGCCCACCTGTCTGGGGTAGGGCCCGATTTATCGAACTGCCAGTTCGGATTCCGGGAGGGACGGTCCACCGTGGACGCAATTTCACGGGTCCGTTCCCTCTCGGAGGCAGTGGTTTCGCAGGGTGGGGTGGCGTTGGCGGTGTCTCTCGACATCGTCAACGCTTTTAACTCCCTGCCCTGGCGGACAATTAGGGCGGCACTGTTTCACCACCGGGTGCCGCCCTACCTACGGAGGATCATCGGGTCCTACCTATCTTCAAGATGGGTGGAGTATTCCGGCCGGGATGAACGTTTCATCGAGAGGGAGACTCTGTGCGGGGTCCCGCAGGGATCGGTGTTAGGCCCCTTGCTGTGGGACCTTGCATACGACAAGGTGTTGCGGGCTGCGCTCCCCCCCGGGGTCGCCATCACGTGTTACGCTGATGACACGTTGGTGCTGGCCACGGGGGAGGATTATGAGAGGACGCTGCGCCTCTGTGAGTGCGGGGTGGCGTGCGTCGTCGCCGAGATCAGGGGACTGGGGCTGCGCGTTGCCCCCGAGAAAACCGAGTGTGTGTGTTTCTACGACACCGCTCGGCGGGGAGAGCCGCCCCAGTCCTGGCTGCGAGTAGGTGAGTCGAGCGTCGAGGTGGGCCGTACGATGAAGTACTTGGGGCTCACCATCGACAGCCAGTGGCGTTTTGAGGACCATTTTGCTGGTCTGGCTCCCCGCGTGGAGAGGGCCGCGGCCGCGCTGGGCCGGCTCCTCCCGAATCTGGGGGGTCCCCAGGATGGTGTTCGCCGTCTGTATGCGGGGGTCGTGCGCTCGATGGTGCTGTATGGTGCACCAATATGGGCGTTCGACTTGATGGCCAGCCGGCGCAGCCGTGCTTTGCTGCGTCGGCTAGAAAGACCGTTGGCCATCCGGATCGTGCGGGGTTACCGCACGGTCTCATACAGGGCGGCGATGATGCTGGCGGGTCTCCTTCCATTGGAGATCCTGGCGGAGGAGGCGGCGACGATGTACGTCCTTGCCGTTCGCCTCCGCCAGTCGGGTTGGGACCCGTCAGCACAGGAAGCGGACCTGGCTTCCTGGAGACGCCACGCGCGGCGGCACGCTGAGTCGGAGTGGCAACGACAGTTGTCGGAGCCGTCTGACTCTGGCCGGCGTGTTGCCAGCGCCGTTCTGCCCGTCCTACGCTCATGGACGGGTAGAGCGTGGGGTAGACTCACCTACAGGGTGACGCAGATGCTCGCCGGACATGGATGCTTCGGCGAGTATCTGCGACGTATCGGCCGAGAGCCGACGACGCAGTGCCACCACTGCGGTGAGGAGGTAGACACGGCGCAACACACTCTGGAGGAGTGTCCCGCGTGGTCCCGGGAGCGCCGTGTCCTCCGAAGTGTTATTGGAGGCGATCTCTCGCTGCCAGCGGTCGTGTCATCGATGCTGGACAGCGAGGGAGCCTGGAAGGCGGTGGTCTCCTTCTGCGAGCAAGTAATGCTCCAGAAGGAGGCCGCCGAGAGGGTTCGCGAGAGGGCGCGACCCTCAGCAGGGAGAGGTGGCGGCAGTAGGCGACGTGGGCGCCGTCGTGTCGCCACCTGAGTGGTGAAGTTGTGGCGTTGCGGGGGAGGAATTTTCTGCCCACATCTCCCCCACTGCAACGCTACAGGGAGAAGCTGCTGAGTCGGGTGGGGGCCCGATTCGGCATTGCACAGCTTCTCCCCAGGCGGAATGGCGTCGTGTTGTGGCTGCACGGCGTCATAGATACCTAATTGGTCTCAGGCAATACCGGGGGTCTAGTTGACCCCCCGAGATAGAGCCTCATTTGAGGCGCGGCGTGGGGGGAGTACTGGATGTGTTCTTCCAGAGTTCCCGGTACTCCCCCAACACGCAGAGGCAGGCCACCGTGGAGGTTTTAGCGGGTAAAAATCCCGCATAACCTCGCCATCCCCCCCAGGGTGGTGGGGTATCTTTCGAAGATTTCCTCCACGTAAAAAAAAAAAAAAAAAAAAAAAAAGGTTGGGGAGCACGATAAACGTTGCTATGGAAACTTTCCTATTGGTTATCCGGTAGGGAAGTTGGCAAACACAACAATAAAATATAGTTCGAACTGATTATCAGTTTGGAACTAATTACGTTATTCAATAATTATTTATTGGATAATTTTAAAAGTGTGACAAAATTTAACAGTTATTCTGTTGAATTAATTGGTTTATATGATAGTTATCTGTTGTATGAATGTGGAGGTCTTGTGGAAACTGGTTATCTAGTGGAAACAATTATTTTTAAGTTGCGTTTATTATTTTATAGTTGACTATGGGTAATCTTAGACGAAAGTACCCTAATGGGTACTGTTACTTGGTATACTTTTCGTTACTTAAGGATTCTATGGGAATTAACTTTGATTTATTCAAAATTAAAAGAAAGTTCGGAAAATTCCCGATGATTCGTAGGGTTTTTGGATTTATCATGACTTATTTAGATAGTGATGTGTATATTCCAAATATAATTTTAGTTTCTAATGGTTTGTTTCATGTTGATAATTTTAATTTGATTAAATTCTCGGAATTAGTTGGTTTTGCTTTATTTTCTTCGTTTAGGATAGGCGGTGTTGATGACGATGACATCATGCGTACCAACAAGTGCATAAGCATGTTCAACAGATTGTGTGAAGTAGGAAATTTGGATTTGGGGGATGCCATGGCGGAAGCAAGTAGAAAATTAGTTGGAGAAATGATTAAGGAGCCTACCTCGGATATTCGTCAGATGGTGCGTCCGTTAGTCCACTCCACAATAAAAAAGAAAAAACCTTTGGTAATTGACTATGCCATGTCGGCGCAAGAAATTGCCTTAATTCAAAGAGAGTTTCCAGAATTAAATGTAGTCATTTCTGGTAAATCAAATCACGCTCACGCTATGGCTGCTGCCACTCGATTATGTTCGGAGGAGTACATCTTGAAATGTCTGGACTATTCTCCTTGTCGTAAACCTTTATTGGGCAAAAAGGATGTCTATTTGGTAGATATTGGCGCGAATTATTTACGGCATGTTAAAATGGGTAGGTTTAATGTCCACTGTTGCAGTCCCATAATTGACATTCGAGACTCTGCGAGGGAGACAACACGGAAACAAAAGTTAACCACCATGGTTGCGAATAAAGAAATTAGTAAACAAACTTTTGAAGATTATGTCGGTGTTTATCCTAATCGTTTAAACCGCTGTCGCAATTTGGCTTCGTGCTGTAATGTTAAAGCGAACTGTGGTATTCTTGTACATTCCCAATACGACATGGGACTGGAGGAGATTGCGAGGGCTTTTGATTCCCACGAGTTGGAGATTGTGTGGAGCGTCGTGATGTTCGATCCCAGCATTTTTTACGAAACGAAGGGGATGATTGACGATTTAAAGGTTTCGTTTAGGAAAGAAAAGGATCGCATACTATTTTATTTCAACGGTGACACCTCGTTGAATTACTCCCATAACTTGGATGACTACATGCATATTATACGAGGTAATTTACTGGTGACTCCGAAGGGTCGCGTCTATGTTGTCGAGAAAGTGTCACCTAGAGTGGGTAACATGATTCTAAAGTACGTTTATTGTGAATACAAACCACTAAGACGTGAAGTTCATTTCAATTATTCATACTGGACAAATAAACGCAATATCACCTTGATATCCACTTGGACATATCAAGATTCCTATTTTTCAGATAGCAAACTTACTTTAAAAAAATTTGTTTTAAATTTTAGAAGAAAGATATTGGAGGTTGATAGTAACCTTTTTGGCTTGTTATACGGGCACTGTCTGAGAAGTGGGGATAAGTCTTTTAACTTGAATGAGATATTCTCGGCAGCACTCACTTTCAACACTCGTATGTCCATAAACGGTAACGACGTTCGCACAGTTAATCGAGTACCTGTTGAAGATCTAATGAACGTAGTAGTGGCTATATACTGCATCGCTTATCGGCAACGTTATGGTGCCGGTAAAGTCCTCGAAAAATTCACTTCATGTGAAAAGAGGAGACGAGAAAAGACCAAATTGGGATTTGTTGATATTGTTCGATGCGGTTGGGATGTGTTATGGCCGCGAAAATATAGCGAAGAGGGTATCGATTGCCTGTGGAATAGGTTTGTCGATAAGTGCGCGTCGGTCGAGGCTCGAGGAGATATCGACGTTTGTTTTATGGACAGTGTAAGACGCGTTGAAATAGATGAGTTTTATAAGGTTGAAGGTTGCTATGACAACTATTCCGATCTTATCGATGACGTGAACGTTGAGAGTGTAGACGTCCAAGTTGAAAATGGGTTAATGACCGATGTAATTAAGTTTGTTTCGCGCAAGGTTGGTGTGCAAGATTTTGACGTTAAGCAAGAACCTGCTGAATTGGTGGAGCCTGTGTCACGTACTGCCAGGAAGACCATAATTACTGAATTCCATAAGGAATGTTCAGTTTATGGTAGTGGCAGCGGTTCCTTGAATTCGGCCAGAGCTGAAACTGTTTGGGTGTGCACATGTGTAGATTCCGTCACTGTATCAGGTAATCTCTTTGCCGTGATTGCTGGAATAGAATCTGTTTCCGAAGACCGCGTCAGAGAAATACTTTACCAGAATTCCTCAGAAGTAGAAAGAGGTTTGTTACCTTCCGATGGAAAAAAATTTTTGGGATTCGGTACTGTGGAATTACTGCGAGTGTATTCTAGATTGCGTGGTTTTGGTATTTGTCTGCACGTGATAGCTAAATCAGTAGTGTATACTCGAGCTTACGGCTTGGCAGCAGACGATGTTATCCATCTTGAATGGGATAAATCTAATAGTGTTGTCAGATTATTAGGGTTGGTTGATCCTGGTGATTGGGTTGAAAACGATGGTGGTGATTGTGAATTGGATTATGAATGTGAAGTGACTACTTTGATGGAGGTACCAGGAGATGGACATTGTTTATTCTGGGCATTGGGGAATAGATACGGAATAGATGCTTTGAGTATGCGAAAGTTAATTTATGATGGTGCGTTAGAAACAGAGAAAGATGAATTGCACTGTTGTACCATAATTGACGGTAGTGTCGAAGGATGGGGTTCAACTAGTTGTAAGGCGAGACGCCAGGCGCGGCAGCAGGCAGTGGCCGGTTGGAAGAGGCAACTAGCCGAACCAGTAGAATCCGGCCGGCGTGTTGTAGGCGCCGTCCTGCCCATCCTAGAGAACTGGATGGGTAGAACGTGGGGACGTCTGACCTACAGGACGACACAGGTGCACGCCGGGCACGGCTGCTTCGGCGAGTACCTGCACCGAATCGGACGCGAGGAATCGCCGAAATGCCACCACTGTGGCGAAGAGGAGGACGCAGCCCAGCACACCCTGGAAGAGTGTCCAGCATGGTCTAGCGAGCGGCGCGAGCTAAGGAGATGTGTCGGAGAAGACCTTGCTCTTGCGGTCGTAGTCGAGTCGATGCTCGACTGCGAAAAGAAATGGATCGCGGTAACCTCCTTCTGTGAGCAAGTTATGATACAGAAGGAGGCCGCGGAACGCGCACGCGAGGTATTGCGACCGAGAAGCGGAAGGGGCGGCCGGCGTCGTGGGCGTCGGCGCGCGGCCCCTTAAAAATTGCGTTTGGTAGTACTGCTGGGAGAGCCCCACGCTCTCCTTGCAGCAGCGGCTCTACCAGGGGAAGCAGCTGCTCCGGGTGAGGGCCCGGAGCGGCCTTGCACTGCTTCCTCCCGCTGCGGATGGCGTCGTACTGTGGCTGTACGGCGTCAGTTAACTGAACTTAGCTTAGAACACTAGGTTAAGAACATTGTAATGGAAAATGTAACTAGGTTAAGATTTCCATGTAAATAAAGTTTTACCTAGGATAAGTTTTGCGGAGGGCGCCGTTAGCCCGCACTAGATAGGGTCCCTTGCGTAAAGGGCACAGAACGCGGGGGAAGTACTGGACGTGTTCTTATAGAGTTCCCGGTGCTTCCCCAATCGCGGTAGATGGCCACCGTGGAGGTTTTAGTGGGTAAAAACCCCACATAACCTGGCAATCCCCCTCAGGGTGGCTGGGTATCTTTCGAAGATTTCCTCCACGAGAAAAAAAAAAAAAAAAAAAAAAGGTTGGGGAGCACAAGGTTGGTACAGTCTTTCACGGCGGTCTGTCGTGTCAAAAACCCCGATGGAACTGATATTCCTCTGAATAGTGAGCACGTGCTTCGGTGCCCGCCGCAAGGTGGGTATCCCGGGCATCGTCTCGCTAGGACGAAAATTTCGGTGAAGTTGGCGGGACTGTACTGACCAAATCCACACACCTCACCTCCACGAGGGGCTCCCTGGGACTCTGCACCGACTTTGTCGGGGCAAGAGTGCGAAAGAGTGTGTGGTAACAGGACGGATATCATCGTTGACGACATGGCGACTTCTTAACAAAACAATATGGATAGCACAACGATAGGATCTAACGTTTACGGTGCAGGGGGCGTCGGATCCCCCAGTACCGGTCCGATGGGTGGTTCTCGAGCGGGCCCCCACGGATCGTTAACCAGCGACCGCGGGACGTTGGCGGTGGTCAGTCAGGCCGCCACGTCGAAAAATGCTACTGGCTTGAATGATGTGCCTTCGGGGAGGGGCGACCATCGGCCGCCACCCACCGCGGGTGATTTGGGGCCCGACGTCACGGGGTGGTCGTCGGACTCCTCTAGCGGCGGCCGTACCTTGCTGCTGCAGGGCGGCCACTCACTGAGGAAGCGAGCGAGGAATGTCTCCTCCTCCGCTGGCGACGAGTCGGCATCGGTGAGTTACTCGCGGGCCTCAAGAGCGTCGCTGCCGAAGGAGGAGGACCTGATGGCAGCAATGACAAAGGAAGCCTCGGGGGGCCTCGGCGGCCTCATATTCGAAAATATGAGAGCCGTCGAGAAGGTTTCTTGTAGCTCCAAGAACCTCCAGGGCCGCTTCGTGAGGAAGCTCCGCGTGGCTGCGCTTACCGCGAAGGCAGCGGCAACGGAGCTAGTTAAGCGGTCCACCGCGAGCGCCGATGCCTCCTGGCTGGAACAGGAAAATCGGCAGCTGCGCGCGGAGCTGAAGGAGGTGCGGAGGGAGATGGCCCTCTTGAAGGACGCCGTCTCGAAAATGAAGGCGGCGCCTGAGAGAACGAGCGCATCGGAACGGCGGGTCACCAGGGCCCGAGATGCGGTGGTGGCGTCGGCGGCTGCTTCGCCGGCAGCATCCACGGTGCGGCCCGTGCCGGATCCGCGAGTGGAGGCTCTTCCGGGTGGTGCTGGTGTTGAACACCTAATTGCCAGCATCACCAGGATGATGGACGAGAGGCTGTCGGCGCTGAGGGCGGAGTTGGCGCCGATGGTCCCTGGCGGCGGAGTGGGGTCCGGGAAGGCGATACCGGCCCCTGGAGCGGCGGATCTCCCTGTCGCTGCGCGGCAGGATGGGCGCAGCGCCCCACCGAAGGAGCAGCCGTGGCGGGAGGTCACGCATAAGCGCCGAAAGAAGCGTGGGGCTGCATCTGCGGCTGCGGCGGGCGGCTCGGGCGTGCGTCCCGTCGGTTCGGGAATGGGACCCGACAGACGGCGGGCGAAACCAGCTCCTGCGAAGGGCGGAGCGAAAACAGCTGCGGTTCCGGTGGTGCAACGCCCCCCGAGGACAGCCGCTGTCGCCATCACCGTGCCGCCCGGGGTCGGCTGCACATACGCCCAGGCTCTGTCCACTGCGAGGCAGAAGATCAGCCTGACAGAGCTGGGCATCGAGGGTGTGCGCCCGAAGCGCTCCATAACCGGCGGTCTGATCCTCGAGATCGCCGGAAAAGACAGGGTGGCCAAGGCTACTAGCCTGGCTGAGAAGATGACCGAGGCCCTGTCGGGAACGGGGGTGCGAGTGTCCAGGCCCGTGAAGCTTGTTGAGCTTCGTGTCAGGGGCCTGGACGAGTCTGTCGGTGTATCCGAGGTGGCGGCTTCACTCGCGGAGGCGGGCGGCTGCGAGGCGGCCCGTGTCAAGGTGGGGGCTATTCGTAGCTCCCGCCGGGGTATGGGCTCGGCGTGGGTCCAGTGCCCTGCGGAGGCCGCCATCAAGATCTCGAAGGCTGGTAGAGTGCGCGTCGGATGGACTATGGCGCGCATTGAGCCACTCGAGCGGCGACCGCTCCGCTGCTATCGCTGCCTCGAGGTCGGGCATGCGAGGCAGCAGTGTTCGGCTGCAGTCGACAGGGGTGGCCGCTGCTACCGCTGTGGAGGGGAGGGACACAGGGCAAGCGAGTGCTCGCGCCCGCTGAAGTGCCCCCTCTGCGGCGACCTTGGGCGTCCAGCATCCCACCGGCTGGGCGGCAAGGCTTGCGCCCAGAAGCCGAGCGGCGGTCGACAGCGAAAGCCGCAGGTGGCGGAGGCTGCGGCTTCGGTAGAAGTACCTGTGGTGGTGGGGCCTGCGCAGAGCGCACCTGCGGCCCCAGACCCGGAGGAGGTCATGGCCACTGATTGAGTTCAGTGCCTGCCTCCTCCAGACAAACGCGAACCACTCGCGCGCTGCACAAGACCTGCTGATGCAGGCTATGCGCGAGTGGAGCGTTGCAGTGGCGGTGATCGCGGAGCCGTACGCTGTCCCGGACCAACCGTCGTGGACGGGGGACAAGCGTGGCTCTGTCGCGATCACCTGGAGCCACGTTCCAGGCTCACCGTCGGTCACCAAGTTGGAGATCGGCGACGGATATGTTGCCGTCGAGTGGGGCGACCTCGTGGTGGTGGGCGTTTATATCTCCCCGAGCTGCGGCCTCGGGGGGTTTGACGCCCACCTGGGTAGGATCAGCCAATGTTTGGCTCGATTCCTGCCTCGTCCCGTGCTTGTGATGGGGGATTTCAACGCCCACGCTTGTGCGTGGGGCTCCCCCAGCACGGACGCGCGGGGTCGCGGCCTGCTGGACTGGGCCGCGGGTCATGACCTTAGGCTCGTGAACCGCGGGTCGGCGGCAACCTGTGTGCGGTGGCAGGGGTCATCCATAGTGGATGTAACGTTTTGCTCCCCTGCTGCCGTGCGCCGCGTCGATCGTTGGCGGGTGGCGGAGGGCGTTGAAACCCTCTCCGACCACCTGTACATCTTCATGGATGTATTGGCTGACGGTGGCCTTAATCGTCCCTTGCGGCGGCCTGACCTTGTGGGGAAGTCGGCGCCGCGATGGTCGCTCACGCGCCTGAACGACGACATGATGCGTGCTGCTGCTCATGTCGTTGCGTGGGGCGACCAGCGATTTTCCCACGTGGGCGGGGCTGATGGTGCGGCGCGTTGGCTTCGGGGCGTGCTCACTAACATCTGTGACGCCTCGATGCCCCGGGCCGGGCGTTTGCGCCGTCATGCGGTGTACTGGTGGTCGGAGGGGATAGCGCAATTGCGTGACTCCTGCGTCCGCGCTAGGCGCCGGTACACCAGAGCCCGCCGCCGTGGTCGTCGCGGGGACGACAGAGTTGAGGAGGCGTACCGGGGATACCGTGATGCGCGGTCGCGGCTGCGCGCTGCTATTGCGGCTGCGAAGGCCGCCGCGTGGAGTGAGCTTCTCGGGACGATCGACCGGGACCCATGGGGCCGCCCGTACCGAATGGTGCTGGGCAAGCTCCGTCCCTGGGTCCCGCCGGTGACGGAGTCCCTTGACCCCCGTCTGCTCGAGACCGTGGTGGACACACTATTCCCCACGGTCGCGGTGGACAGCCGCTTGGAATCAGCGGTGTCGGATGACCCGACCATCTGGTCCTCCGACATGGGGGTCACTCGCGAGGAGCTGGCTCGCGCGATGAAGCGCACGGGGGCGCGCAATACCGCCCCTGGCCCGGATGGTATCCCCGGGCGCGTGTTGGTGGCGGCCCTCGGTTCTCTGGGTGATACGTTCAGTGACATACTGAGCGGGTGCCTGGAGACCGGGGTGTTTCCGTCGTCATGGAGGCGCGGCCGACTGGTCCTCCTTAAAAAGGAGCGCAGGCCCGCGGAGTCTCCCT
Source organism: Tetrapedia diversipes (assembly GCA_033822845.1). Taxonomy (NCBI): domain Eukaryota; kingdom Metazoa; phylum Arthropoda; class Insecta; order Hymenoptera; family Apidae; genus Tetrapedia; species Tetrapedia diversipes. Next base: position 321,680 of record JAOPTO010000931.1, on the reverse strand, counting down.
CGGCATACCGGCCGATATGTCTTCTGGACGAGGCGGGGAAGCTGTTCGAACGCGTCATAGCGTTCCGCCTCGTCGCCCACCTGTCTGGGGTAGGGCCCGATTTATCGAACTGCCAGTTCGGATTCCGGGAGGGACGGTCCACCGTGGACGCAATTTCACGGGTCCGTTCCCTCTCGGAGGCAGTGGTTTCGCAGGGTGGGGTAGCGTTGGCGGTGTCTCTCGACATCGTCAACGCATTTAACTCCCTGCCCTGGCGGACAATTAGGGCGGCACTGTTTCACCACCGGGTGCCGCCCTACCTACGGAGGTGCGATACTCGTTTCAGGGGAACAACGTGTCGTTTGCGATGATCGTGATCTCGCGAATCGATCGAAGAAGCGGAAGAATTTATAATTAAACGCAGTTGGCGTTTAATTATGTGATTCGTGCGTTTCGCGTTCCGCAGCTCCGTGACATCGGTGGACACCCGTAATGTTCTTATGGGCCACTGACACAAGCACCTGAATTCCTCTGGAAAAGAGGAAAGAACAGTCGATGATCTCCGATTTTCGGAGCTCGACCAAGGCGGTAATAATCAACTATTCTGTCCCGTGCATCTCTGCTGTCCTTACCCCTTGTGAAGCATTAGGGGATGCACGCCCACAGAATAGCGTACGTCTTCTTAAAATCCTGCCCACGAACAGCAGGTGTATTCTAGTGGAGGATTTCTCCTGCTCCCGTGCATCATGTGAAGATGGAATTCACGCACGGGGGTCTTGAAAAAGTCACAGAATACGCTCGATCTGTGGATCGAAGCAACGGTCGTTCCTTGACAGCTGCAAGGGCTATGATGCAATGGCTACGCCTGATGCAGCGTAGGCCCGGTAGTGCATGTACCAATACTGTAGACACAATACACAGAGGCCCCAGCGGCTATTGGATTGCTACACTGGAGGCACTCTGCAGTTTCTGCAGGTCCATGCACCAGACCTTATGGGACTACACATTGCGTGTGTACTTATAACACACACGCAAGGGGAACGAACGGAAGAAGACGTTGTGGGTATTGCGATGGAATCGTCTATTTCATAGGCGAGCCGCATACACACATAAGAGAGTAGATCCTCGGTGTTTACCGCGACGCGGTCAAAACACACAGAACAGACGGGTCTATATGTGTTGTAGCATCGCGATGCTCAACACTTACTCTCTTAACGGGATTAACTACCGTCGCAAAAACTCGTCGCGACACGGCTGAACGCCGTGCAATAAGCCGACGATTCGGGCTTGACAATAATAAATATTTATCTTTTTAAACTCATACAGTCCACAATTGTTCGCAGGTGAGATGCTGACCTACCCGACGAGCCGGACCGTTGGGCACCAACCAAGCCAGGCCAATACATCGGGAGGAAACCAAAATCAATTAAAATCTGTTCTTTCTAATTTGTATAATCCAAATAAACGGTGTTCCGGGCTGGAACACCAATATAAACGGAGCTCAGCGTTGACAATTTATTAGCCTTTATCGATACCACTCTCCCTCTCCCGGCTTACTCGAAGATTAGGGAAACTATTTAATAAATATAGAAATTTCCTTAGTCAAATTTCGAACAAAGGCAGTTGTCACAACGAACCGGCGGCCATCGTGTGTGACGTAATCCTGCCAGCTGATGGTCCACAGAGACCGTGAAGTCGGAGCTCAAGCACGCGATTTTTGTTTCATGTCTACCGAGGAGACTGCCGGGAGAAGGATGGCACTCGAGCGGCGAGCCCCGACAGCCACACCATTTTTTTTGTCTTTGAGTTTTCTTTGTATCTGTAACAATATACGGTCGCTCGCTAGATGAGCGGCGAAAACATATATTGTACTCTCGATTACTTAATCTCTTCCTCATCCGCGCTGTTTGTAATTCGGACGTAAATATTTCTTTACGACATTTCAATACAATAATTATTATATACAACAACATGGAGTTGTTATCAGTTATTTCTACAACACACCCACAGCAACATGATTATATAATTCCAAAGAGCGGCGGGTACTATTGTTTACGACTTCTCCCAAGCGTTCTTCCATTTCTGTACTCCCCTTCGATGCAACATCGCCTTATACCGTTTTACATCCCGAAATCGAGAGAGACAGAGGACAAAAGACCACCGAGCCCAGACGGTGCCTCTTTTCCGACAGGTTATTTTATAGCCACTTGCCTGATGATTTTGATTCTACCAATTGAGAAGGCTGTCGGGAGGCTGAACTACCTTTTTTTTTTTTTTTTTTGACGTGGAGGAAATCTTCGAAAGATACCCCACCACCCTGGGGGGGATGGCGAGGTTATGCGGGATTTTTACCCGCTAAAACCTCCACGGTGGCCTGCCTCTGCGTGTTGGGGGAGCACCGGGAACTCTGGAAGAACACATCCAGTACTCCCCCCACGCCTCGCCTCAACGGAGTCTCGATCTCGGGGGGTCAACCTGACCCCCGGTATTGCCTAAGACCCTTAGGTATCTATGGCGCCGTGCAGCCACAACACGACGCCATTCCGCCTGGGGAGAAGCAGTGCAATGCCGACTCGGGCCCCCACCCGACTCAGCAGCTTCTCCCTGTAGCGTTGCAGTGGGGGAGATGTGGGCAGAAAATTCCTCCCCCGCAACGCTACAACTTCACCACTCAGGTGGCGACACGACGGCGCCCACGTCGCCTACTGCCGCCACCTCTCCCTGACGAGGGTCGCGCCCTCTCGCGAACCCTCTCGGCGGCCTCCTTCTGCAGCATTACTTGCTCGCAGAAGGAGACCACCGCCTTCCAGGCTCCCTCGCTGTCCAGCATCGATGACACGACCGCTGGCAGCGAGAGATCTCCTCCAATACACATTCGGAGGACACGGCGCTCCCGGGACCACGCGGGACACTCCTCCAGAGTATGTTGCGCCGTGTCCACCTCCGCACCGCAGTGGTGGCACTGCGTCGTCGGCTCTCGGCCGATTCGTCGCAGATACTCGCCGAAGCATCCATGTCCAGCGAGCATCTGCGTCACCCTGTAGGTGAGCCTACCCCACGCCCTACCCATCCATGAGCGCAGGACGGGCAGGACGGCGCTGGCAACACGCCGGCCAGAGTCAGACGGCTCCGACAACTGTCGTTGCCACTCCGACTCAGCGTGCCGCCGCGCATGGCGTCTCCAGGAAGCCAGGTCCGCTTCCTGTGCTAACGGGTCCCCACCCGACTGGCGGAGGCGAACGGCAAGGACGTACATCGTCGCCGCCTCCTCCGCCAGGATCTCCAATGGAAGGAGACCCGCCAGCATCATCGCCGCCCTGTATGAGACCGTGCGGTAACCCCGCACGATCCTGATGGCCATCGGTCTTTCTAACCGACGCAGCAAAGCACGACTGCGCCGGCTGGCCATCATGTCGCGCGCCCATATTGGTGCGCCATACAGCACCATGGAACGCACGACTCCCGCATACAGGCGGCGAACCCCATCCTGGGGACCCCCCAGATTCGGGAGGAGCCGGCCCAACGAGGCCGCGGCCCTCTCCACCCGGGGAGCCAGACCAGCAAAATGGTCCTCAAAACGCCACAGGCTGTCGATGGTGAGCCCCAAGTACTTCATGGTACGGCCCACCTCGACGCTCGACTCACCTACACGGAGCCAGGACTGCGGCGGATCACCCCGCCGAGCGGTGTCGTAGAACCACACACACTCGGTTTTCTCGGGGGCAACCCGCAGCCCCAGTCCCCTGATCTCAGCGACGACGCATGCCACCCCGCACTCACAGAGACGCAGCGTCCTCTCATAGTCCTCCCCCGTGGCCAGCACCAACGTGTCGTCAGCGTAACACGTGATGGTGACCCCGGGGGGGAGCGCAGCCCGCAACACCTTGTCATATGCAAGGTCCCACAGCAAGGGACCCAGCACTGATCCCTGCGGGACCCCGCACAGAGTCTCCCTCTCGATGAACTGTGCATCCCGGCCGGAATACTCCACCCATCTTGTTGACAGGTAGGACCCGATGATCCTCCGTAGGTAGGGCGGCACCCGGTGGTGAAACAGTGCCGCCCTAATTGTCCGCCAGGGCAGGGAGTTAAAAGCGTTGACGATGTCAAGAGACACCGCCAACGCCACCCCACCCTGCGAAACCACTGCCTCCGAGAGGGAACGGACCCGTGAAATTGCGTCCACGGTGGACCGTCCCTCCCGGAATCCGAACTGGCAGTTCGATAAATCGGGCCCTACCCCAGACAGGTGGGCGACGAGGCGGAACGCAATGACGCGTTCGAATAGCTTCCCCGCCTCGTCCAGAAGACATATCGGCCGGTATGCCGAGGGAGACTCCGCGGGCCTGCGCTCCTTTTTAAGGAGGACCAGTCGGCCGCGCCTCCATGACGGCGGAAACACCCCGGTCTCCAGGCACCCGCTCAGGATGTCACTGAACGCGTCACCCAGAGAACCGAGGGCCGCCACCAACACGCGCCCGGGGATACCATCCGGGCCAGGAGCGGTATTGCGCGCCCCCGTGCGCTTCATCGCGCGAGCCAGCTCCTCGCAAGTGACCCCCATGTCGGAGGACCAGATGGTCGGGTCATCCGACACCGCCGACTCCGGGCGGCTGTCCACCGAGACCGTGGGGAATAGTGTGTCCAACACGGTCTCGAGCAGACGGGGGTCAAGGGACTCCGTCACCGGAGGGACCCAGGGGCGGAGCTTGCCCAGCACCATTCGGTACGGGCGGCCCCATGGGTCCCGGTCGATCGTCCCGAGGAGCTCGCTCCACGCGGCGACCTTCGCAGCCGCAATAGCAGCTCGCAGCTGCGACCGCGCATCTCGGTATCCCCGGTACGCCTCCTCAACCCTGTCGTCCCCGCGACGACCCCGGCGGCGGGCCGTCGTGTACCGGCGCCTAGCGCGGATGCACGAGTCGCGCAGCTCCGCGATCTCGGCCGACCACCAGTACACCGCATGATGGCGCAAGCGCCGGGCCCGCGGCATCGAGGCGTCACAGATGTCAGTGAGCACGCCCCGAAGTCACCGCGCCGCACCATCAGCCCCGCCCATGTGGGAAAATCGCTGGTCGCCCCACGCAACGACATGAGCAGCAGCACGCATCATGTCGTCGTTCAGGCGCGTGAGCGACGATCGCGGCGCCGACTTCCCCACAAGGTCAGGCCGCCGCAGGGGACGATTAAGGCCACCGTCAGCCACCACATCCATGAAGATGTACAGGTGGTCGGAGAGGGTTTCAACGCCCTCCGCCACCCGCCAACGATCGACGCGGCGCACGGCAGCAGGGGAGCAAAACGTCACATCCACTATGGACGAACCCTGCCACCGCACACACGTCGCCGCCGAACCGCGGTTAAGGAGCCTAAGGTCATGACCCGCGGCCCAATCCAGCAGGCCGCGACCCCGTGCGTCCGTGCTGGGGGAGCCCCACGCACAAGCGTGGGCGTTGAAATTCCCCATCACAAGCACGGGACGAGGCAGGAATCGAGCCAAACATTGGCTGATCCTACCCAGGTGGGCGTCAAACCCCCCGAGGCCGCAGCTCGGGGAGATATAACAACCCACCACCACGAGGTCGCCCCACGCGACGGCAACGTAACCGTCGCCGATCTCCAACTTGGTGACCGACGGTGAGCCCGGAACGTGGCTCCAGGTGATCGCGACCGAGCCACGCATGTCCCCCGTCCACGACGGGTGGTCCGGGACAGCGTACGGCTCCGCGATCACCGCCACTGCAACGCTCCACTCGCGCATAGCCTGCATCAGCAGGTCTTGTGCCGCGCGCGAGTGGTTGGCGTTTGTCTGGAGGAGGCAGGCACTGAACTCAATCAGTGGCCATGACCTCCTCCGGGTCTGGGGCCGCAGGTGCGCTCTGCGCAGGCCCCACCACCACAGGTACTTCTACCGAAGCCGCAGTCCCCGCCACCTGCGGATTCCGCTGTCGACCGCCGCTCGGCTTCTGGGCGCAAGCCTTGCCGCCCAGCCGGTGGGATGCTGCACGCCCAAGGTCGCTGCAGGGGGGGCACTTCAGCGGGCGCGAGCACTCGCTTGCCCTGTGACCCTCCCCACCACAGCGGTAGCAGCGGGAACCCCTGTCAAGCGCCGCCGAACACTGCTGCCTCGCGTGCCCGACCTCGAGGCAACGGAAACAGCGCAGCGGGCGCTTCTCGAGGGGCTCAATACGCGCCATAGTCCACCCGACGCGCATCTTGCCAGCCTTCGAGATCCTGTCTGCGGCCTCGGCAGGGCACTGTACCCATGCCGACCCCATACCCCGGCGGGAGCTACGAATAGCTCCCACCTTGACTCGGGCCGCCTCGCAGCCGCCCGCCTCCGCCAGAGCAGCCGCCACCTCGCCCACGCCGACGGACTCGTCCAGGCCCCTAACCCGAAGCTCCACCAGCTTCACGGGCCTGGACACTCGCACCCCCGTGCCAGACAGGGCCTCGGCCATCTTCTGGGCCAAGTTAGTAGCCTTGGCCACCCTGTCTTTTCCGGCGATCTCGAGGATGAGACCGCCGGTCATGGAGCGCTTCGGGCGCACACCTGCGATGCCCAGCTCTGCCAGGCTGATACGCTCCCTCGCTGTGGCAAGAGCTTGGGCGTACGTGCAGCCCACTCCAGGCGGCACGGTGAGGGCGACAGCGGCAGTCCTCGGCGGGCGCTGCACCACCGGAACCGCAGCGGTCCGCGCTCCGCCCTTTACAGGAGCCGGTTTTGCCGGCCGTCTGTCGGGGCCCGTCCCAGAAACGATGGGACGACTGCCCGAACCGCCCGCACGGGCTGCAGACGCAGCACCATGCTTCTTTCGGCGCTTTCTCTTGACCTCACGCCACGGCTGCTCCTTCGGCGGCGCGCTGCTCCCGCTCTGTCGCGCAGCAACAGGGAGCTCCGCAGCTCGGTTAGCCATAGCTCCAGGGGCCGGTATCGCCTTCCCGGACCCCACTCCGCCGCCAGGGACCATCGGCGCCAACTCCGCCCTCAGCGCCGACAGCCTCTCGTCCACCATCCTGGTGATCCTGGCAATTAGGTGTTCAACACCAGCACCACCCGGAAGAGCCTCCGCTCGCGGATCCGGCACGGGCCGCACCGTGGACGCTGCCGGCGAAGCAGCCGCCGATGCCACCACCGCATCTCGAGCCCTGGCGACCCGCCGAGTCGACACATTCGCCGCCTCAGGCGCCGCCTTCATCTTGGAGACGGCATCTTTCAAGAGGGCCATCTCCCTCCTCACCTCCTTGAGTTCGGCGCGCAGCTGCCGATTCTCCTGTTCCAGCCAGGAGGCATCGGCGCTCGCCGTGGACCGCTTAACCAGCTCCGTTGCAGCTGCCTTGGCGGTAAGCGCAGCCACGCGGAGCTTCCTCACGAAGCGGCCCTGGAGGTTCTTGGAGCTACAAGAAACCTTCTCGACGGCTCTCATATTTTCGAATATGAGGCCGCCGAGACCCCCCGAGGCTTCCTTTGTCATTGCTGCCATCAGGTCCTCCTCCTTCGGCAGCGAAGCTCTTGAGGCCCGCGAGTAACTCACTGAAGCCGACTCGTCGCCAGCGGAGGAGGAGACATTCCTCGCTCGCTTCCTCAGTGAGTGGCCGCCCTGCAGCAGCAAGGTACGGCCGCCGCTAGAGGAGTCCGACGACCACCCCGTGACGTCGGGCCCCAAATCACCCGCGGTGGGTTGCGACCGATGGTCGCCCCTCCCCGAAGGCACATCATTCAAGCCAGTAGCATTTTTCGACGTGGCGGCCTGACTGACCACCGCCAACGTCCCGCGGTCGCTGGTTAACGATCCGTGGGGGCCCGCTCGAGAACCACCCATCGGACCGGTACTGGGGGATCCGACGCCCCCTGCACCGTAAACGTTAGATCCTATCGTTGTGCTATCCATGTTTTATATATGTTTGTCGCCATGTCGTCAACGATGAAATCCGTCCTGTTACCACACACTCTTTCGCACTCTTGCCCCGACAAAGTCGGTGCAGAGTCCCAGGGAGCCCCTCCTGGAGGTGAGGTGTGTGGATTTGGTCAGTACAGTCCCGCCAACTTCACCGAAATTTTCGTCCTAGTGAGACGATGCCCGGGATACCCACCTTGCGGCGGGCACCGAGGCACGTACTCACTATTCAGAGGAATATCAGTTCCATCGGGGTTTTTGACACGACAGACCGCCGTGAAAGACTGTACCAACCTTGTGCTCCCCAAGGCTGAACTACCTACGCGTAAGCTATCTTTCTCATCGATATTCCGATCTTCGAAAAATCCTGTTTTGTTATCTGTTTCAGCTTTGGTATGTGTGCTTATATTATGGCAGTCATAGTTACGTTCAATTTTTATTTATAACGTGTGTTTATTATTACATATTTTTATACGTTAATGATCCTTCCGCAGTTTCACCTACGGAAACCTTGTTACGACATTTACTTCCTGTAACTAATCAAGCTTGCTCATCTTCTCGGCAACATCGTCCTGTTACTGCTCAATCCATTGCGGCGAGAAGCCACCGGTCCCTCTAAGAAGATTTGTCTGTACGTTGGAAGTAAAAACTCATCGATCGAAGCCGGAGGCCTATGAGATACCATAAGATATGTCTATTTAGCGGGATAGAGTCTCGTTCGTTATCGGAATTAACCAGACAAATCGCTTCACCAACTAAGAACGGCCATGCACTACCACCCACCGAATCAAGAAAGAGCTATCAATCTGTCAATCATTCCGGTGTTTGGGCCTGGTGAGGTTTCCCGTGTTGAGTCAAATTAAGCCGCATGCTCCAATCCTGGTGATGCCCTTGCGTCATAACCTTTAAGTTTCAGCTTTGCAACCATACTTCCCCCGGTACCCAAAAGCTTTGGTTTCCCGGAGGCTACCCTCCGAGTCATCGGAGGAATATCGGCGGATCGCTAGATGGCATCGTTTATGGTTAGAACTAGGGCGGTATCTGATCGTCTTCGACCCTCTAACATTCGTTCTTCATTATTGAATACATTTTTGGCAAATGCTTTCGCTTTAGTCCGTCTTGCGACAATGCAAGAATTTCACCACTAACACAGCAATACAAATGCCCCCATCTGTCCCTATTAATCATTACCTTGGGGTTCCAAAAACCAACAAAATAAACCAGAGGTCCTACTCCATTATTCCATGCACACAGTATTCAGGAGAAGGATGACTGTTTTGAGCACTTTAATTTGTTCAAAGTAAACGTACTGGAAGCAAACTGCTCCCGCTCTGCCGTGCCGAGGCGTGTGCCTATTCCCGGCGGTGTTGGGGTAGCGATCAACCACTGACAAGAGTCACGACCAGATGTTGCGGTCGGCAGGCAAAGAAAAACCCCTCCTTCCCCACTTAAGGATCATCAGGAGGGTAGACTGTCCCTTGCGGGAGATGACCCACTTAGTTTCCTTAGATCCCAGGGGATCTCCGGCAAAACGTTGTCCAGGGGGGCCACGGGGAGGCGGGGTCAGCAGCAGCTGCTCGGTCTCATGCGGGCACGGGACAAGTCCTGAGATTTAGTCACCACGCAAGAACACCCCCCTTTGCAGGGGGTGCCCGCGATGCCTGCGTGGTGGATTTCCTAATGAGTATGCTCTGCTCATTGCCTCCACACTTCTGGTCGGTGTTGTCCTTATATTCGGTCTGTTTTCCTCATCATGGCATCCCCAAATCTGCTGTGTTGCAGCGTCCCTTTCTGCACCAGCTCCCCAAGTGCGCACGGCCAGGCCACTCCTTCACCCCTTATCCCATCCTGGAGTTCTTTCCTCTCTGATTCAACCTCATCACAGTGGTATATTATGTGCTCCACTGTGTCCAGCCGACCACATCGACACTGATCAGTATCTGAAAGTTTGAGACGGTGGAGAGTGTCCCTTATTCGCCCATGTCCTGTGAGGAGTTGCGCCACGTTGTGGCTGTGTTACGTCCGAGGGTGCGGTTATTAAAAAAAAAAACGTTTCTTGGGGCCTCACCACGAGGGACGGCGTTGTGTCAATATTTCGGGGGGCTAAACCCGGGCTGTGCGACGAAACTAGGGGCGTTACCACTTACCTTACTCGCCTAGTCGTTCTGCCGTCGTGAATTAGTATTCGATGGGAATTAGTCTCCAGGGTATTTCCCTTGCCTCTGAGACCTCTGGAGCGGCGCTGGCGATGTAGTCGATGAAATCCAGGCCAATTGGTACGCTGTTGACGGTAGCAGGCTCGTACAATGCGGCGAATAGTTTTCTCAGTTGCACTTTTCTACCTCCCCGTCGTGTTCGGCGCTTGGGCATCGAGTTCATTGGAGACAACTTGAATCTAAGACGCGGTTATAGTGCGGCCACCGGCACGGATACCAGGTGCTTGGGTAAGCACGTCAGGTCAAGTGAAGGCTTGGTTTTGGCACTATCGGAGGACAGGCGTATACCTGTGAGTAACGTGGAATTGAACTCTCTCGATGCACAAGCTGTCAGCGCGGCGCGTTCGCGTAATGTTAGGAGAGGAATTTCTATCAACGACACTTAGTTAAACTGGTAAAAATTATAATATATTCTAAGTTACTTTAAGAGAAGTTACAATAATGGAACACTTAATAACTAACTTACTAACTTAAGAATTATAAAAGGAACTACGAAGTTAACATTATGATCGCGAGCAACCCGTCTGCGGACAGAGGGCTGGAACTAGTAGAGACTGGTTGAGAACGGCGAGTGAACAACTGACTGCAACTGCCGAGCTGCGCTCCTGCAGCCTGTCTTATAGTGGCGAAGTTTTGGTGGGGCAGTCGCTGTAGTGGGGCGGCCGGTGTAGTGGGATGGTCCTGGTGGTAGGGCGGTTGCCGTAGTGGGACGGCTGCTGTAGTGGGGCGGCCGGTGTAGTGCGGCGGCCGCTGGCGGTCGGCGGCGGTAGCTTGCCGTGGTTGACGGTAACTGCTTCTGTGGTTGCCGGTAATTATCGCTGTCGGTATTTTACGTCTTTGTTATCCTATGTCGCTAACTTATTGATAACATTTACTTAGATGGTATATTACGTTATTCTAACATACATTACGTTCTTCTTAAGCATCTAATTTACATTCTCTCTTAACATCTAACTTATTCTACTATCGTTGCTGTGTCAATGTGACAGCAACACGTTGGTGTGCCAACGTGACAGCTGATAGGAGTATTTGCAAGCTGCATTCTTCTACTTATGTCACCAAAGAACGCCCTTGTCACTCCACCTCGCTCGGAGGCATCCCATTCCGACTGCCAAGCTTTGATCGTCTCTGCCCGTATCCGTTTTAGCAGTGTTGTTGCAGTCTCCTCATTGGCGATCTCCGTCGAAGGTATAAAGTGAATGTCACCAATATGAAACTCGATATTTCTGCGAAGGTAGTAGCGCGCTATCCTCTCTCGAAGGACTAGGTGTATGGGCGGTTCAGCTACCAGGACTGTCAGAGAACTGTTCGAGATTGTTCTATATGCACGCGTAATTGCGAGCAGGTGTTGCCTCTGCGCACTTCTTAGGTTTCTAAGGAAATGTGGGTTTTACATTCCCGCCCAGCCTCCCGCCGCGTAGCAAAGAATCGCCAGAACAAGACCCTTGTATAATGTTCTTATTATCTTAGTATTTAAACCCGTGTGCCCTGGCGAGCCTTATGAACCCAGAGAAGATATTCCTTGTCTTTGCTGTGATGAAGTCGATATGGGGCGTCACGTTGAGCGTCGTTCCGAAGTGAACTCCCAGGTAGCGGACTCTTGAATTCATCCTCATCGACTTGTCCTACATTTTTACCGTCGGCGGTATTCTGATGTCGAGCAATCCCTTTAGCAATATCATCTCCGACTTGGTTCTCGACAGCTGGAGCTTTTGCCTCTCACACCAATCCGAAAGCTCTCTGGTGACCTGATCTCCCTTTTTTTCAATGCTTGATCTCTAGCCCGGCCTAACCACTACAATCAAGTCGTCGGCGAATACAATTGACTCATTTCCACCGCGAGCTGTGATTTCGATGGCCTCGTCGAAAATGAGATTCCAAAAGAGTTGACCCAGTACCGAACCCTGAGGGCGCCCCTTCGTTATGTCCTTACCCAATAACTTTTCAGCGCCTATAATGTTAGCTTTTCTATCCATAAGGTAGCTCTGCACGACGCCGTACAAATTCTTCGGACAGCGCCTGGCTTTGAGGTTCCCGAGGATACTAGGTCACCATACGTTGTCAAAAGCACTTGAAACACCGAATAACAGGCCCACTGCGTACTTGCTCTTAGTTCCCCCAACCACGCGATACAATTCCACTATTGCGTCTTCCGCAGATCTGCCCTCACGGAAGCCGTATTGTCTTTGCGAGGAATGAGGGTCACTATTCACATGATGCTTGAGACGTCCAGCCATTGTCCTTTCCAATATTTTACCTGTTATTGGAAGAAGTGATATCGGTCTGTACGACCTTGGATCAGATGCGTCTTTTCCCTCTCCCTTAAGCAATACCCGGATTTGCGCTATTTTATAGTGTCTGGGAAAGACCATTTGTCACAGGCAGCTATTGAGCATGTGCAGGAACTCGGATTGCAACTCCTGCCATGCTTCCTTTATCATTTTTACATTGATTAGGTCGTGTCCCGGCGTTTTTTTCGTGTTCAGGTTCTTTACTATTTTGGCTATTTCTTGTAAGGTGAATGGGGGGCTGTCAGCTGTTCCTAGAAATTTTGCTGTGTCTGTCGGACGATATCTGAGCCACTCTGTTTCATTTGTGACGTCATCGTTCGGTATGAGTGTGTTTAACAGGACTTCGGCCGTTTCGTTCCATGTTTTTGTTTTAGTACCTTTCACTGTGATGCTGCTTTGTATAGATTCCAGTTTAAGCCTGTTCGCCTGCAGTTTGTATACCATGCTCCACGGCTGCCTGTTACCCTCTCCCGCTACAAACTTTTCCCAGCTGGCCTGTTTTGCCTTTTTAATTTCAGACGAGTACTTGTTTCTTATTTTTTTGAATTCCGCAAGTAAGGGTTTCCTGGCAGTTTCGTCGCCAGTACGCTGCGCCCACTGCCTGGCTGCGAACATCCTCTCCCTTAGTTCTCGCAGCGATCGGTTCCACCACGGTACCGACTTGCTATACATTCGTTTCTTAGGTATAGTTTTCTTACCTGCGTCGAGAATGGTTTGGTCTGTAACTTCTGACATTGTTTGCGCGTCCAATTCGTTGGTATCGAGAATCGGCCTGACTTGTCCTATGTGCGCCCAATCCGCGTCCCAATCCGCCCTCTTGATGTTGAACCTGTTGCTCTGCTCAGATTGGATTCCCTGATTCGTGCATTATACCTCGAATGTTATTAACCTGTGATCGCTGTTTATTTCAT